>CM035116.1:124880702-125346476 GCA_020205555.1 Panax stipuleanatus | reverse complement strand
TAAAATGAAAGGAATTTTTGAAGAAAGCATTTCTTCTGTGCTTGGTAATTTCGGTTGAAGTAGTACTTTCCGCTGTACTAGAATCCACAGAATAAGATCATGATTTGCTTACATCCGCTAAGCAAGATGCCCCACTAGGGAATGCAGGTGCTTCAGTTGATCTGATCCTACTATATAGTTTGACTCTGCCAGGTCAGACGTTGACCTGCTACCTTACTATGGGGAAGGCAAGGGTCGATGGTTTAGAGGGTTTTCTTTCTCTTCCACTGAAGAAAGAATCCTTATTTTTTAAAGTCGAAGAGTTGAGATAGCTAAAAGAAAAAAAAGGTCTAAAATGACCTCTAACCAGGCGAGCTAACGGAAGTACCTTCCTGACAAAAAAGAAAAAAAGAAGATATAGATTCAAGCCAAATCCATGCAAAAGCGAGGGATCACAGACGGTAACTTCACTTGAACATCTAGAGGAAATAAAGACTTTCATCTCATGCATGTGAATCCCTCATATTGACATTGGTGGGATTTCCTCTTATAAAAAAACTCCTCGTTTCCTTTTCCTTCCGCACCCTTTCCTTGAAATGAGAAAGAAGATGTTACACTTGAATTGTATAATTTAAATGCTTATTGCTTGCCAAATCCAATCTAGAGGTACTACTCGAGAGCTGCTATCCCGCCCAACTACAATCTATCCTCTACGTGCCCCCCACAAGCACACTACTACCAAGGGTTTAATCCGGCCGCTCATCCAAGTCTTGTCGCCAGCAAGCCTAGTCCCATGTTGAATTACTAAGGTTTAAGAAACTAAGTAAGAGACGCAGGCATCAAGGTCTGAAGGGCGCTGTGGGTCTACCTTCGCCTTCTTCACTACCTCGCGTTCCTCTGCACTTAGTTGCTTGGGAATACTTTATATATCTGAGACACACGTGGATGATAAGCTTTTCTTCTTGGGTGAACCTCTCCCTGTTTCCATATTGCTCTACGATTTTGAGAATTAGTAGAGTAAAAATAAATTCTACGTTTAGTAGCTGGTTGGTTCAAAGAGTGAGTCTTACCTAACTCTACGATCCTTCGAGGTACATTTGTAGACTGTGGTTTATTCTTCAGTTTAACAAAACATATACCAGTATGTGATATGTTGCTCTTTGGAACAACAATCTGATCCACAGGGATTGATTGTCTTGAAGTACTTGGCTCTGCAACATTTTTGGATTTGACAAATACAATGCTTCTATGAGAAGAAGATGCATTGATAATGTTGGTCACCTTTAACTTGTCCATAATTAGGCATGAAGATAACTCTCGAAAACCTATTCCTGATCTATCAGAGACTGATCTCTGACTAACTATCAGGGAATCCATAAACACAAAAGAAAGATTCCACATTTAAATTGTCTTATCTAGATCCTCTATCTTAGAGGTTAGAGTTAACTCTCTTTGTGCACTGGTCTCAGTTATGTTTCTCAACCTTACATTCTCAGCCTCAAGATTAGCATATGAGGCAACACTCTATAGAGCATTTTCCAACTATACGAGAGCTTTCTCTTTTTCCTCTTGAAGAAGAGAATGGTCCTTTGATAGAACCCTGAACCTTTTCATATATTGATGCAGATCTATAGTTATATCATGCAAAGTAGTTCTAAGATCATCAATATCTATGTTAGGAGAGTTAAAATTGAATACCTCACTGATGTCAATTTCTCGACGATTAGTGGACTTGTTGACAACTTTCTTATCTGTTTCAATGGCTATCAAACACAGATTTACTTTTTGAGGTGCTTCATAATCATTGGACTCAGAGCTTAAATCATCCTCTGAATCACTCCATGATACTTCAGCTACAAAGCCTCTGTCCTTCTTATAATGCTTCTTGTATCCCTTGTACTCCTTCTTTGAGTAGAGCTTCTTCTTGTCTTTCTTAAGATCTTCTCACAAAGGTTTGGTGAATTCTGCAATCAAATGACCAGGCTTTTTGCAATTATAAGATAGATCATTTTCTTGCTCTTTGTTACTGCTGCTTCCTTTGTATTGATTCTTAAGTCTCCAGATGTTACTCTTGCGCATGAATCTTCTTACCTTTCTTGAAAGCAAGTTAACTTCTTCATCTTCATCTTTATCAACATCATCATCATCATCAGAATCTTCATTTGTAGGAGCTTTAGACATAATTGTGTCTAAAACTTTTAAAGCAACTCATTTGATATTTCTCTTGATCTCTGAAGTAGTCTCTGCTAGCTGATTAAGTTCCAACTCATTGGTAAGGAGATTACCATAGAGCTTTTGCACAATCATCTCATGCAAATTCTTTGATTCTCAAACCGCAGTGGTTTTAAAATTCCACTTGCTAGGAAGTTCTCTCATAAACTTGATGTTAAGGTCTTTGTTTGGATAGACCTTTCCATAAGCTTTTAGTAAATTAAGTAAAATAGTGAATCTTTCATAAGTTGCCGTTAGATTCTCTCCTAGAATGTGAGAACATTTTATATTACTGGGTTAGGAGAGACTGCTTATTTTCCCTAACTTCTTTAGTTCCTTTATGCATAATCAGCAAGGCTTCCTAGACTTCTTTGGCAGTTGTGCAGTTCACAACATTTTCAAACAGTTCATCTTCTAGAGCCATAAACATGATGTTCTTAGCTCTTTTATCCAACTGCACCAGCCTTCTTCTCATTGTCTGTCCATTCAACTTTGAGCTTTTCTACCATCTTGTTTGGATCATTAAAGGTAGGAGTCAGATTTGTCGGGATGTATGGACCACTGATGACAGCATCGAACATATCTTCATCAATAGCATCCATATATGCCTGCAACCGAACTTTCCAGTTAGATAATTTTTCCTTATTTAGAAGAGGTGGTTTATTCCAACCACCAAGCTCAGAACCGTTTTTAATTTTTGCCATAAGATCAACTCAAAGCGTAAGCTTAATATGTTCGTGAGAACCTTCTTTGATACCACTTGTTGTTTCCCAAAGGCACAATAGAGATCTAGAAGGGGGGTTGAATAGATCTTTAAAAACTTTTGCTTGTTTAATGAGTCAGTTACCAGATAATTAATTTGTTTAATTTATTTTGACACAACGAAATATTAGGTTAGAAAACTCCCCTTAAAGATTTAGTACAAACTCACTTCAGAATTTAGTTCTTTGAAAAACAACCACTTAATAGATAAACAACAGTTATATCAGATATAGCAGTTATATGACAGAAAGTAAAAACACAAGATAATTTTAAGTGGTTTGGAGACTGAAAAAACTCCTAATCCACTCTTCTACTCCACCGAGCAAGATATCTACTAAAGGATAAAGTCCTTTAAACCATTTACAATTGAACTATTAAGGTTTCTTCGAGTCACTGAGTCTCGGCAGTTCGGTCACACATACCAGGTCACTCTTGACCTCTGAATCATTGAAATTCTTTCGGGTCACTAAGTCTCGGCAGCTTGGTCACACAGACCAGATCACTCTTGACCTCTGAATCACAACTGAATGTTGATTTGTTGAGGTGCTGCTAAGCTTTGCAATGACGCTTGATCTCCTTAGGTACTTAGCAGCTTTGAACAAGTCGTTCAGAATCGTAGAGTAGAGCTTTAAATATTTCGACAGAGATTCAACTTTTTGTTCTGTGATTCGTACTTGGATTTGAATCCTCGTATGCCTTTTATAGTCCTCTAAAATTAATCCGTTGAAAAGTTCCCGTTGGTTCAGTTAATGCTCTGTTTTGAATGTTCCTCTGATGTTGTTTTCTATATTGACTTAGTAGGTTTACTTTTGGCTCAGGCTAGGTCACATTAGTCAGTTGTCTCACCTACCACACATTAGTGGTCTCACATCTTCTATATAATGGTTTAGACTAACCACACTTTGAATCTTCTGATCTGAATTTGAAGATGGTGACAAGAGTCTTGAAATCTTCGCCTAGGGACCCTCTGATGTCAAACAGAAGATCGTTCTGACATGCTCTACAAATTTGGTCGATAGTAGAGTGAATAAGAACGTAGTGTGAAGTTCTTCGTCTTGCTCTACAACCAGCTATACGATACTCTGCCTTCTGCTTTATGATATGATACTCTTTGATACTTGAGCAGACTTTGTAGACTTTTGAACACTTTGCAGCTCTACGATGCAGAAGACAACTCAACGATCTTGTTGTCTCTTTGAATCTTTACTTCACCTTGGTTGCTGCTCTACGGCAACTGAGTTAACTCTGCGATCACTTATAATCTATACAAAATGGCGGAGATAACTCTACGATCGTATAACAAGACTATACTATCGATTTGATCCTATTACATATTCATTAAATCAGCTCAAATGATCAACCTAACAAAGTTTGATCGTTCTGTTTTAAAGTCCTTATACATAGATATCTCAATTAAAGGATTGTACTAATACAAATATACATTATAATTAATCACATCATCAAATTTAAATATACGAGCATAGTCATTCCTAACAATACTTTCCTTCAAAATGTGTATCTTTATGGTTTATATGTTTTATTGGCTTTATGTATGGTTGAAATTGAAAATACTGTTCATTATTTTCTCTTTGATGCTAACAAAACTATTGGAAAGAAAATTAATTCCTGAATTCTACTATTCATGTTGTTTGATTTTCAAGTTATGTAATGTATATGACCTTGTTCTAACAGAAATGATGTATAATTAGTTTAGTTATGTGTAATGACATTGATAAAAACATGTCATCAGCCGACCGTAATAATGCTCGTCAATTTCCTTATTTCTTGCTATGAACACAGCGTGACTATTAGATATACTCCCTTGTCCTCAAAATGATGAACAAAATATATTTTTTTACACATTAAGAAAACTAAAGTAGATGAAAGAGACTAAGAAAAAGTTTCAAATTTATTATTACAAGATTACATATATAAAGTGATGAGTACTTTATTTTTATTTTTTTTATACTAATGGATCCCACTAAATAACATACTTACCCTTTACCTTATGTACCTTAGGCTCATCCTTTTAAGGACAAAAAAATTATACCTTAAGTCATCCTTTTGAGAACGGGGGAAGTACTTCTTTTAAAAAAATCACTTTTCTTCATCTAATTAATATATGCGTTGTCCATTTCAAATTATAAACTCAGTATTGATTTTTGAAAATAATTTTTAGATATTTTTCAACTCAAAATTAATAAATTTGTTGAAAATTATTACACAATAAAATTTATACTTAATAGTACTTTTTAAATAATTTATAATAATTATTAAAACTTATACTAAGTGTTAATTATAAATCTGTTATACTCTACTAGTGTTGTTATTACAAGATTCATTCACTTTATGTGATTTTAATTTGGGTTTATTTATTGAATTTAACATATGTGGTATTATGTTTAATTTCAAGCCTTTTGAAATGACTGTATAATATTTATATTTAATAGTTGTATATTTTTTCTAATAGTACGGATTATAGTTATTGTTTTTTTTATATTTTTTAAAATTATTTATTTTAAATTAATTTTTTGATTTTATTTTATAAATAGACAGATTAATGGTTTAATTTATAATATAACTATAGAGTTTTATAAAATAAATTAAAGACTTTTATTCTCTTCGAATATATGCATGTTGATACATATTGATCTATATAAATATTTAGATAGATCATAAACTATTAAAAGAGAGGCAATACTTTAAAATATGGTCAAAAGGATTATGAAGGAAAAAATAGATATTAACCACTTTTTTTTAACCGTGTTAAGACAGAAAATTGAAAGGTAGTGTGCAATAAAAGTTTAAGTATGGGTAATAATTTGGAGGTTTTTTAATTACAAGTGGTGAAGTGCAAAAATGTAACCATACATAGTAAATTACATTTTACCATTTATTTAATACAACTATACAAGGGTACTGACCATTTATAAAAGATTATAGTTAGTTAACCATTTATCCAACCAATTACTGAAACCCTCTCATAATATTACATTTAAAGGGTAAGCATATTGAGATGCCCTTTGTAATGAAAATATACTTCAATAAATAACTTAAATAATTTGTTTAATAAAATATACAAAAGAAGAACATATGACATTTATCATTAAAATGCCAAAATAGGGAGGCCTATCCCACATGTTCGATCATTGTAGAAGAGAAGGGATACTTTGGCCATGCCTGAAAAAATTTTTAGGGTCAACAACAGACTTCACTTTGATCAACTTATCAAAGTTATTTTTGAAGTACTTCTTCCCCCATATGTTGGCTTGTGCATAGGTTGTGCTACCTTGTCCCAGATCAAGATCAAGGTAACTCACATATGAAGTTCTTGGGTTCTTGGTAACAAAAGGAGCATAATAATTAAATAAGTCATTGATCCATTGAAGTCGCCGTGTCACATCATTATCAAGAATCACACCAATGTTGATCATATACAACACACCAGGTCTATGCGGAAAGGGGAAGTGCCGATTCTGAAAACTCATTCATTCTTCCCCCAAATGGTGTGTACTGTATGAGTGCCATTTGTACAGGAAATTTTAGCATCCTATCCCACACACCATTTAGGCCTTCCGCAGTAATTGGTACTTGAACAAAGCCAGATTTTCCTTTGTAAGGACTCCTAGGAATAGCACTCCTATTCAGCAAAATATCAGGAGATGTACCGATTGAGAAATTGGAGAAAAAGGGTGTCGATTGGATCCAACTGAGTTCAGTACAATCTTCTCTCACCAAACCCAACTCAGGAAAACTTTTTTGCATGATTGGAAGCAACCTATTTATCCGACCAAGGAACAAGGATTGGAAAACAAATCTTACTGTCTTCTTATCTTGACGAGTACTTGAATTGCTCAATATAGTGTCTACTATGCATCGAACATCAATATCTCTACTTTCAAAGTTAGGACCGATAGATTGCCACTTTTCAAAAAGCTTGGAACCATTTTGTTCCAAAGTTCTACCAACTCCAAAAATAGTTACAAGTTTCGGAATAGGAACTAACTTTATTTTCCAAGAAAGAACAACTCCAAAACTAGAAACACCACCTCCTCGAATAGCCCAAAAGAGATCTTCCCCCATTGCTCTTCGATCAAGAATTCTTGCATTTACATCGATCAAACGAGCATCAAGGGTATTATCACCGGCAAGACCATATTTTCTCTTCATCATACCATACCCTCCTCCACCAATGAATCCACTAACACCAACAGTGGACCAAAGACCAGCAGGAAATCCTAGGGTTCCACTCTTCTTTGAAATTTTATAATAAAGCTCACCCAGGGTTGCACCAGCTCCAACCCATGCAGTAGCACTTTTCGTGTCGATATTGACTGACCGGAAATTAATCATATCGAGCAAGACAAATGGGATTGTTGCTCGATATGATTGACCCTCAAAATCATGACCACCGCCGCGGATTCTAATTTCCACACCATTCTTTTTGGCGCAGTAAATAACAGCTTGGATTTGTGTTTCATCCACTGGCGTAACAATCACTAGAGGTTTTGGGGTGGCCGGTGTTGAAAATAACAAGTTATCGATTCTGGCTTGTAAAATAGATGTGTAGGAAGAGTTGTTTGGGGTGTAAACAACTTTTGAAACGGAGTTTTGTGAAGAATGGGAAATGCATTGAAGAAAACCATGGGCAGTAGCATCAGCCGAAACTGACCATGAAAAGAGAAGAAGAAAAACGAAAGAAAACAATGAATACGTTGTGATGTTCATTTGTTGTTTGACAGAAGATTTGTAAAATATGATGTTAATGATTATATATTGCCTGCTATTTATAGATTCATAAATTATGTATACCTAATATCATCAGTCTTGTAATTTACTAGTTCTTGATTAAAAAAATCATTTGTGAATTTATTCAATGTAATTACATACTCATTATTCATTTTTATTTTATTTTTTGGCATATGTTGATAGTGCATTCACATTTGGGAATTTTATATAGATTAAAACCTATATTTTACAACAAAAAGTTGATTATTTTGTGTTAGATCTTTTTAGGGCAACCAACAACTAACCTAGACATAGAGTAGCCTTTGCTTCAAATTAAGGATGATCCAAAAGTAAAGCAATTATGAAGATTAAAATTGGCTTTAAATAATTTGTAGGGATGGGTCCGAGCTAGCAACTAATACAAGCTAGAACACTTATCAAACCAGTTGGCAGTATATATATATATATATATATTTACCTTCAAGTCAATCCAACATTACAACTACAAGCTATAACACTTATCTTACACTTATATAATATTCTCTCTCCCTACAATACACTGTAAAATAATTATTGACATTTTCTTGAATGACGTTTGGACATAATTAGTGAACTGATTTAAAGTATACGTACCTACTTGCTAAATATTTTGACTATTCTTTTACAGCTAAATTCTACAAATATATATATATATATATATATATATATATATATATATGTTTGATTATTTTTAGAAAATAATATAATTTCTATTGGATTAGATGCAAGTGATTAAGAGTCACATCTCTTCATCAATAGACAGAAAATGTTCCTAAGATTGCGTCTTTTAGAATAAATGTGAATGATCAAAAGGTATGATTATTCATGAATAGTTATGACCTTTGGTTACTTCTGGAGACCTATAAAGAGGCATAATCACTTGTCATTTAAATATAAGTCTTTTAAACTTATATCTCTCAATATCAATGCCTGTTTCTTACTAATTCAAAATAGAATTCGATGAAATTATTTCAAATTTGCTACAAGCAATAATCCACTTGCGCTTAGTTTTATCTTGGGAGGATTATTCATCTATAACCCAACAACAGTCTTGCAAAATTGTTTACTGAAGAGGACGAATAAAAGCCTTAATAACAGTGTATCTGATGCACACCTCTAAGTCTTGTACATTCTATTTTCTAAATTATGCACCCATCTAAAAATTTTGCAACAAAAAAGGAAAATAATAGAAAGTTCTCTCTCAAAACAGTTCTCTGACTATATTGCCCAAATATTAATAGTTTTTAAGGAAACAATTTAGCACAAAAATATATATCGGTACATATTCTCAGCAATATCACAGCCAAACAATTTACCATGAGGGGAGTATTAATATTTATTCAGAATATTCTTATATATATGCATATACTAAAGGGAAGTCTTAATATATATGCATATGCTATGGGGGTCTTACTAAGAGGGAGTATTAATATTTTTAGTTATTGTCATCATACAAAAGGGGAGATTGATAGGTCTATAACTTTTTAGTATATATTTTGATAATATCAATAATTGGGAAAAATGATAATTAAATTAGAATCCTCTCCATAGGATTTATTTGTGTGTTTCAAATCTTATTTACTTTGACCAAAAATATTTTCTAAATTAAAATAATATTTTCCTATCCTTGATAACTTAATATCAAGTGTTAAAAATATTATTTCACATGATAACATTTCTCCAAGATAAGGAGGATTCCTATTTTCTTTTAAAAGTTTTATATTCAATTTTTCAAAATTATTTTCACAAAAAGGGGGAAAAAGAATTTTTTTTATCGAAAATGTTTGTGTGCATACATGCTTAATTGTCAAATATTTAAATATGCACATTTGTGTGCATCCTTGTATTTGAATGAAAAGAAAGAGTGAAGGCTTCAGCCTCCACTGATGTTGACCGAATGCTAGGTATGATGGAAATTTAAAATGACAATTTTTTTGGTAGGTATATTCGTCCATGTGCGGAGGAATGAAAAATAAAAATCAAATGAGCATGTGCTCATTAATGCAAAAGGTAGTCAAGTATTTCAATGGTTCGAATCTTCAAAAATTCGGAGGGATTTATGATTGGGCAATCCGTGTGTTAATATGCTAAAATTTCAGCCGAGCCTTTTATTTCAAACAAATGAATTTCAATCTTTGATTTTTCAAAAAGATTATTTTGCCCCAAATTTGAAAATCTATAAATAGAAAACTTTCTCTTCATTCCAAACTTACCAATTTACTATCAAAGAAAAAGCTTACTCCTTGCCTACATTCTCTCTACAACTTTAATCTCTCTACTACTTCTAAATTCTGATAATTTGAAGAAGAGAAAATTGGTCACAAGTATTTGAGATAAGTTGTTTAAATTACTTGATTAAATTATCTCTTACTTGTTTATTGTTATAGATATAAAAATAGAAATTGTTATACACATTTATATATCTATATTTCATCTATTTATTATTTATATAAATATCGTAAAATAGATTTACACTTGATCGTCAAAATGACCCTGATATATTTCTCTTCGAGAAACTATCCGAACTGTCTTGAATTTTAAAGTGGTCTATCAAAAATATTTATATAAGTATTTCATATATTTATTATTTATATAAATATCGTAAAATAGATTTACACTTATCGTCAAAACGACCCTGAGATATTTGTCTTTGAGAAACTATCTAAACTGTCTTTGAATTTCAAAGTGGTCTATCGAAAATATTTATATAAATACTTCATATATTCATTATTCATATAAATATCATAAAATAGATTTACACTTAATCATCAAAACGACCCCGAGATATTTCTCTTTGAGAAACTATCCAAATCGTTTTTGAATTTCAAAGTATTCTATTGAAAATATTTATATAAGTAATAGAGTGTGAAAATTATAAATTTGGTCAGTACTTGGACACCGAAACACTTTGAATTTATTAAGATATCGTGAATTGTTCAAACGAGCTTCAAAATCCTAATTGGCTTTATTTATTTATTATTCACATAATAGATAAAATATATTATTATATATTCTTTGAGTTTAACAAATATATTTGTTATATCAAGAATAGCTTAATTGATTTATTTACTATACTTAATATATGTCATCACAAGTATTTGAGCATAAACTCATTCGTAATATCTGAAATTAAATTTTAAATCCATAGAAACACACTCTTTATTATAAAGTATAAATAATACTTTATAAACTTGCATTAAACTATATATCTGCTTATACAGAAGTATTTTTGACTTACACTGAAACTAATTTATCTACTTAATCAATAAGCACATTTTCACAAGCATAAAAGTTTTAAAAGTTACACAGAAGCACATTTCCTATATATAAAGGTCATTGCTATCTAATTGCCTATATATAATTACTTGATCTCTAATTGCTATCTACTTATTTGAGAAACATCAAATATAAAAGTTACTTAAACTTTTGTATATATTTGTACTAAATTTTATCTGTTTATTTAAGAAGCACATCATTGTAAAATCTTTTGTAAAAAGGAAAAAGGTAGAGTTAGTTTATTTTATTTACCTGTGAAAAAGACGAGTAATTCTTCGACCAAGATCAGAGTCTTAGAGAGGTCAGCTGGGAGTTGAGTTTCTAGTGTACCTGTGAGGTGAGGAAAAGACTGTTGTTTCAAGATCGACCAAATCATAGAATATAATTGAACTCATAGTTGTAAGTTTGTCTATAAAATTTTGTAAAGACTTATTCGTCTGTTGAAGGAGTATTTATTATTGGGAGTAATAGGATCTTAAGTCCTGAAGAAGAACTTGAGACTAGATGTAGAAACATACCCAGGATGTATGTAGTGAACCAGACAAATCTTTGTTCATTGTATGATTGAATTTTTATTATCTTACATATTAATTATATTCTGCAAATTAATTAATTAAAATTTAAAAAGGCCTAAGATAATTTTTTAAACGGTAATAATCTATTCAACCTCCTTATAGATTATTATTGGATTTTCAATTGATATCAGAGCGGTGCTCTTTAACTTGTTTGTTAAGTGAATACAAATATATCTAAGAGTAGATCCATCTATGTTGTAAGACCCCAACTTTTATGAATAAAGATTTAATTTTCTTTATATATTATTTCGAAATAGTAAGGTGTTGATTTGATAAATGTGAAAAATTATGGGTGAAATGTGCAAATATTTTAAAATAAGCAAGTGGTTATAAAATATTCATTATTGTCGGGGAATATTCGTTTGGTCGTGGAATATTCTTGTTGTCGGAGAATATTCGTACGACTGACGCAGCTATTTGTGGGCCCCACAACGGAATAACTGTCGGATATAGAAAGCGACAGAAATAACCTTTTTATAAATAACGGTAAAACTGCTACGGTTAAACTGTTGAAATACCCGGTGGTTAAAATACAATAATACGCGATGTTGCACAGTAGCACACGGTATTGCACAATATTTTAAATTATTGGTTCTTACGTAAGAAGTCACTACTCAATTATTATTACAGTAATTACTATTCAATATTTTATATTATTGATTCAATAATTGCATGATATTTTATGGGTTCAATAATTGATACGTTGATATTTTATATCAATAATTGCTACATTGATATTTTATATCAATAATTGCTACGTTGCTATTTTATATGATTGATTCAATAATTGCTACCATTGATATTTTGTATTATTGATTCAATAATTGTCACTGCACAGTATTTCACATTATCAACTCAATAATTCATATTATTTGAATAATATTATTAGATAGCATTATTGACAATGTCTAAGAAAGTTCTGTCTAGGAGGGGTTATTTAATTGCGCGCCAGTAAGGAGAAATCCTTATCGGAAGGCTCCCTCTTTCTTGAGAACGACCTAGTTGTCAATACTGTAGTTCTGTAATATTATTTGTGAATATTTAATTATTGACTTATATGATAAGGAAATATTTATTTTGTGAATATAAAAGAACGAATTAGTGCTGATGTGTTTTTATCAGTATTTTGGTGTGAAAAATCATCCGTTTATGAATTTCGGATAATTTATGTTTGGAATTTGGAAAAACTTCCTTCTACAAAGTTGTGGAGAATTAAATTTCCTATGAAAAGGACATAGAATTTGTATTTTTCTGACAAAATGGCTATTTATTATGAATTATTGAAGTTTCAAAAATAAATATTTTTTTAAATAAAATGGTGGGCCCCATTTTTGGTTGGTGTGGAAAATGCTGATTTTGGTGGGCCCCACTTGTGGTGGCTAATATTTTGGTCAAGGAAATGTGCGTAGAAAAAAATATTAATATTTTATTAATTTAGTCTACTTTGGCATCCTAAGCTTTTCCTATAAATAGGGTGCTTAGGTTAGAATTGAAAATCATACCAAAATTAGAAGTTTTCTCTCTCAATAATATCGAGCGTATTTTTGTGAGTATTTAGAAACTTTAAGTGTTGCTATTCAGTGCAAGTTTTCTTCAGCCTTATATCCGATATTCTAGTCAGAAGTACTATTCTTTTGAGGTAAGGGATGTTATTTTCTTTCGAAAATGATGTTATTCTTTTCAATATCATAATACTAAAATATTGTTATGGATTGAATTATGAAATTCTTACTTTTTTCGTCAGGATTACTATTCACGTATACGGCACTATTCATGGAAAGACTAAATTTTCTTCTATTTATCCAAATTGTCTGTTATGGTTACTATCTTTGATTGGATCTAAGCTTTGAGCTTTATTCTTGAATTTTGCTTCACAAAGTATTATTATGGAATATTCTTGAACTTGAATAAACTAAAATACGAATCCTTAATCTTTGTCCTTTATCTCATTGGATTCGTTATTTATATTGTTTTTCATCATCCTCAGGTCCTAAATGGTGATATAACTAATATCTTTGGCCTGTAGAGCAAAGATGAATGATTACCTAATGAATATCTTTGGTCGTAGTGCAAAGATGACAGGTGTTGAGATGAACATGGCCACTGGTGATACAAATGAATATCTTTGGCCGTAGTGCAAAAATGAATATTTGATTCGAGATGTATATTGATTGATGTTACAGGGATAAAATATTGATGATGAACTTTTAAATCATAGAAGATAGTAGACTTCATTCTCTACTTAACTCTTCTAATGAATTGTTATTTCCGCTACGAATATTGATCTAAAACTTGTTGTCAATAATATTTTATCTGAATTGTTGAAGACTAACGATAATTTATTTTCCATTATCTTAGTCATAATATTCTTTACTGGGCTAGTTGAGCTCACCCTTTTCGTCTATTGTCCTCTTTAGGAAATGAGAATGTCGCAGAAACTAGTCGGGGGACAGAGTGATGGTCCGAGTTAGAGCAGTAGTAGTCCTCACTATTTCTGATAAATAGTATGATAATAATTGTAATGAGGACTTAGTTTGAATGTTAATATTTTCTACATATTTGTATTGACACTCACAGTTGTGTGGTCGTATTTTGCACGACCGTGTGATATAAAAGTTTGTATTTGAATTCTATACCATGTATTTGACGACTCAGAATGGGTTGGGTTGACTGGACCTATTCTGGGGGCGTCACATATGACCTACAATGCTACTGGTTGCGAAGAAGGACTATCTGTGACGCCCCCAAAATAGGTTCAATACTCAACCCATTCTGAGTCGCCAAATACATGGTACAGAATCCAAATACAATCTTTCATATCAAACGGTCGTGCAAAATACGAGCACACAAATGTGAGTGTCAATACCGACGTGTAGAAAATATAAACATTCAACTAAGTCCTCATTATATTTATTATCACACTATTTAAAAAAATAGTGAGGACTTCTACAGCTCTAACTCGGACCATCACTCCATTCCCCGACTAGTACCCGCGATAATCTCATTTTTTTGAAGAGAACAATGGAAGAAAAGGGTGAGCTCAACTAGCCCAGTAAAGAATATTATGACTAAGATAATGAAAAATAAATTATCGTTAGCCTTCAATAAATCAGATAAAATATTATGGACAACATGTTTTAGATCAATATTCGCAGCGGAAATAACAATTCATTAGAAGAGTTAAGTAGAGAATGATGTCTACTATCTTCTTTGATTTAAAAGTCCATCATTAATATTTTATCACTGTAACATCAATCAATATACATCTCGAATCAAATATAATCTTTTGCACTACGGGCCAAAGATATTCGTTTGTATCACCAGTTGGTCATGTTCATCTCAACACCTGTCCATCTTTGCACTACGGGCCAAAGATATTCATCAGGTAATCATTCATCTTTGCACTACAGGCCAAAGATATTCATCAAGCAATCATTCATCTTTGCACTACAGGCCAAAGATATTCAGTTATATCACCATTTAGGACTGAGGATGATGAAAAATAATACGAATAACGAATCCAGTGAGATAAAGGACAAATATTAGAAAATTTATCCAGAGTTCAAGAATGAAGATCAAAACCTAGATCCAATCAAAGATGATTTAGGAATAAAAAAAATATTTTTTACCAGTAAATAGTAACTCGACATGAAAAGATAAAAATTTCACAAGAAAGTTCGTACCAATATTCCAGTGAAATGATATTAGATGAAGCGCAAAACTCAAGGAATTTCTGATCATTTCAAGAATTCTAGAAGCAATACTTACCAGTAGTAAGTTTAGAGTTAGGAATCTGAAATGAAACAATATACGAAACTGCAATTAGATTTTCACCCGTCAGGCGGTAGTCCGCTCAGACAGATTATTTTCACAATTTAATAACAACTGAATACGAAGGGTTATTCACCAGGCATGCGGTAGTCCGCGTAGACAGGTTATTCCCATAGAATAATAAAGAATGGAATAACAACAGGATTTCACCATACATGCGGTAGTCCGCGTAGACAGGTTATTCTAACAGAATAATAAAGAATGGAATAACAACCCTTACGAGTATTGAAAGAAAATAACTCTCTTCATGAATACGAAAGAAATAATACCCCTTACCTTAAAAATTTGGAGACTGCACTAGTATTAAGCAGAATACTCTTCTTCTTTCTCTCTTATTCTCCCTATACTTTCTCTCTCTATAGCTTTAGTGAATTGATGAGAAATAATGAAGAAATGAGCTTCTATTTATAGGCTTGGCAGGGTAAGGGTAAAATAGTCTTTTTGCCATAATTTATGACATCATCGCTTACATCATCGATCCTATGACATCATTGCTTACCTCATCGCTCCGATGACATCCTTGCTTACCTCATCGCTCCGATGACATCATTGTTTGCATCATAAGAGTTCAAATTCAATTTGCACTCTTCCACCTCGTTTAACTTTTATACCATGAATTTACTATAATAATGTTACCATTCTAAGTATAAAAATCATACTATTATACAATCACATCATACTACTATAATGTAATATTATAATAACATATTTGAATGAATTATTTTATCAAAAAAGATAAAATACCAACTTTCAACCAATGTCACATGCTAAAAATTCCTCCGTTAAAAATTCACATTGAATAAATATTTTCTTATCATATATATCAAAAATTAATTATTCAAAAATAATATTACATAACTACAATATTGACAACCAGGTCGTTCCCAGGAAAGAGGGAGCCTTCCGATAAAGATTTCTCCTTACTGGCGCGCAATTCATCAACCCCTTTCCTAGACAGAACTTCCTTAGACATTGCCAATCTAATAATATTATTCAAATAATATGAATTATTGATTTGATAATTTAAAATACTGTGCAATGATAATTACTGAATCACTAATATAAAATAGCAAAGTAGCACTTATTGATATAAAATATCAACGTAGCAAATATTGAACTAATAAAATATTATGCAATTATTGAATCAATAATATAAAATATTAAATAGTAATTACTGTAACAATAATTGAGTAAGTGCCTTCTTACGTAAGAATCAATAATTCAAAATACTGTGCAATACCGTGTGCTACTGTGCAACACCGCGTATTGCTATATTTTAACCACTGGGTATTTCAACAGTACTAACGGTAATAACTACGCAGTTATTTTATAAATAGATTATTTCTGTCGCTTTCTATATCCGACATTCATTCCGTTGTGGGGTCCACCAATGACTGCGTCGTCGTACGAATATTCTCCGACAAAAAGAATATTCCTCGACCAAACGAAATTCTCCGACACAACGAATATTTTATAACCACTTGCTTACTTTGTGAACTTTGCACATCTCATCCATAACTTATCACATTTATCAAATCAACACCTTACTATTTCAAAATAATATATAAAAAAAATTAAACTTTATTCATAAAATTTGGGGTCTTACAACCTCCCCTCCTTATAAAATTTTGCCCTCGAAGTTGACGTACGTACCTGGTATGTCGAAAAGGTGAGGATACCTCGCTTTCATTTCCGATTCTAACTCCCAGGTCATTTCCTCAATTTCATGGTTTCTCCATAAAACTTTGACTTGAGGTATAACCTTTGAGCGTAGAACATGTTCCTTCCTATCCAAGATCTTGATAGGTACCTCCTCGTATGTTAAATCTTCGGCTATCTCATCTTGTTCTAACTCAATAATGTGATTTGGGTCTTACACATATTTACGTAGCATAGATATGTGAAAAACGTTATGAACACGAGACATGCTAGGCGGTAAAGCGAGTCTATAGGCCACATTTCCTACTCGGTCAAGGATCTCAAATGGACCAATGAATCGTGGGTTGAGCTTTCCTCTTTTTTCGAATCTCGTAACTCCTTTCCATGGAGCAACACGTAACAATACAAGGTCCCCAACATTAAATTTCCACGTCCTTTCGATGAAGGTCGGCATAACTCTTTTGTCGATCTTGTGCTGTTTGTAAGACCCCAAATTTTATGAATAAGATTTAATTTTCTTTATATATTATTTTAAAATAGTAAGGTGTTGATTTGATAAATGTGATAAGTTATGGGTGAAATGTGCAAAGTTTACAAAGTAAGCAAGTGGTTATAAAATATTCGTTGTGTCGGGAAATATTCGTTTGGTCGAGGAATATTCTTTTTGTCGGAGAATATTCGTATGACAGCGCAGTCATTGGTGGACCCCACAAGCGAAATGAATGTCGAATATAGAAAGCGACAAAAGTAACCTTTTATAAAAATAACGGCAAAACTGTTACCGTTAGTACTATTGAAATACCCGGTGGTTAAAATACAGTAATACGTGGTGTTGCACAGTAGCACACGGTATTGCACAGTATTTCGAATTATTGATTCTTACGTAGGAAGGCACTTACTTAATTATTGTTACAGTAATTACCGTTCAATATTTTTATTATTGATTCAATAATTGCATAATATTTTATTAGTTCAATATTTGCTACGTTGATATTTTATATCAATAAGTCCTACTTTGCTATTTTATATTATTGATTCAATAATTGTCATTGCACATTATTTTAAATTATCAAATCAATAATTCATATTATTTGAATAATATTATTAGATAGCATTATTGGCAATGTCTAAGGAAGTTCTGTCTAGGAAATGGGTTGATTAATTGCGCGCCAGTAAGGAGAAATCCTTATCGGAAGGCCCCCACTTTCCTGGGAACGACCTGGTTGTCAGTATTGTAGTTCTGTAATATTATTCGTGAATAATTAATTTTTGATATATATGATAAGGAAATATTTATTCAATGTGGATTTAAACGGAGGAAGTTTTAACATGTGACATTTGTTGAAAGTTGGTATTCTATCTTGTCCGATAAAATAATTCATTCAAATATATTATTATAATATTACATTATAGTAATATGATGTGATTATATAATAGTATGATTTTTATAATTTGAATGGTAACATTATTATAGTAAATTCATGGTATAAAAGTTAATTGAGGTGGAAGAGTACAAATTGAATTTGAACTCTTATGATGCAAACAATGATGTCATCGGAGCGATGAGGTAAGTAAGGATGTCATCGAAACGATGAGGTAAGTAATGATGTCATAGGATCGATGATGTAAGCGATGATGTCATAAATTATGGTAAAAAGACTATTTTACCCTTACTCTACCGTGCCTATAATAGAAGCTAATTTCTTTATTATTTCTCACCAATTCACTAAAGCTATAGAGAGAGAAAGTATAGGGAGAATAAGAGAAAAAAAAGAAGAGTATTCTGCTATTGCACTAGTGCAGTCTCCAAATTTTTAAGGTAAGGGGTATTATTTCTTTCGTATTCATGAAGAGAGTTATTTTCTTTCAATATTCGTAAGGGTTGTTATTCCATTCTTTATTATTCTGTTGGAATAACCTGTCTACGCGGACTACCACATGCATAGTGAAATCATGTTGTTATTCCATTCTTTATTATTCTGTGGGAATAACATGTCTACGCGGACTACCGCATGCCTGGTGAATAACCCTTCGTATTCGGTTGTTATTAAATTATGGAAATAATCTGTCTGAGCGGACTACCGCCAGACGAGTGAAAATCCAATTGCAGTTTCGTATATTGTTTCATTTCAGATTCCTAACTCTAAACCTACTACGGTCAGTATTGCTTCTAGAATTCCTAAAATGATCAGAAATTCCTTGAGTTTTGCGCTTCATCTAATATTATTTCACTAAAATATTGGTCTGAACTTTCTTGTGAAATTTTTATCTTTTCATGACGAGTTACTATTCATGAGTTACTATTCACGGGGTAATATTCACGATAAAAAATATATTTTTTTCTTTCCGAATCATCTTTGATTGGATCCAGGTTTTGATCTTCATTCTTGAACTCTGCATAAATTCTCTAATATTTGTCCTTTATCTCACTGGATTTGTTATTCGTATTGTTTTCATCATCCTCAGTCCTAAATGGTGATATAACTGAATATCTTTGGCCTGTAGTGCAAAGATGAATGATTATTTGATGAATATCTTTGGCCTGTAGTGCAAAGATGAATGATTACCTGATAAATATCTTTGGCCCGTAGTGCAAAAATGGACAGGTGTTGAGATGAACATTACCAACTGGTGATACAAATGAATATCTTTGGTCGTAGTGCAAAATATGAATATTTGATTCGAGATGAATATTGATTGATGTTAAAGGAATAAAATATTGATGATGGACTTTTAAATTATAGAAGATAGTAGACATCATTCTCTACTTAACTCTTCTAATGAATTGTCATTTCCGCTGCAGTTGTTGATCTAAAACTGGTTGTCCATAATATTTTATCTGATTTGTTGAAGACTAACGATAATTTATTCTTCATTATCTTAGTCATAATATTCTTTACTGGGCTAGTTGAGCTCACCCTTTTCTTCCATTGTTCTCTTCAGGAAATGAGAATATCGCGGGTACTAGTCGGGGAATGGAGTGATGGTCCGAGTTAGAGCTGTAGAAGTCCTCACTATTTTTTTTAAATAGTGTGATAATAAATGTAATGAGGACTTAGTTTGAATGTTAATATTTTCTACATATCTATATTGACACTCACAGTTGTGTGGTCGTATTTTGCACGACCGTTTGATATGAAAGATTGTATTTGGATTTTGTACCATGTATTTGGCGACTCAGAATGGGTTGAGTATTGAACCTATTTTGGGGGCATCACAGTTGGTATCAGAGCTTAGGGATATGATATCTGGCGGAGATCTGGGAATAAGAACTAGGAGGGGAGGGACGAGTAAAACCTTTGCTAGTGTGTCTTACCTAAGCTTAATTGTTATTTAATTGGTCGGTTGGAATATAGGGTTAATATGTGAGATGTTAATTTGTTTGATTAACCTTTGTTTTGTGGCAGTATTTGAGAATGGCAGCTGAAAATCTAAACAATGGAGTGAATGAGACCGTTGAGACACCTTTAATCACCAACGAGGAGAACGTGCAACAGGAAGGCTATATTCCTCCTGTAAACAACTCTACCGAAGAAATAATAAATGACGGGATGTTTAGAAGCTTTTTGCAGTTCATGCAAAACCAGACGAGGGAGACTCGTGTTCATAATACAGGTGGAAATAACAACTCGCGGCTTGTCACTGCCAAGCAGTTTAAAGAGTTGGGACCACCAGAGTTTCAGGGAAAGCTAGATCCAATCAAGGCAAAAAATTGGATTAAGCAAATTACCAAGATATTTGATGTCTTGGGATGCACGGAGGAACAGAAGGTTCCATTTGCCACCTTTATGTTCCGTGGAGAGGCAGATTACTGGTGGGAATCTGTGAAGCGTACCCAGCCTGCCGCACTCAAGATGTCTTGGGGGCGTTCCAGAAACTGTTCAATGACAAGTACTTTCTAGAAAGTATTCGTCACATGAAAGAGGTAGAGTTTATCAGACTGGAATAGAATAATATGATTGTGTCCCAGTACGAGGCTAAGTTCGCGGAGTTATCCCGGTTTGCACCTCATTTGGTGGAGAATGAGGAACGTATGACGCGGATGTTTCTGAGAGGTTTTAAACCCGAGATTCGTCAATACCTCATTTCTCACAAATTTTCTTTATATTCGGATGTAGTGAACAGGGCCCAATTATTAGAACGAGATAATGATTATGTTCAACCAAGGGACAACAACCAAGGTCGTACTGGTGGCAGCAGTCATCGGAACAATGACAAACAGCAGGGAGGAAAGTATCATGCCAGAAGCAGTAACCACTCCGGTGGTAATCGTGGCCATGATAATAGAAGAAGTGAATCAGAGGGATATTTTAAGAAGAGAATGTACAACAATAAGAACGTGAAAGCATCGACAGCAGCACCAACATCGACTGTTTCTAGGGGAGGAGAACGACCGCCGGTCGTATGCTATAAATGCGGGCAAGAGGGACACATCAGCCCCAACTGCACACAACAATCCAAGGTGTGTTATAACTATGGAAAGGAAGGGCACATAGCTCGAGTGTGTCCTGTGGCGAAACCAAGTCCAGTAGGGATGGTGACACCAAAGGCTATCCCTGACAAGTCAAAGTCAGTGGTCCCTGGAAGAGCATTTGTCATGACTGCCCAATAAGCAAGGAACTCGAACGAGGTTATTACGGGTAAGCTGATAATAAACTCTTGCGAAGTTTATACTTTATTAGATACTGGTGCTACCCATTCTTTTATTTCACCTGCTTGTGCTCAACGTTTGAACTTGACACCTGAGAAATTAGACTTTGACTTATCTGTTGAAACTCCGTTGGGAGAAACCTTCGTTACATCTACAGTTTTCAAATCTTGCTCGATTCAAATTGGTACCCTCACCCTACCTGTTAATCTTATATCGCTGAAAATACTTGCATTTGATGTGATTTTAGGAATTGACTGGTTGACCACTTATCATGCCAAAATTGATTGTTTTCGTAAGGTTGTTAGTTTTCATATTCCTAACCAACCTATTGTATGAATTCAAACAACCAAACCACTAAAATCAATCAATGTTATTTCAAGTCATAAAGCTATTCGTTTATTGAAAAATGGATGTCAAGCTTTCTTAGCCCATGTCACTGATCTAAACCAGAATATGTCTGGTTTGAATGATATTTCTGTTGTTAATGAGTTTCCTGATGTATTTCCTGAAGAACTTCCCGGTCTACCCCCGGAACGTGAAGTTGAATTCTTTATTGACCTTGAACCCGGTAAAAAATCCATTTCTAAAACCCCATATCGAATGGCTTCTATAGAACTTCAGGAGTTAAAGGTCCAGCTACAGGAGTTGTTAGACATCAATTTTATACGTCCTAGTACATCTCCTTGGGGTGCTCCTGTTTTATTCGTAAAGAAGAAAGACAGGAGTATGCGACTTTGTATTGACTATCGGGAGTTGAACCATGTCACCATCAAGAATAGGTATCTGTTACCTCGTACTGATGACCTGTTCGACCAGTTGCAAGGTGCACAATTCTTTTCAAAGATCGATCTTCGTTCTGGATATCATCAGCTGAAGATTAAAACTGAGGATATTCCGAAGACTGCTTTCGGAACTCGATACAGGCATTATGAATTCTTAGTCATGTCTTTTGGATTGACTAATGCTCATGCTGCTTTTATGGATATGATGAATCGTGTATTCAAAGAATATTTGGATCAGTTCATGGTTGTCTTTATTGATGACATCCTCATCTATTCCAAAAGTAGTGATGATCATGAGCACCACTTGAAGCTGGTACTTCAAAGGCTTCGTGAAAACAAGATATATGCCAAGCTGAAGAAATGCGAGTTCTGGCTTGAGGAGGCAGCATTCCTTGGGCACGTAGTATCAAAACGTGGAGTATCTGTGGACCCGGCGAAGATTGAAGCAATACAAAGTTGGGAGCAACCGAAGTCGGTGACCGAAGTACGTAGCTTTCTGGGCTTAGCTGGTTATTATCGGAGATTCGTGGAAGAATTTTCTCGAATCGCTACTCCATTAACTCAGCTGACTCAAAAGATACAAAATTCGTATGGAACGAGGAATGCGAGAAGAGCTTTCAAGAGCTCAAGAGGAGACTCATTTCAGCACCTGTTCTGACGATACCATCTGGTTCGGATGGATTTGTCATTTACAGCGATGCTTCGGGCAAAGGGTTAGGATGTGTTCTCATGCAACATGGGAAAGTCATAGCCTATGCCTCAAGGAATATGAGAGGAATTATCCTACTCATGATCTAGAGTTGGCAGAAGTTGTTTTCGCGTTGAAAATCTGGAGACACTACCTGCATGGGGAGAAAGTGGAGATCTATACGGATCATAAGAGCCTCAAGTATTTCTTTACCCAGAAGGAACTTAACATGCGGCAACGACGTTGGCTTGAGCTGTTGAAAGATTACGACCATACCATCCAATACCATCCGGGTAAAGCGAACGTGGTAGCTGACGCGTTGAGTAGAAGATCATATGCGGGAACGAATGCGATACTTTAAAGGCCTATTTTGTGTGATTTACAAAAGATGGAGATAGAGTTCAAGACTCTGGGGACCCATGCGATGATGTCAAGTATACACATAGAACCAGCTTTGATTGATAAAGTTAAAGCTGCTCAAGCTACAGACCCGAAGCTGATGAACATGAGGAAGAAGGTGCAAGAAGGTGCTATTCCAGAAGCAAGGATTGATGAAGAAGGAATACTTCGAGTCAACTCCAGACTTTGTGTTCTTGACGATTCTGATTTAAAGTATAGAATCATGATGGAGGCACACAACACACTGTTTGCAATCCATCCTAGGAGTACCAAAATGTATCGTGATCTTCGACATACATTTTGGTGGAGCAATATGAAGAGAGAGATCGCGGAATTTATCTCGAGGTGTTTAACGTGTCAACGTGTCAAGGCGGAGCATCAAGTACCAAAGGGTCCATTGCAACCACTTGAGATTCCAAAGTGGAAGTGGGAACACATTATCATGGATTTCGTTACGGGTCTTCCCAAGGCTTCTCAAGGCATAGATGCGATTTGGGTTATTGTTGATAGATTAACCAAGTCTGCTCATTTCTTGCCGATACGAGAGACTTATTTCCTTGAACGTCTTGCTCGTATGTACGTGAATGAGATTGTGAGATTGCATGGCATGCCAATATCCATAGTTTCGGACCGTGACCCAAGATTCACTTCACAATTTTGGGTCAGCTTGCAAAAAGCTATGGGCACGAATTTACTATTTAGTTCGGCATATCATCCACAAACGGACGGGCAATCGAAAAGGACTATCCAAACTCTTGAAGATCTATTGAGACTCTGTGTTCTAGACTTCAAAGGGAGTTGGGATAAGTACCTACCATTGGTGGAATTCTCCTACAACAACAGTTATCAGGCAAGTATAGGCATGGCTCCATTTGAGGCGTTGTATGGACGAAAATGTCGTTCTCCAGTATGCTGGGACGAGGTGGGTGAAGCAACATTTTTGGGACCGGAGTTAGTACGTATGACTACGGAAAAGATTCAAATGATCCGGCAACGTATACAAACTGCACAAGATCGACAAAAGAGTTATGTTGATCTTCATCGAAGAGACGTGGAGTTTAATGTCGGAGATCATGTATTATTACGTGTTGCTCCATGGAAAGGAGTTACAAGATTCGAAAAGAGAGGAAAACTCAACCCACGATTCATTTGTCCATTTAAAGTCCTTGACCGAGTAGGAAATGTGGCCTATAGACTCGCCTTACCTCCAAGCATGTCTCGTGTTCATAACGTTTTTCACATATCTGTGCTTCATAAATATGTGAAAGATCCAAACCACATTATTGAGTTAGAACTAGATGAGATAGCCTAAGATTTAACATACGAGGAGGTACATGTTAAGATCTTGGATAGGAAGGAACATGTCATACGCTCAAAGGTTATACCTCAAGTTAAAGTGTTGTGGAGGACCATAATATCGAGGAAATGACCTGTGAGTTAGAATCAGAAATAAAAATGAGGTATCCTCACCTTTTCGACATACCAGGTACGTACGTTAATTTCGAGGACGAAATTTCATAAGGAAGGGAGGTTGTATGTGACGCCCCCAGAATAGGTCCAGTCAACCCAACCCATTCTGAGTCGCCAAATACATAGTACAGAATTCAAATACAAACTTTATATCACATGGTAGTGCAAAATACGACCACACAACTGTGAGTCTCAATACAAATATATGAAAAATATTCATATTCAAACTAAGTCCTCATTACAATTATTATCACACTATTTTACAAAAATAGCGAGGACTACTACTGCTCTAACTCGGACCATCACTCTGTCCCCCGACTAGTTCCCGTAACGTTCTCATTTCCTGAAGAGGATAATAGATGAAAAGGGTGAGCTCAACTAGCCCAGTAAAGAATATTATGACTAAGATAATGAAAAATAAATTATCGTTAGTCTTCAACAATTCAGATAAAATATTATTGACAATAAGTTTTAGATCAATATTCGAAGCGGAAATAACCATTCATTATCAATATTTTATCCCTGTAACATCAATCAATATACATCTCGAATCAAATATTCATCTTTGCACTACAGGCCAAAGATATTCATTTTTATCATCAGTGGTCATGTTCATCTCAACACCTGTCATCTTTGCACTACGGCCAAAGATATTCATCAGGTAATCATTCATCTTTGCTCTACAGGCCAAAGATATTCAGTTATATCACCTTTTAGGACTGAGGATGATGAAAAATATTTTAAAGAACGAATCCAGTGAGATAAAAGACAAAGACTAGGGATTCGTAATTTAGTTTATCTAAGTTCAAGAATATTCCATAACAATACTTTGTGGAGCAAAATTCAAGAATAAAGATAAAAACTTGGATTCAATCAAAGATAGTAACCATAACAGACAATTTGGACCAATAGAAGAAAATTTAGTTTTTCGTGAATAGTGTCGTATACATGAATAGTGCCGTATACGTGAATAGTAATTCCGACGGAAAAAGTAAGAATTTCATGATAAAATCCATGACAATATTTTGGTATAATGATATTGAAAAGAATAACATTATTTATGAAAGAAATAGCATCCCTTACCTCAAAAGAATAGGGCTTCTGATTGGAATATCGGATATAAGGCTGAAGAAAACTTGCACTGAATAGTAACACTCAAAGTATCTAAATACTCACAAAAATACGCTCGATATTATAGAGAGAGAAAAATTCTGATTCTGGTGTGATTTTTAATTCTAACCTAAGCACCCTATTTATAGGAAAAGCTTAGGATGCCAAAGTAGACTAAATTAATAAAATAATATTATTATTTTTTTCCAGCCGCCTCATTTCCAAAAGCCATCAGCCACCACACCAACCAAAAGTGGGGCCCCCTCCTATAAAAAAATATTTATTTTTCGAAACATCAATAATTCATAATAAATAGCCCTTTTGTCAGAAAAATATAAATTATATGTCTTTTATAGAAAATTTAATTCTCTACAACTTTGTAGAAGGAAATTTTTTCAAATTCCAAACATAAATTATCCAAATAAACAGATGATTTTTCACACCAAAATACTGATAAAAACACATCAGCATTAATTCCTTCTTTTATATCCACAAAATAAATATTTCCTTATCATATAAATCAATAATTAATTATTCACAAATAATATTACAGAACTACAATATTGACAACCAGGTCGTTCCCAGGAAAGAGGGGGCTTTCCGATAAGGATTTCTCCTTACTAGGCGCGCAATTAGATTAACCTAACCCTTTTCCTCGACAGAACTTCCTTAGACATTGCAAATAATGTTATCTAATAATATTATTCAAATAATATGAATTATTGATTTGATAATGTAAAATACTGTGCAGTGACAATTATTGAATCAATAATACAAAATATCAACTGTAGCAATTATTGAATCAATCATATAAAATATCAGCGTAGCAATTATTGATATAAAATATCAACGTAGCAATTATTAAATCAATAAAATATCATGCAATTATTGAATCAATAATATAAAATATTGAACAGTAATTACTGTAACAATAATTGAGTAAGTGCCTTCTCACGTAAGAATCAATAATTTAAAATACTATGCAATACCGTGTGCTACTGTGCAACACCGCGTATTACTGTATTTTAACAACCGGGTATTTCAACAGTTCTAACGGTAACAACTACGCCGTTATTTTATAAAAAGGTTATTTCTGTCGCTTTCTATATCCGACAGTTATTCCGTTGTGGGGCCCACAAATAGCCGCGCCGTCGTACGAATATTCCCCGACAACAAGAATATTCCACGACCAAACGAATATTCTCCGACAACAATGAATATTTTATAACCACTTGCTCATTTTAAAATATTTGCACATTTCACCCATAACTTTTATATTTATCAACACCTTACTATTTCGAAATAATATATAAAGAAAATTAAATCTTTATTCATAAAAGTTGGGGTCTTACAACCTCCCCTCCTTATGAAATTTCGTCCTCGAAATTGACGTACGTACCTGGTATGTCGAAAAGGTGAGGATACCTCACTTTCATTTCCGATTCTAACTCCTAGGTCATTTCCTCAATTGTATGGTTTCTCCACAAAACTTTAACTTGAGGTATAATTTTCGAGCGTAGGACATGCTCCTTCCTATCCAAGATCTTGACAGGTACCTCCTTGTACGTTAAATCTTCGGCTATCTCGTCTGGTTCTAACTCAATAATGCGGTTTGGATCTTTCACATATTTACGAAGCACGGATATGTGAAAAACGTTATGAACACGAGACATGCTTGGAGGTAAAGCGAGTCTATAGGCCACATTTCCTACTCGGTCAAGAATCTCAAATGGACCAATGAATCGTGGATTGAGCTTTCCTCTCTTCCCGAATCTCGTAACTCCCTTCCATGGAGCAACACGTAACAATACATGATCCCCAACATTAAATTCCACGTCCTTACGATGAAGATCCGCATAACTCTTTTGTCGATCTTGTGCTGTTTGTATACGTTGTCGGATCATTTGGATCTTTTCCGTAGTCATACGTACTAACTCCGGTCCCAACAATGTTGCTTCACCCACCTCATCCCAGCATACTGGAGAGCGACACTTTCTCCCATACAAAGCCTCGAATGGAGCTACGCCTATACTTGCTTGATAACTGTTATTGTAGGAGAATTCCACCAATGGTAAGTACTTATCCCAACTCCCTTTGAAGTCTAGAACACAGAGTTTCAATAGATCTTCAAGAGTTTGAATAGTTCTTTTCGATTGTCCGTCCGTTTGAGGATGATAAGCCGAACTGAATCGTAAATCCGTGCCCATAGCTTTCTGCAAACTGATCCTAAAATTGTGAAGTAAATCTGGGGTCACGATCCGAAACTATGGATACTGGCATGCCATGCAATCTCACAATCTCATTCACGTACATATGAGCAAGACGTTCAAGGGAATAAGTCTCCCGTATCGGCAAGAAATGAGCAGACTTGGTTAATCTATCAACAATAACCCAAATCGCATCTATGCCTTGAGAAACCTTGGGAAGACCAGTAACGAAATCCATCGTAATGTGTTCCCACTTCCTATTTCAGAATTTCCAGTGGTTGCAATGGACCCTTCGGTACTTTATGCTCCGCCTTTACACGTTGACACGTTAAACATCTCGAAATAAACTCCGCGATCTCTCTTTTCATATTGCTCCACCAAAATGTATGTCAAAGATCACGATACATTTTGGTACTCCCAGGATGGATTGCAAATGGTGTGTTGTGTGTCTCCATCATGATTCTATGCTTCAAGTCAGAATCGTTAGGAACACAAAATCTAGGAGTTGACTCGAAGTATTCCCTCTTCATCGATTCTTGCTTCTGGAATGGCACCTTCTTGCACCTTCTTCTTCATCTTCATCAGCTCCGCATCGTAGCTTGATCAGCTTTAACTTTATCAATCAAAGCTGGTTCTACGCGTATACTTGACATCATCGCACTCATTTCGCATATGATCCTCTACTCAACGCGTCAGCTACCACGTTCGCTTTTCCAAGATGGTATTGGATGGTATGATCATAATCTTTCAATAACTCAAGCCAACGTCGTTGCCGCATGTTGAGTTCCTTCTGAGTGAAGAAATATTTAAGGCTCTTATGATCTGTATAAATCTCCACTTTCTCCCCGTACAGGTAATGTCTCTAGATCTTCAACATAAAAACGACGGCTGCCAACTCTAGATCATGAGTAGGATAATTCCTCTCATATTCTTTGAGTTGTCGCGAGGCATAGGCTATGACTTTCCTATGTTGCATGAGAACACATCCTAACTCTTTGCCCGAAGCATCGCTGTAGATAACAAATCCATCCGAACCAGATGGTATTGTCAGAACAGGTGCCGAGATAAGTCTTCTCTTGAGCTCTTGGAAGCTCTTCTCGCATTCCTCGCTCCAAACGAATTTCGTATCTTTCCGAGTCAACTGAGTTAATGGAGTAGCGATTCGAGAAAATCCCTCTACGAACCTCCGATAATAACCAGCTAAGCCCAAAAAGCTTCGTACTTCAGTTAACGACTTAGGTTGCTCCCAGCTTTATATTGCTTCAATCTTCGTCGGGTCAATAGATACTCCACAGTTTCGATACCACGTGCCCAAGGAATGCTACTTCCTCAAGCCAAAACTCGCATTTCTTCAGCTTGGCATATAGCTTGCTCTCACGCAGCTTTTGAAGTACCAACTTCAAGTGGTGCTCATGATCTTCACGGCTTTTAGAATAGATGAGGATGTCATCAATAAAGACAACAACGAATTGATCCAAATACTCCTTGAATACACGGTTCATCATATCCATGAAAGCAGCAGGAGCATTAGTCAATCCAAAAGACATGACTAAAAACTCATAATGCCCGTATCGAGTTCTGAAAGCAGTCTTTGGAATATCCTCAGTTTTAATCTTCAGCTGATGATATCCAGAACGAAGATCGATCTTTGAAAAGAATTGTGCTCCTTGCAACTGGTTGAATAGGTCATCAATACGAGGTAGCGGATACCTATTCTTGATGGTGACATGGTTCAACTCCTGATAGTCAATACAAAGTCGCATACTCCCGTCTTTCTTCTTTACGAATAAAACAGGAGCACCCCAAGGAGACGTACTAGGACGAATAAAATCGATGTCTAACAACTCCTGTAGTTGGACCTTTAACTCCTAAAGTTCAATAGGAGCCATTCGATATGGGGTTTTAGAAATGGGTTTTGTACCGGGTTCAAGGTCAATAAAGAATTCAACTTCACGTTCTGGGGGTAGACCGGGAAGTGTTGGGTTTGTACGAAATCGTGACGCAATCAAATTGCAAAAATTAGCGGAAGCATGTTATATCAGAGTTTAAAAAATTTCTACAAAACCATTACCCGGATCATCCTTTATGCAAATTATTAATTTAAAACGATAAATAAGAAGTTATGGAATCATACCCTTGTAGAACGAAGCTTCCACAGGTACTAGTTCAACTCCTTGTTCTTCGTGATCTCCTTGAATTTTCGGGTAGATTCCTTCCTTTGATCAACGTTAGCCACCCAAGGCCTCTAAAGGTGATCCACCAAGGAAGATGAATTATCAAGAAGGAGGGTGGTTGGCTTAGTTTTCTATCCTCTATAGAAAAGGAGTACTCTCCAACAATTAGAATTGCATCAACAGATATCTATTATAAGACTCATCTTATATAGATATTGGTCAACCCTTCTAATCTTATTAGACATGGGATTTCATTTAATTAATCAAACTCCTTTAATTAATTTAGGCTTCCCACCACATTGGGAATAATTAATTAAATTCATTTAATTAATTTATCTCCTAATCTTATTAGGAATAAATGAGAGTACTAAATATTAAATTAATTACTAAACTCCTTTAGAAATTAAAATAATAATAATTGTAATAATATTAATAAGACTCCTCTTATTAATTTATATTTAATATTTTCAAAATATTAAATAATAAACATTAAGCTATTTAATTTATTCTATCACCATAGATTAAATTAATTACACTTAATGCATTATTACGATTATGCCATTACCTTCTTAAATAATTATTCTTCCTTTTATGGTGTGACCCTTTAGGTTCTCCATATTAAACCGGTCGTGAATAAATCAATTAAAATAATTTTAATCTTATTTAAATAAATAAATTAAACTAATAATCTATTTAAATAAATAATATTTATTCTACAATAGGGATAAGCCTCCCTAGCGATCAACGACTTTTCAGATAATATAGATTTCAACATTAATCAAAAAGAACCTGTGAGTAAATAGTTACCATACAATTCAATCCTTCCACCATACAATGTCCCAATTAAATATAAAACATGGATTTACTGTCAAGTCTTATTTTATTTAATTATATGTATTTCGATTAGAAAATGCACAACTCCAAATAATACAAATTAGAAACTCCTTTCTAATTTCATTTCACCTTGGCCAAGGATTCCTGGGTTGTCATTTAACGAATCACATAGGACATATCTCCTCCTTTACTAGAGGTGCTAGATTCTTTATTGATCATTCATTATCTCCATATGTAACTCATTATACCCAAGCATACCCTATATATGCCTTAAAATGTCTTAAGGAATAAGTCAAAGTATAATTTGTTAAATACAAGATACTATGATGATCTCAAGTCCAAGGATTACTTGTACTACTATCACATTAGGAATTCCTATTGACAGGCGAGTAAATCTCCATAAGGTATTCCATAGCGAATCACGTTCAGTGAACTTATTCTCCAATAAGCACCTACATACTTGCTTTAGTGTCTCCACACAAATGATCATAAGATCAATCATCCTCATCCAATGAGCAAGCAACATATGTACCAATCTATCCGGATTTACTAATCCACTTTTTAGTAATCCCACGATTGGGAACTATTTTAGTTTTAAAACTTTCTAAGAATTTAGATCTCATTAGCATGATCATCATCATGATTCTAAAAGTATTGCTTAAAACTATGGGTTATTTACATATTATAAAAACAGCAACATGTAGATAATTAAATGCCTTTAATAAATAAATATTTTATTAATAAATAAATAAGATTATTTACAAAGTACGTGCTTTATCATCATACATGATTGGCTTGTATGCACACTACTATCAATCTCCCACTTGCACTAAAGCCAATCGCCATGGTATCTCATACCCATCTTCTCTAAGTGACGATCAAACTGCTGTTGTGTTAAAGCTTTAGTAAATGGATCTGCAATGTTGTCTTGAGAGTCTACACGCTCCAAGGTGACGTCTCCTCTTTCAATGATCTCCCTAATCAAATTAAATCGCCGTAACACGTGTTTAGATTTCTGATGAGATCTCGGTTCCTTAGCCTGTGCAACTGCTCCTGTGTTGTCACAGTAAACGGAAACTTCTTCTCCAATGCTAGGAACCACACCAAGTTCAGTTATGAACTTCTTCATCCCAACAGCTTCCTTTGCAGCTTTACTTGCAGCTATATACTCTGCCTCTGTCACTGAATCAGCAACTGTTTGCTGTTTGGAACTCTTCCAACTCACTGCGCCTCCGTTCAAGGCAAAAACATACCCCGAACTAGATTTACTGTCATCTTGGTCCGTTTGAAAACTTGAGTCTGTGAAGCCCTCGAGTTTTAATTCAGACCCACAGTAGACAAGAAAAATATCCTTAGTCCTTCTCAAGTATTTTAGGATATTCTTCACTGCCTTCCAGTGCTCTTCTCCTGGATTCGACTGGTATCTGCTCGTTACACTAAGTGCATGAGCAACATCCGGTCTAGTACATATCATACCGTACATGATAGATCCTATTGCAGAAGCATAAGGGATCTTACTCATACAGTCTCTCTCCTCAGGTGTCTTTGGGGCCTGTTTCTTGGAGAGATGTATTCCATGGCTCATCGGCATGAGACCTCTTTTGGAATCTTCCATGCTAAATCTTTTTAGCATTGCATCAATGTACGTTCCTTGGGATAAACCAAGCATCCTTTTAGATCTATCTCTATAGATCTTTATCCCCAAAATATAGGTTGCTTCTCCCAAGTCCTTCATGGAGAAGTGTTTAGATAACCAGATTTTAATCGATTATAGCATAGGAATGTCATTCCCTATCAGTAATATATCATCAACATATAATACAAGGAATGAAACTGCGCTCCTACTAACCTTCTTGTACACACATGGTTCATCGTCGTTTTTGATAAAATCAAACTCTTTGATTGTCTTATCAAAACGAATGTTCCATCTACGAGAAGCTTGCTTCAATCCATAAATGGATCGTTGCAGCTTACAGACTTGATTTATTCCAACCTTTGAAACAAATCCCTCTGGCTGTGTCATATACACATCCTTCTCAAGTTTCCCATTGAGGAAGGCCGTTTTCACGTCCATCTGCCAGATCTCATAGTTGTTATAAGCTGCAATCGCAAGCAAAATACGAATGGACTTAAGCATAGCTACTGGTGAAAAGGTTTCATCATAGTCAACTCCTTGTCTTTGTTTGAAACCTTTTGCAACCAGTCGGGCCTTATAGGTCTCCACCTTGCCGTCCGCTCCAGTCTTTCTTTTAAAGACCCATTTACACCCAATAGGCTTAATGCCTTCAGGTGGTGAAACCAAAGTCCATACTTTATTTTCATACATGGAGTCCATTTCGGATTTCATGGCTTCAAGCCATTTCCCTGAGTCTTTATTACTCATGGTCTGTTCGTAATTCAATGGATCATCATCATTCATGATGTGTACCTCATCGTCATCCTCTATAACGAATCCATACCTCTCAGGTATCTTCGGTACTCTCCCAGATTTACGAACAGGGTGTGGTATAGTAGGTTCTTCTACTTGGTAAGGTACCTGACTTTGATCCGTGGTAATTTGTGGTTCTTGAACTTCTTCAAGATATATCTTACTCCCACTGACCCCTTCATGGATAAACTCCTTTTCCAAGAAGGCAGCATGTTTCGCAACAAACACCTTTTGATCAGTTGGATGATAGAAATAATACCCTACAGTTTCTTTAGGGTATCCCACAAATATACACTTTTCGGATTTAGTTTGTAGCTTATCATGTTCAAACTTTTTGACATAAGCTGGACAACCCCAAGTCTTAACATGCTTAAGATTTGGTTTCCTCCCCTTCCACATCTCATATGGAGTCTTTGGGGCGGATTTGGTAGGTACCTTATTAAGTAGGTATGCAGCCGTTTCTAGGGCATATCCCCAGAAGGAAATTGGAAGGTCGGTAAAACTCATCATGGATCGAACCATGTCTAACAGTGTTTGATTTCTCCTTTCAGATACTCCATTTAACTGTGGTGTACCTGGAGGAGTCCATTGTGAGATTATACCATTTTCTTTGAGACAATTGAGAAACTCACCGCTTAAGTATTCTCCACCTCGATCTGATCGAAGTATCTTTATACTCTTACCCGTTTGTTTCTCTACTTCACTTCTGAACTTTTCAAATGATTCTGACTTGTATTTCATTAAATACACATATCCAAATCTTGAGTGATCATCAGTGAAAGTAATAAAATAAGAATACACACCCCGTGCACTTGTTGTCATAGGCCCACAAACGTCTGTGTGAATCAATGCCAATAACTCTGTAACTCTTTCTCCTTTTCCACTAAAAGGAGATTTAGTCATTTTACCCGTGAGACAAGATTCACAAGTTGGATATGATTCATAATCGGATAGCTCGAGGAGCTCATCTTTATGCAACTTGGATAATCTTATTTCATTGATATGACCGAGTCTACAGTGCCACATGTAGGTATAATTAATATCATCTCTTTTCCTTTTCTTAGTTTGTTCAATTTGAAATATATTTTCTTATAAGTCAAGTGTATAAAGTTCATTTCGCAAATTTCGAATACCAAATAAAACATCGTCTTTATAAATAGAACAACTATTGTTCTTTATAACACGTTAAATCCTTCCATATCCAATACAGAAATTGAAATAATGTTTTTAATAATATTCGGAACATAATAACAATTATTAAGATAAATGGACTTGCCCGAAGGCATTGCTAAATAATAAGTTCCTACAGCTAATGCAGCAACCTTTGCTCCATTCCCCACTCGTAGGATCACCTCATCATTGTTCAGCTTTTTACTTCTGACCAGTCCCTGCACAGTATTACATATGTGAGAACCACAGCCGGTATCCAATACCCAAGTAGAATTATGACTTTCAGAAAAATTAATTTCAATCATAAACAAACCTTGATTGGAAGTCGAAGCTTCTCCAAGCTTCTTCTCTGCTAGATACTTCTTGCTGTTCCTTTTCCAATGTCCTGGCTTGTTGCAATGAAAGCACATTCCTTTAGCTGGTTCAGGTTTCTTTTGTTCCTTTTCTTTCCCCTTTCCCTTAGCCTTCTTAGATTTCTTCTTTTCAGAAGATACCTTGGGCCTCTTCCTTTTATTGGAAGAATCCACCATCAAGATATGGTTCTTCTTGGATGGGAAGTGACCTTCTGCAGTTTTCAGCATGTTAAGCAGCTCAGGCAAGCTGACATCTAGCTTATTCATGTGAAAATTAATCACAAACTGCGAGAATGTCTCAGGGAGTGACTGCAAGACCAAGTCTTGACTCAGCTCCCCATCCATGACGAACCCCAGCTGTCCAAGGCGTTCAATCAAATTGATCACCTTTAGGACATGAGTCTCGACGGCAGTACCCTCAATCATCCGAGATCGAAAGAGCTCCTTAGATATCTCATATCTAGCAGTCCTACTCTGTTCACCATACAACTCCTTGAGGTGAAGCAGCATAGCAGGAGCATCCATATTTACGTGCTGACGCTGAAGCTCGTTATTCATGGATGCGAGCATGATGCATTGAGCCACAGATGCATCATCTTGCCACTTATTAAAAGTGGCAATCTCTTCCTCAGAGGCTGTTTTCGAAACAAATTCAGGGACAGTTGAATTTAGGACATAAGAAATCTTTTCAGCAGTGAGAACTATTCTCAGATTTCTTAGCCAGTGCTCATAATTCGGCCCGGTAAGCTTGTTTGCATCAAGTATGCTTCGTAGTGAGATTAGTGATTTAGACATTTTTAAAATTCTGCATGTGAAAGAAAATAATATTTTAGCAAACATTCGTTTTATTAACTTTGCATACCAAAATAAATTTAGGTCTTTATTTTAAATTGGTATCTCCCACTATTTTCATCAAACTATATTATCCTCACTTATATAGTTCGGCAACATCTAATTAAAGATTTGCTAGTGAGAATAAGGATCCCATTTCAAATGTATATAACCTTGTGGATAGCACAACAAGCGATATACAAATAAATAGGTAGACAACTCTTGTCAATTACATCACTATATAACTCCTTTTATTTTGCCTCTTAAATCATAATGGTCAAGTGTGTGCACATCCGAACTAAAATGATTTACGTTAAGTCCAGCCTAGCACTTCCATAAATTCAAAAAAAAAAATATTCGTCCTTGTGGATAGCACAACAAGACTAGATCGTTCAATTTTCTTGATAAGCATCAAATGTGATTAATTAACATCTTAAATACACAATACTCGCCTTGTGGATAGCACAACAAGCTCATATTAAATATTTAATACTCTATTAATTTATCATGCTAGAAGGCGACGTTCGATATTCCAAATATCTTTGAACGCTTCGGACTTAATATTATTTCTTGAGGGATTTGTTGTTATTTGTCTCATCTTGTTTAGCGCGCATGCACATATATATATAAAATACGCTTCATTTTATTAAACATGCGAAGCATGTTTGCATAAAATATAATATATATATATATATATATATATATATATATAATACTTAGCATGCACTTAAAGAATACTATATTCTACCCGGATTGATTATGGACTTTTATTCTAGTTTGGTTCACTAGAGCCACCAAGTGAACCAAAAGGTCAAACCTAGGGGTGCAAGAATTTAAATTTAAATATAACTATTACATTTAAACCCAGACTCCATACAAACGGGTCTTCACGCGCTCCTTGCTCATTGGTCTCCAATTTCTTCAAGATAATTCTAACTATTTCTATTACATTAAACTATTTAATTTAAATAGAAACCTTGATCAGCAGTCAAGGGGAAGTACATAGGAGGGATATAGAATTTTACATCAAGAAAAAAAAATTAGAGAAGACGAGGTACACAGACCCCATTTAATAAAATCCATTCATTCAAGCATTCAACTAAAATAAAATCCAATCACATTGGTCAAATAGTCCATAATCAATCCCCATTTATTATCATACATATCACCATATATATCAATAAATAAATATTCATCTCATGAATTAAAATATTCCATATATATATGAGTATTATTTAATGGGCAATTTTAAATTGCATGAAATCCAATTTCAAGATTAAAATAAACTCTTTATTTTAATTATAAAATTATTTAGAATATAATATAAATACATCATATATATATATATATATATATATCATATATATATATATATATATTTGATATTACCGTATATATTATATATATTTATATAACGAATCAGCTTATATATATATAATATTAATTCACAATTATTTTTTGAAAAGAAGTCACCTTCTTTTATTAAAAGAGTCCTTTCCTGATGGGTCACCTTCTTTTTGGAGTAAGAAAGAGACAACAGCCTTTTCTTTGGAGAATTCAAGATTAGCACCCAAAAAAAAAATTGTGATTCGTCCCAAAAAAAACGTTATTTTTTTAAAAAAAAATAATAATTTTATACAATAAAATTATGCCCAATAAATTATTTTAAATACATACCCATATGTATATGAAATTAAAAATAAATTAATAATTGCATAAAGGTTTGGCTCTGATACCACTGTTGGGTTTGTACGAAATCGTGACGCAATCAAATTGCAAAAATTAGCGGAAGCATGTTATTTCAGAGTTTAAAAAATTTCTACAAAACCATTACCCAGATCATCCTTTATGCAAATTATTAATTTAAAACGATAAATAAGAAGTTATGGAATCATACCCTTGTAGAACGAAGCTTCCACAGGTACTAGTTCAACTCCTTATTCTTCGTGATCTCCTTGAATTTTCGGGTAGATTCCTTCCTTTGATCAACGTTAGCCACCCAAGTGTTTGGCCTCTAAAGGTGATCCACCAAGGAAGATGAATTATCAAGAAGGAGGGTGGTTGGCTTAGTTTTCTATCCTCTATAGAAAAGGAGTACTCTCCAACAATTAGAATTGCATCAACAGATATCTATTATAAGACTCCTCTTATATAGATATTGGTCAACCCTTCTAATCCTATTAGACATGGGATTTCATTTAATTAATCAAACTCCTTTAATTAATTTAGGCTTCCCACCACATTGGGAATAATTAATTAAATTCATTTAATTAATTTGTCTCCTAATCTTATTAGGAATAAATGAGAGTACTAAATATTAAATTAATTACTAAACTCCTTTAGAAATTAAAATAATAATAATTGTAATAATATTAATAAGACTCCTCTTATTAATTTATATTTAATATTTTCAAAATATTAAATAATAAACATTAAGCTATTTAATTTATTCTATCACCATAGATTAAATTAATTACACTTAATGCATTATTACGATTATGCCATTACCTTCTTAAATAACTATTCTTCCTTTTATGGTGTGACCCTTTAGGTTCTCCATATTAAACCGGTCGTGAATAAATCAATTAAAATAATTTTAATCTTATTTAAATAAATAAATTAAACTAATAATCTATTTAAATAAATAATATTTATTCTACAATAGGAATAAGCCTCCCTAGCGATCAACGACTTTTCAGATAATATAGATTTCAACATTAATCAAAAAGAACCTGTGAGTAAATAGTTACCATACAATTCAATCCTTCCACCATACAATGTCTCAATTAAATATAAGACATGGATTTACTGTCAAGTCTTATTTTATTTAATTATATGTATTTCGATTAGAAAATGCACAACTCCAAATAATACAAATTAGAAACTCCTTTCTAATTTCATTTCACCTTGGCCAAGGATTCCTGGGTTGTCATTTAACGAATCACATAGAACATATCTCCTCTTTTACTAGAGGTGGTAGATTCTTTATTGATCATTCATTATCTCCATATGTAACTCAGTATACCCAAGCATACCCTATATATGCCTTAAAAGGTCTTAAGGAATAAGTCAAAGTATAATTTGTTACATACAAGATACTATGATAATCTCAAGTCCAAGGATTACTTGTACTACTATCACATTAGGAATTCCTATTGACAGGCGAGTAAATCTCCATAAGGTATTCCATAGCGAATCACGTTCAGTGAACTTATTCTCCAATAAGCACCTACATACTTGCTTTAGTGTCTCCACACAAATGATCATGAGATCAATCATCCTCATTCAATGAACAAGCAACATATATACCAATCTATCCGGATTTACTAATCCCCTTTTTAGTAATCCCACGATTGGGAACTATTTTAGTTTTAAAACTTTCTAAGAATTTAGATCTCATTAGCATGATCATCATCATGATTCTAAAAGCATTGCTTAAAACTATGGGTTATTTACATATTATAAAAACAGCAACATGTAGATAATTAAATGCCTTTAATAAATGAATATTTTATTAATAAATTAATAAATAAGATTGTTTCCAAAGTACGTGCTTTATCATCATACATGATTGGCTTGTATGCACACTACTATCAGGAAGTTCTTCGGGAAATACATCAGAAAACTCATCAACAACAGAAATATTATTCAAATATGACGTATTCTGGTTTAGATCAGTGACATGAGCTAAGAAAGCTTGACATCCGTTTTTCAATAAACGAATAGCTTTGTGTCTTGAAATGATATTGACTGATTTTAGTGGTTTGGTGGTTTGGATTCGTACAACAGGTTGATTAGGAATATGAAAACTAACAACCTTACGAAAACAATCAATTTTGGCATGGTAAGTGATTAACCAGTCAATTCCTAAAATCACGTCAAATGCAAGTATTTTCAAAGATATAAGATCAACAGGTAAAGAAAGGGTACCAATCTGAATCAAGCAAGATTTGTAAACTGTAGATGTAACAAAGGTTTCTCCCAACGGAGTTTCAACAGATAAGTCAAAGTCTAATTTATCAGGAGTCAAGTTCAAACAGTTGAGCACAAGCAGGTGAAATAAAGGAATGGGTAGCACCGGTATCTAACAAGGTGTAAACTTCGCAAGAGTTTATGATTAGCTTACCCGTAATCACCTCGTATGGGTTCCTCGCATTTTGGGCTGTCACGACAAACGCTCTTCCAGGAATCACCGACTTTAACTTGTCCGAAACTGCCTTTGGAATCACCACCCCCGCTGGACTTGGTTTCGCTACAGGACAATCTCGAGCTATATGTCCTTCTTTTCCACAGTTATAACATGCTTTGAATAGTTGTGGGCAGTTTGGGCTGATGTGTCCCTCTTTTTCGCATTTATAGCATACGACTGGTGGTCGTTCTCCTCCTTAGAAATAGTTGATGCTGGTGCTGATGTTGACGTCTTCACGTTCTTATTGTTATACCTTCTCTTCTTGAAATCTCCCCCCCCCCCCCGATTCGCTTTTCCTACTATCATAGGCCACGATTACCACCGGAGTAGTTACCGCTTCTGTCATACTTTCCTCCTCGCTAGTTATCATTGCTCCGATGACTGCTGCCACCGGTACGACCTTGGTTGTGGTCCCTCGGTTGAACATAATCATTATCTTGTTCTAACAACTGGGCCCTGCTCACTACATCCGAATATAGAGAAAATTTATGAGAAATGAGGTATTGATGTATTTCGGGTTTCAAACCTCTTAGAAACATCCGCGTCATACGTTCCTCATTCTCCACCAAATGAGGTGCAAACCTGGACAGCTCCGCGAACTTAGCCTCGTACTGGGACACCGTCATGTTGTTTTGCTTGAGTCTGATAAATTCTACTTCCTTCATATGACGAATACTTTCAGGAAAGTACTTGTCATTGAACAGTTTCTGGAACGCTTCCCAAGACATCTTGAGTGCGGCAAGCTGGGTACGCTTCACGGATTCCCACCAGTAATCTGCCTCTCCACGGAACATAAACGTGGCGAATGGAACCTTCTGTTCCTCCGTGCATCCCAAGACATCAAATATCTTGATAATTTGTTTAATCCACGTCTCCGCCTTAATCGGATCAGGCTTCCCCAAAAACTCTGGTGGTCCCAATTCTTTGAACTGCTTGGCAGTGACAATTCGCGTGTTGTTATTATCTCCACCTGTATTTTGCACATGAGTCTCCCTCGTCTGGTTTTGCATGAACTGCAAAAAACTTCTAAACATCTCATCGTTTATCGTCTGACCAGCGCTGTTTTCAGGATGAACATTGCCTTCTTGTTGCACGTTCTCCTGGTTAGTGATTAAAGGTGTCTCCACGATCTCATTCACTTCGTTGTTAACATTCTCAGCTGCCATTCTCAAATACTGCCGTAAAACAAGGGTTAATTAAACAAATTAACCTATCACATATTAACCCTATGCTCCGACTGACAAATTAAATACCACATAAGCTTAGGTAGGACATACTAGTGAAGAATTTACTCGTCTCTCCCCTCCTAGTTCTATTCCCCGATCTCCGCCAGAGATCATATCCCTAAGCTCTGATACCAACTGTGACGCCCCCAGAATAGGTCCAGTCAACCCAACCAATTCTGAGTCGCCAAATACATGGTACAGAATTCAAATACAAACTTTATATCACATGGTCGTGCAAAATACGACCACACAACTGTGAGTCTCAATACAAATATATAGAAAATATTAATATTCAAACTAAGTCCTCATTACAATTATTATCACACTATTTTACAAAAATAGTGAGGACTACTACTGCTCTAACTCGGACCATCACTCTGTCCCCCGACTAGTTCCCGCAACGTTCTTATTTCCTAAAGAGGACAATAGATGAAAAGGGTGAGCTCAACTAACCCAGTAAGAATATTATGACTAAGATAATGAAAAATAAATTATCGTTAGTCTTCAACAATTCAGATAAAATATTATTGACAATAAGTTTTAGATCAATATTCGCAGCGAAAATAACCAATCATCATCAATATTTTATCCATGTAACATCAATCAATATACATCTCGAATCAAATATTCATCTTTGCACTACAGGCGAAAGATATTCATTTGTATCATCAGTGGTCATGTTCATCTTAACACCTGTCATCTTTGCACTACGGCCAAAGATATTCATCAAATAATCATTTATCTTTGCTCTACAGGCCAAAGATATTCAGTTATATCACCTTTTAGGACTGAGGATAATGAAAAATATTTTAAAGAACGAATCCAGTGAGATAAAAGACAAAGACTAGGGACTCGTAATTTAGTTTATCCAAGTTCAAGAATATTCCATAATAATACTTTGTGGAGCAAAATTTAAGAGTAAAGATAAAAACATGGATTCAATCAAAGATAGTAACCATAACAGACAATTTGGACCAATAGATGAAAATTTAGTTTTTCCGTGAATAGTGTCGTATACGTGAATTGTGCCGTATACGTGAATAGTAACCCCGACGAAAAAAGTAAGAATTTCATGATAAAATCCATGACAATATTTTGGTATAATGATATTGAAAAGAATAACATCATTTATGAAAGAAATAACATCCATTACCTCAAAAGAATAGTACTTCTGACTGGAATATCGGATATAAGGCTGAAGAAAACTTGCACTGAATAGTAACACTCAAAGTATCTAAATACTCACAAAAATACGCTCGATATTATAGAGAGAGAAAACTTCTGATTTTGGTGTGATTTTTAATTCTAACCTAAGCACCCTATTTATAGGAAAAGCTTAGGATGCCAAAGTAGACTAAATTAATAAAATAATATTATTATTTTTTTCCAGCCGCCTCATTTCCAAAAGCCATCAGCCACCACACCAACCAAAAGTGGGGCCCCCCTCCTATAAAAAAATATTTATTTTTCGAAACTTCAATAATTCATAATAAATAGCCCTTTTGTCAGAAAAATACAAATTATATGCCTTTTATAGGAAATTTAATTCACTACAACTTTGTAGAAGGAAATTTTTCCAAATTCCAAACATAAATTATCCGAAATCCATAAACAGATGATTTTCCACACCAAAATACTAATAAAAACACATCAGCACTAATTCCTTCTTTTATATCCACAAAATAAATATTTCTTATCATATAAAACAATAATTAATTATTCACAAATAATATTACAGAACTACAATATTGACAACCAGGTCGTTCCCATGAAAGAGGGGGCTTTCCGATAAGGATTTCTCCTTACTGGCGCGCAATTAGATTAACCTAACCCCTTTCCTCTACAGAACTTCCTTAGACATTGCAAATAATGCTATCTAATAATATTATTCAAATAATATGAATTATTGATTTGATAATGTGAAATCCTGTGCAGTGACAATTATTGAATCAATAATACAAAATATCAACTGTAGCAATTATTGAATCAATCATATAAAATATCAGCGTAGCAATTATTGATATAAAATATCAATGTAGCAATTATTGAATCAATAAAATATCATGCAATTATTGAATCAATAATATAAAATATTGAACAGTAATTACTGTAACAATAATTGAGTAAGTGCCTTCTCACGTAAGAATCAATAATTCAAAATAATGTACAATACCGTGTGCTACTGTGCAACACCGCGTATTACTGTATTTTAACAACCGGGTATTTCAACAGTACTAACGATAACAACTACGCCGTTATTTTATAAAAAGATTATTTCTGTCGCTTTCTATATCCGACAGTTATTCGTTGTGGGGCCCACAAATAGCTGCGCCGTCGTACGAATATTCTCCGACAACAAGAATATTCCACGACCAAACGAATATTCCCCGACAACAAGAATATTTTATAACCACTTGCTCATTTTAAAATATTTGCACATTTCACCCATAACTTTTCATATTTATCAACACCTTACTATTTCAAAATAATATATAAAGAAAATTAAATCTTATTCATAAAAGTTGGGGTTGTAAGACCCCAAATTTTATGAATAAGATTTAATTTTCTTTATATATTATTTCGAAATAGTAAGGTGTTGATTTGATAAATGTGATAAGTTATGGGTGAAATGTGCAAAGTTTACAAAGTAAGCAAGTGGTTATAAAATATTCGTTGTGTCGGGGAATATTCGTTTGGTCTAGGAATATTCTTTTTGTCGGAGAATATTCGTATGACATCGCAATCATTGGTGGACCCCACAACGGAATGAATGTCGGATATAGAAAGCGACAGAAGTAACCTTTTATAAAAATAACGGCAAAACTGTTACCGTTAGTACTGTTGAAATACCCAGTGGTTAAAATACAGTAATACGTGGTGTTGCACAGTAGCACACGGTATTGCACAGTATTTCGAATTATTGATTCTTACGTGAGAAGGCACTTACTCAATTATTGATACAGTAATTACTGTTCAATATTTTATATTATTAATTCAATAATTGCATAATATTTTATTGGTTCAATATTTGCTACGTTGATATTTTATATCAATATGTGCTATTTTGCTATTTTATATTATTGATTCAATAATTGTCATTGCACATTATTTTAAATTATCAAATTAATAATTCATATTATTTGAATAATATTATTAGATAACATTATTGGCAATGTCTAAGGAAGTTCTGTCTAGGAAATGGGTTGATTAATTGCGCGCCAGTAAGGAGAAATCCTTATTGGAAGGCCCCATCTTTCCTAGGAACGACCTGGTTGTCAGTATTGTAGTTCTGTAATATTATTCGTGAATAATTAATTTTTGATATATATGATAAGGAAATATTTATTCAATGTGGATTTAAACGGAGGAATTTTTAACATGTGACATTTGTTGAAAGTTGGTATTCTATCTTGTCCGATAAAATAATTCATTCAAATATATTATTATAATATTACATTATAGTAATATGATGTGATTATATAATAGTATGATTTTTATAATTTGAATGGTAACATTATTATAGTAAATTCATGGTATAAAAGTTAAACGAGGTGGAAGAGTGCAAATTAAATTTGAACTCTTATGATGCAAACAATGATGTCATCGGAGTGATGAGGTAAGCAAGGATGTCATCGAAGCGATGGGGTAAGCAATGATGTCATAGGATCGATGATGTAAGCGATGATGTCATAAATTATGGCGAAAAGACTATTTTACCACCTTTACTCTGTCGAACCTATAAATAGAAGCTCATTTCTTCATTATTTCTCACCAATTCACTAAAGCTATAGAGAGAGAAAGTATAGAGAGAATAAGAGAGAAAGAAAAAGAGTATTCTGCTATTACACTAGTGCAATCTCGAAATTTTTAAGTTAAGGGGTATTATTTTTTTCGTATTCATGAAGAGAGTTATTTTCTTTCAATATTCGTAAGGGTTGTTATTCCATTTTTTATTATTCTGTTGTAATAACCTGTCTATGCGGACTACCGCATGCATGGTGCAATCCTGTTGTTATTTCATTCTTTATTATTTTGTGGAAATAACCTGTCTACGCAGACTACCGCATGCCTGTTGAATAACCCTTCGTATTTAGTTATTATTAAATTGTGAAAATAATCTGTCTGAGTGGACTACCGCCAGACGGGTGAAAATTCAATTGCAGTTTTGTATATTGTTTCATTTCAGTTTCCTAACTCTAAACTTACTACGGTAAGTATTGCTTCTAGAATTCCTGAAATGATCAGAAATTCCTTGAGTTTTGCGCTTCATCTAATATTATTTCACTAGAATATTGGTCTAAAATTTCTTTTGAAATTTTTATCTTTTCATGACGAGTTACTATTCACGAGTTACTATTCACGAATACTATTCACAGTAAAAAAAAACTTCTTTTCAAATCATCTTTGATTGGATCCAGGTTTTGATCTTCATTCTTGAACTCTGCATAAATTCTCGAATATTTGTCCTTTATCTCACTGGATTTGTTATTCGTATTAGTTTTCATCATCCTCAGTCCTAAATGGTGATATAACTGAATATCTTTGGCCTGTAGTGCAAAGATGAATGATTATTTGATGAATATCTTTGGCCTGTAGTGCAAAGATGAATGATTACCTGATAAATATCTTTGGCCCGTAGTGCAAAAATGGACAGGTGTTGAGATAAACATTACCAACTGGTGATACAAATGAATATCTTTGGTCGGAGTGCAAAAGATAAATATTTGATTCGAGATGAATATTGATTGATGTTAAAGGAATAAAATATTGATGATGGACTTTTAAATTATAGAAGATAGTAGACATCATTCTCTACTTAACTCTTCTAATGAATTGTCATTTCCGCTGCAGTTGTTGATCTAAAACTGGTTGTCCATAATATTTTATCTGATTTGTTGAAGACTAACGATAATTTATTCTTCATTATCTTAGTCATAATATTCTTTACTGGGCTAGTTGAGCTCACCCTTTTCTTCCATTGTTCTCTTCAGGAAATGAGAATATCGCGGATATTAGTCGGGGAATGGAGTGATGGTCCGAGTTAGAGCTGTAGAAGTCCTCACTATTTTTTTTAAAATAGTGTGATAATAAATGAAATGAGGACTTAGTTTGAATGTTAATATTTTTTACATGTTTATATTGACACTCACAGTTGTGTGGTTGTATTTTGCACGACCGTTTAATATGAAAGATTGTATTTGGATTTTGTACCATGTATTTGGCGACTCAGAATGGGTTGAGTATTGAACCTATTTTGGGGGCGTCACACTGTTTGTATACGTTGCCGAATTATTTGAATCTTTTTCGTAGTCATACATACTAACTCCAGTCCCAACAATGTTGCTTCCCCCACCTCATCCCAGCATACTGGAGAACGACATTTTCGTCCCTACAACGCCTCGAATGGAGCCATGCCTATACTTGCCTGATAACTGTTGTTGTAGGAGAATTCCACCAATGGTAGGTACTTATCCCAACTCCCTTTGAAGTTTAGAACAAAGAGTCTCAATAGATCTTCAAGAGTTTGGATAGTCTTGTTCGATTGCCCGTCCGTTTGTGGATGATATGCCGAACTGAATCGTAAATCAGTGCCCATAGCTTTCTGCAAGCTGACCCAAAATCGTGAAGTGAATCTTGGATCACGATCAGAAACTATGGATACTGGCATACCGTGAAGTCTTACAATCTCATTTATGTACATACGAGCAAGACTTTTAAATGAATAAGTTTCTCGTATAGGCAAGAAATGAGCAGACTTGGTTAATCTCTATCGATAATGACCAAAATCGCATCTATGACTTGAGAAACCTTGGGAAGACCCGTAACGAAATCCATGTTGATATGTTCCCACTTTCATTTTGGAATCTCAAGTGGTTGCAATGAACCCTTTGGCACTTGATGCTCCGCCTTGACACGTTGAAACGTTAAACACCTTGAGATAAACTTCGCGATTTCTCTCTTCATATTGCTCCACCAAAATGTATGTCGAAGATCACGATACATTTTGGTACTTCCAGGATGGATTGCAAATGGTGTGTTGTGTGCCTCCATCATGATTCTATACTTCAAATCAGAATCGTTAGGAACACAAAGTCTGGAGTTGACTCGAAGTATTCCTTCTTCATCAATTCTTGCTTCTGGAATAGTACTTTCTTGCACCTTCTTCCTCATATTCATCAGCTCCAGGTCTGTAGCTTGAGCAGCTTTAACTTTATCAATCAAAGCTGGTTCTACGCGTATACTTGACATCATCGCATGGGTCTTCAAAGTCTTGAAGTCTATCTCCATCCTTTGTAAGTCACACCAAATAGGCCTTGACAGTATCGCATTCGTTCCCGCATATAATCTTCTACTGAATGCGTCAGCTACCACGTTCGCTTTACCATGATGGTAGTGGATGGTATGGTCGTAATCTTTCAACAGCTCAAGCCAACGTCGTTGCCGCATGTTAAGTTCCTTTTGGGTAAAGAAATACTTGAGGCTCTTATGATCCGCATAGATCTCCACTTTCTCCCCATACAGGTAGTGTCTCCATATCTTCAACGCGAAAACGACTGCTGCCAACTCTAGATCATGAGTAGGATAATTCCTCTCATATTCCTTGAGTTGTCGCGAGGCATAGGCTATGACTTTCTTATCTTACATGAGAACACATCCTAACCCTTTGCCCAAAGCATCGCTGTAAATGACAAATCCATCCGAACCAGATGGTATCATCAGAACAGGTGCCGAAATGAGTCTCCTCTTGAGCTCTTGAAAGCTCTTCTCGCATTCCTCGTTCCATACGAATTTTGTATCTTTTCGAGTCAGCTGAGTTAATGGAGTAGCGATTCGAGAAAATCCTTTCACGAATCTCCGATAATAACCAGCTAAGCCCAGAAAGCTACGTACTTCGGTCACCGACTTCGGTTGCTCCCAACTTTGTATTGCTTCAATCTTCATCGGGTCCACAGATACTCCACGTTTTGATACCACGTGCCCAAGGAATGCTACCTCCTCAAGCCAAAACTCGCATTTCTTCATCTTGGCATATAGCTTATTTTCACGAAGCCTTTGAAGTACCAGCTTCAAGTGGTGCTCATGATCTTCACGGCTTTTGAAATAGATGAGGATGTCATCAATAAAGACAACCACGAACTAATCCAAATATTCCTTGAATACACGGTTCATCATATCCATAAAAGCAGCAGGAGCATTAGGTAATCCAAAAGACATGACTAAGAATTCATAATGCCAGTATCGAGTTCTAAAAGCAGTCTTCGGAATATCCTCAGTTTTAATCTTCAGCTGATGATATCCGGAAGGAAGATCGATCTTTGAAAAAAATTGTGCACCTTACAACTGGTCAAACAGGTCATCAATACGAGATAACGGATACCTATTCTTGATGGTGACATGGTTCAACTCCCGATAGTCAATACAAAGTCGCATACTCCCGTCTTTCTTCTTTACGAATAAAATAGGAGCACCCCAAGGAGATGTACTAGGACGTATAAAATCGATGTCTAACAACTCCTGTAGTTGGACCTTTAACTCCTGAAGTTCAATAGGAGCCATCCGATATGGGGTTTTAGAAATGGGTTTTGTATCGGGTTCAAGGTCAATAAAGAATTCAACTTCACGTTCCGGGGGTAGACCGGGAAGTTCTTCGGGAAATACATCAGGAAACTCATTAACAATAGAAATATCATTCAAACCTGACGTATTCTGGTTTAGATCAGTGACATGGGCTAAGAAAGCTTGACATCCGTTTTTCAATAAACGAATAGCTTTATGACTTGTGATAACATTGATTGATTTTAGTGGTTTGGTTGTTTGAATTCGCACAATAGGTTGGTTAGAAATATGAAAAGTAACAACCTTACGAAAATAATCAATTTTGGCATGATAAGTGGTCAACCAGTCAATTCCTAAAATCACATCAAATGCAAGTATTTTCAAAGATATAAGATCAACAGGTAGGGTGAGGGTACCAATTTGAATCAAGCAAGATTTGTAAACTATAGATGTAACGAAGGTTTGTCCCAACGGAGTTTCAACAGATAAGTCAAAGTCTAATTTCTCAGGTGTCAAGTTCAAACGTTGAGCATAAGCAGGTGAAATAAAAGAATGGGTAGCACCGGTATCTAATAAAGTGTAAACTTCGCAAGAGTTTATTATCAGCTTACCCGTAATAACCTCGTTCGGGTTCCTTGCTTGTTGGGCAGTCACGACAAAAGCTCTTCAAGGAACCACTAACTTTGACTTGTCAGGGATAGCCTTTGGAGTCCCCATCCCTGCTAGACTTGGTTTCGCTACAGGACACACTCGAGCTATGTGCCCTTCCTTTCCATAGTTATAGCACACCTTCGATTGTTGTGTGCAGTTAGGGCTGATGTGTCCCTCTTGCCCGCATTTATAGCATACGACCGGCGGTCGTTCTCCTCCCCTAGAAACAGTTGATGTTGGTGCTGTTGTCGATGCTTTCACGTTCTCATTGTTGTACCTTCTCTTCTTGAAATCTCCCCCCGACTCATCTCTTCTATTATCATGGCCACGATTACCACAAGAGTGTTTACCGCTTCTATCATGATACTTTCCTCCCTGCTGGGTGTCATTGTTCTGATGACTGTTGCCACCGGTATGACCTTGGTTGTTGTCCCTTGGTTTAACATAATCATTATCTCGTTCTAATAACTGGGCCCTTTTTACTACATCCGAATATAGAGAAAATTTGTGAGAAATGAGGTATTGAAGAATTTTTGGTTTCAAACCTCTCAGAAATATCCGCGTCATACGTTCCTCATTCTCCACCAAATGAGGTGCAAACCGGGATAACTTAGCGAACTTAGCCTCGTACTGGGACACAGTCATGTTGTTCTGTTCCAGTCTGATAAACTCTACCTCTTTCATGTGACGAATACTTTCTGGAAAGTACTTGTCATTGAACAGTTTCTGGAACGCCCCCCAAGACATCTTGAGTGCGGCAGGCTGGGTACGCTTCACAGATTCCCACCAGTAATCTGCCTCTCCACGGAACATAAAGGTGGCAAATGGAACCTTCTGTTCCTCCATTCATCCCAAGACATCAAATATCTTGGTAATTTGCTTAATCCAATTTTCTGCCTTGATTGGATCTGGCTTTCCCTGAAACTCTGGTGGTCCCAACTATTTAAACTACTTGGCAATGACAAGCCGCGAGTTGTTATTTCCACCTGTATTATGAACACGAGTCTCCCTCGTCTGGTTTTGCATGAACTGCAAAAAGCTTCTTAACATCCTGTCATTTATCGTTTCTTCGGTAGGGTTGTTTACAGGAGGAGTATAGCCTTCTTGTTACACGTTCTCCTGGTTGGTGATTAAAGGTGTCTCAAAGGTCTCATTCACTCCATTGTTTAGATTTTCAGCCGCCATTCTCAAATACTGCCACAAAACAAGGGTTAATCAAATAAATTAATGTATCACATATTAACCCTAAGTTCCAAATGACCAATTAAATACTAAATAAGCTTAGGTAGGACACACACTAGCGAAGGATTTTACTCGTCTCTCCCCTCCTAGTTCTAATCCCAGATCTCCGCCAGAGATCATATCCCTAAGCTTTGATACCAACAGTGACACCCCCAAAATAGGTTCAATACTCAACCCATTCTGAGTCGCCAAATACATGGTACAGAATCCAAATACAATCTTTCATATCAAACGGTCGTGCAAAATACGACCACACAATTGTGAGTGTCAATACAGACATGTAGAAAATATAAACATTCAAACTAAAATCTCATTACATTTATTATCACACTATTTTAAAAAAAATAGTGAGGACTTCTACAGCTCTAACTCGGACCATCACTCCATTCCCCGACTAGTACCCGCGATATTCTCATTTTCTTAAGAGAACAATAAAAGAAAAGGGTGAGCTCAACTAGTCCAGTAAAGAATATTATGACTAAGATAATGAAAAACAAATTATCGTTAGCCTTCAATAAATCAAATAAAATATTATGGACAATACGTTTTAGATCAATATTCGGAGCGAAAATAACAATTCATTAGAAGAGTTAAGTAGAGAATGATGTCTACTATCTTCTTTGATTTAAGAGTCCATCATTAATATTTTATCCCTGTAACATCAATCAATATATATCTCGAATCAAATATTCATCTTTTGCACTACAGGCCAAAGATATTCATTTGTATTACCAGTTGGTCATGTTCATCTCAACACCTGTCCATCTTTGCACTAAGGGCCAAAGATATTCATCAGGTAATCATTCATCTTTGCACTACAGGCCAAAGATATTCATCAAGCAATCATTCATCTTTGCACTACAGGCCAAAGATATTCAGTTATATCACCATTTAAGACTGAGGATGATGAAAAATAATACGAATAACGAATTCAGTGAGATAAAGTATAAATATTAGAGAATTTATCCAGAGTTCAAGAATGAAGATCAAAACCTAGACTCCAATCAAAGATGATTTGGAAGAAAAAAAATATTTTTTTTACCGTAAATAGTAACTCGTGAATAGTAACTCGACATGAAAAGATAAAAATTTCACAAGAAAGTTCAAATCAATATTCTAGTGAAATGATATTAGATGAAGCGCAAAACTTAAGGAATTTCTGATCATTTCAGGAATTATAGAAGCAATACTTATCGTAGTAAGTTTAGAGTTAGGAATCTGAAATGAAACAATATACGAAACTGCAATTAGATTTTCACCCGTCAGGCGGTAGTCCGCTCAGACAGATTATTTTCACAATTTAATAACAACTGAATACGAAGGGTTATTCACCAGGCATGCAGTAGTCAGCGTAGACAGGTTATTCCCACAGAATAATAAAGAATGGAATAACAACAGGATTTCACCATGCATGCGGTAGTCCGCGTAGACAGGTTATTCCAACAGAATAATAAAGAATGGAATAACAACCCTTACGAGTATTGAAAGAAAATAACTCTCTTCATGAATACGAAAGAAATAATACCCCTTACCTTAAAAATTTGGAGACTGCACTAGTATTAAGCAGAATACTCTTCTTCTTTCTCTCTTATTATCTCTATACTTTCTCTCTCTATAGCTTTAGTGAATTGATGAAAAATAATGAAGAAATGAACTTCTATTTATAGGCTCGACACGGTAAGGGTAAAATAGTCTTTTTGCTATAATTTATGACATCATCACTTACATCATCGATCCTATGACATCATTGCTTACTTCATCGCTCCGATGACATCCTTGCTTACCTCATCGCTCCAATGACATCATTGTTTGCATCATAAGAGTTCAAATTCAATTTGCACTCTTCCACCTTGTTTAACTTTTATACCATGAATTTACTATAATAATGTTACCATTCTAGTTATAAAAATCATACTATTATATAATCACATCATACTACTATAATGTAATATTATAATAACATATTTGAATGAATTATTTTATCAGAAAAGATAAAATACCAACTTTCAACTAATGTCACATGCTAAAAATTCCTCCGTTAAAAATCCACATTGAATAAATATTTTCTTATCATATATATCAAAAATTAATTATTCACAAATAATATTACAGAACTATAATATTGACAACCAGGTCGTTTCCAAGAAAGTGGGGGCCTTCCGATAAGGATTTCTCCTTACTGGCGCGCAATTAATCAACCCCTTTCCTAGACAGAACATCCTTAGACATTATCAATAATGCTATCTAATAATATTATTCAAATAGTATGAATTATTGATTTGATAATTTGAAATACTGTGCAATGACAATTATTGAATCACTAATATAAAATAGCAAAGTAGCACTTATTGATATAAAATATCAACGTAGCAAATATTGAACCAATAAAATATTGTTCAATTATTGAATCAATAATATAAAATATTGAACAGTAATTACTGTAACAATAATTGAGTAAGTGTCTTCTTACGTAAGAATCAATAATTCAAAATACTGTGCAATACCGTCTGCTACTGTGCAACACCGCGTATTACTGTATTTTAACCACCGGCTATTTCAACAGTACTAACGGTAACAGTTTTGCCGTTATTTTTATAAAAGGTTACTTCTGTCGCTTTCTATATCCGACATTCATTCCGTTGTGGGGTCCACCAATGACTGCGCCGTCGTACGAATATTCTCCGACAAAAAGAATATTCCTCGACCAAACGCATATTCTCCGACACAACGAATATTTTATAACCACTTGCTTACTTTGTGAACTTTGCACATCTCACCCATAACTTATCACATTTATCAAATCAACACCTTACTATTTCAAAATAATATATAAAGAAAATTAAATCTTATTCATAAAATTTGGGGTCTTACACTATCAATGTCCAGACCTCCACTATTCGATGGCACAAACTTTGCCACTTGAAAGAATATATTCAAAATCTATGCCAAATCACAAGGAATCAAAATTTGGATGGAAATAAAACGAGGAGTGAAAGTTCCCACAAAAATTCAAGATGAAAAGATCGTTGAGAAAGATATTGATTAGTTCACCACTGAAGATGAAAAGGCTATGAATAGAACTTCTAAAGTCGAACAAGTGTTGACTAGTGCTCTCATTGAAAAAGAGTACAAAAGAGTTAGCAATTGCAAAAAATGCAAAAGAAATATATGAAAAATTGATTGTAACCTATGAAGGAACCAATCATATCAAAGAAACTAGAAATGATGCTCTAATTCAAGAGTATGAAAGCTTTAAGCTATAAGAAGGTGAAAAATCATTGATATGGAGACACGTTTCTCCAGAATCATTGATGAGCTGGAGCAACTAGGGAAGGCATATACAACAAATGAAAAAAAATAGAAGAATTCTCAAAACCCTTCCATCTATATGGAAAATGAAATTTACAATCATCAAAGAAATGCATGATCTAATTATCTATCCTTTTGACAGTCTCATTGGAAATCTTCGAGCTCATGAAGTCGACATGCTAGTCGAAAAAGCAAGATCTGATACAGACCTAAAGATGAAAGGAATTGCCTTCAAAACTCTATTAGTAGATCAAGAAAGTGATGATGAAAAACTAAATGAAGAACTCCTAAGTTTGGATAATAATGAAGTTGCATTATTATCAAGACAACTTAGGATAGCTATTCAAAGCAAAGCCAAAAGATATGGGAAATGCTTTCTAAAAACAAATAACAATTTTAACAACTTCAAAGGCAAACAAGTTTTCAAGCCTTAAGCACAAAGAGGAAAATTCAAAATAAATAGTAACTTCAGAAATACTGGATCAAATGAAAATTAGAATTTATGTTTTGAATGCAATCAGCTAGAACATTTCAAAAAGGATTGTCCAAAGCTAACCAACAACAAAGTTTTAGTAGCTGAGGAAGGCTGGGATCTAAGTGACGAAGAAGAAACTGTCGAACAAACCGAAAAATTGCAAATATTTGTTAATGGCAGACAATGACTCATCACCAAGATCTGAGGTAAATTCTAAACATCAATTACCTAGCACTTCATTTTCCACACATACATTAGAAAATATAAGTGAAAAACATTATTAATTACAAGAAGCTTATAATTGTTTTTATGAAAATAATGAAATAATCAAAGAAGATTTTATTAAATTAAAAATTTCTTTGGAAAAATTAATTAAAACTAACAAAAATCTTAAAATAGAATATTCAAGTTCAATTATAACTAATAATAGTTTAAATGAAGAAAAATTAAAAAATGATTTCTTATTAAAAGAAGAATTAGAAAAATTAAAAAAAATAAACAAAAATCTTGAAATTGAAAATGCAATCTTAATCATAACTAATGAAAATTTTAAATGAAGAAAAACTAGAAAATGATTTATTAAAAGAAGAGTTAGAAAAAGTTAGAAAAATAAATAAGGATCTTGAAATAGAGAATTCAAATCTTATCATTTCTATTGAAAATCTTGAAGTTGAAAATTCAACACTTGCTTTAGTTAATGAAGATACTCAAATACAAGATTAAGTGTTAAATGAAGATATTAAAAATCTCAAACTTGAGAATTCACATTTAAAAACGGAATTAGAAAAACATAATTCTTTAATTGATATTTTAACTAAAGAGCGTAATGATCTAAATGCCATAGTTCTTAAATTCACAAAAGGAAAGAAAATCTTGATGTTATGTTAAATCAACAGAGATGTGGATTTAATAAAGAAGGACTAGAATATATTGGAGAATCAAGTAAAACAAAAGATAATGGATTTTATTATGTTAAAAGCAAAGGAAAAGAAATTCATACATCTCCTTTTATTAAATGTTTTTACTGTAACAGAAATGGTCATTCCTTCTATATGTGCAATGCTCAAAATGAAAATTATAAAAGAAAAATGATTTGGGTTCCCAAAGGAACATACACTGCACCAACTATTACAAGAAAAAAGTTCCATAGAAATTATTATCATACATCTTATAGTCCTGTCACTCATAAAATGTTTATCTCTACTAAAAATGATTATCCTATACCTAGCTTTGTAAAGGAAAATAAAATGCTCCTTATACAAAATAAAAAACTTACCCAAAGGACCCTTCATATTATAGGATACCAGTATGTGAAATTAGTATATATAGAAGGAATGACCATTCTTTTGGGTAAGTTTTTCATTTTGTATAAGGAGCATTTTATTTTCCTTTACAAAGCTAAGTATAGGATAATCAGTTTTAGTAGAGATAAAAAATCTATGAGTGACAGGACTATAAGATGTATGATAATAATTTTTATGGAACTCTTTTCTTGTAATAGTTGGTGCAGTATATGTTCCTTTGGGAACCCAAATTATTTTTCCTTTATAATTTCCATTTCTCGCAACTGATTTGAATAAAAGTAAATGGCATCTCGATAGTGGTTGTTCAAGACATATGTCTGGTGACAAGTTAAAGTTGAATAACCTACAAGCTACAGACTATGATGAGGTAACCTTTAGAGATAATAATAAAGGTAAAATAATTGGAATTTATAGTGTTTGTAATAAGCACATAACAATCTCTAACATTCAATTAGTCACATGACTCAGGTATAATCTTCTATCTATCAGTCAACTATGTGATAGTGGTTTTAAAATATCTTTTCGTTCACATAATTTCTCTATATTTGATCAAATTGGTAAATTGGTTTTGTTATGCCCCAGAAATCAAAATGTGTATACATGTGACCTAGATGCTTATTCTCAATTAGATAATATATGTCTTGTATCTGCAAACGATGATCCATGGCTTTGGCATCGCAGACTAGGACACATTAACATGAAACTAATAAATAATATTTCATCTAAAAACTATGTTCGCGATCTTCCAAAACTAAAGTTCTTTAAAGATCATATATGTGAAGCCTGTGAATTGGGTAAACAAATTCATGCATCTCATAAGCCTAAACTCACAGTGTCAACCTCTCGACCATTAGAACTCTTGCATATGGACCTAGGAGCCTATACCAAAACATAGCATGGGTGGTGTTGTATACATTCTAATTTTGGTTGATGATTATTCTCGATTTACATGGGTTGATTTTCTTAAATTTAAAAATGAAGCTATAAATTCTTTTTCTGCTTTGTGTAAGAAAATTCAGAATCAACAGGGAAGCTCTATTTTTTATATTCGTTCTGATCACGGAAGAGAATTTGACAATTCTGATTTTATTATGTTCTGTGATGAGCACGATATAAGTCATAACTTCTCTACTCCTTACACACCACAATCAAATGGGTGGTTGAAAGGAAAAATCGAATTTTACAAGAAATGGCTAATACTATGTTACATGAATATCGTCTTCCTAAATATTTTGGGTTGAAGTAGTGGAAACATCATATTATATTTTAAATCGAGTTTAATTAAGACCAATTTTGCTCAAAACTCCCTATGAGCTTTATTATAAAAGAATTTCAAAAATAAATTATTTTCGTGTTTTCGTGAGCAAGTGTTTTATTCTAAATACTAAAGGACAGTTGTTGAAATTTGATCCCAAGTCTGATGAGGGAATATTTCTAGGATATTCACTTAATAGTAAAACATACAGTCTTTAACAAAAGGAGTCTGGTTGTTGAGGAGTCAATGAATGTAACTTTTGATGAATCTCAGTTTCCTCCCAAATATAAAGAATTAGTTGACAGTGATGTTTTCATTGAAGATATTCTCAGAAATATGGAGGAACCAAAACTAGATAATGCATCTTCACCTGTTAATGTTAATCCCCTTGAAAATCTTAATCCTCAGTTGAATGACTTGTCCAAAGAGTCACATATTATTAAGAATCATCCTATAAAAAATGTGATTGGTGATATTGATAAAGGAGTCATTAATAGATCACAAACACATAATTTGGTTGGTCATTTATCATTCTTATCCCAAATTGAGCCTAAAAATATAAAAGATTCTTTATTGAATGAGGATTAGATAATAGCCATGCAAGATGAACTTGCAAAGTTCACTAGAAATAAAGTCTGGGAATTAGTTCCAAAACCTGATGATATTTTAATTATTGGAACCGGATGAATTTTTTTGTAATAAATTGGATGAAAATAGAATTGTAGTACGAAACAAAGCAAGACTGGTTGCACAAGGATATAATCAACTTGAAAGTATTGATTATGATGAAACTTATGCTCCTGTTACTAAAATTGAGTCTATTTGTATGTTATTAGCATTTGCATGTAATAAAGATTTCAAATTATTTCAAATGGACGTTATATCTGCATTTTTAAATGGTGTCATTGAAGAGAAAGTTTATGTTAAACAACCACCTGGTTTTGAAGATTTTGATCATCCTGAATATGTTTATAAATTGCATAAAACTTTGTATGATTTGAAACAATCCCCCAGAGTATAGTATGAACGCTTAAGTAAATTTATGCTAGAAAATGGTTTTAAAAGGGGTGATGTTGGCACTAGTCCATTTACTAAATATAAAAATAATGATATTATCATTATACAAATTTATGTTGATGACATCATTTTTTGCTCCACTGATATTACTATGTGCAATGAATTCTCTGAAAGCATGAGTAAAGAGTTTGAAATGAATATAATGGGAGAATTAAACTTCTTCCTCGGACTGCAAATCAAATAAGAAGAAAAAGGTATTCATATCTCTCAATCTAAATATTGCAAAGAAATGATTAAGAAATTTGGATTAGAATCTGTAAAACCTCCACCCCCAAATCCGCTGCTACTTCAATTCCACAGGATTTGGTGTTCACTGTCCAATTATAACACATCTAACTACCTATAAATAAATGAAACTCATAAATTAAATAGAAATCCTCCCATAAGGGTTACAACATCTTAAATAAATCAATCCCAGGTTATCTAACCTTAATACATCAATGCGGAAACAACATAAACAAATAAGTTTTAAACATAACATAATAAGTCTTAACATCGACATTCTCAAATAATAATAAACAAGTCTTCATCACTTGTTTGCCTTGCCATTTCCTTTACTAGTAGATGGCTCGTCAACTTTTTCAACCTTAGCTACAATGTTATTATACAAGAGTGAGCAACAATTACCCACAAGTATAACAATAATACTAATAACATATGAGTGAACAATGGATACTGGATAATGAAAGCTCGACTTTTGAATCAAGATTAGGAACAAGAATCAAAATTATATCAGAGGGTCACAAGACCATGAACTATGTCCCAGGTTATCAAGTATTCCCACTTTAAACTTTTAACAGTTGTAAGACTATATGGACCTTACTTCTCATACTTAGGGGGATCAGCCCTTTGTACCATGTATGTGCACAACATCTTAACGCTAACGTGTAAATAATCCCCTATAATAGGGTTGTTCATCTCAGTTTGACATAAGAGTCCGCACCAAAGGGAGTTTGGTTTGGATTAACTTCAAATAAAAGTTCTAGAATTTAAAACGCTCATCAACTATAGACTAGTCAAATAAAAAAGGGTTCGCTAACCATTCAACGTTTTAATACAATAATATAAACGATATTTAAATCAAAGATTGAATCTCAAATGTATATAACGGAATGAATATAAGAATTAGAACATCTCATTCGGAATCATAGACTTGAATAAACAAGAGTATGAACTTGATCAATATAGTAAAAAATATAATTTATGAACTTGCTCAATGAATAATTTAGAATTAGGAAACTTGCTCAATAAAAAGTAAGGTTTAGGGACTTACGTAATTGAAATCAAGTTGGGGTAAGGAAACTTGCCTCGTGCGTAGTTTAGATAATCACTATTCACGTTCTCCAATTAATCCTACATACCATTTACATTCACAATACCAATTAATTATAACATAACTAGCATCATGAGCATATTCTCTATTAACTAAACTTAACTCTAAGTCTGATTATATTAATCAAATTACAAACATTAGTTCTTAAACACATTATTAGACTTCACGAACAACGAGTTTAAATACGCATTCGACTTATCAATTAATCACGTAAAAACATCATTGACATGTTAATAATCTGTTTTAACATCTCAATAAATGATTAACACATTTTTATGTTCATTAGATTAGGTTACAATTACATTTTTTGGACTTGAATACTTAAATAAAATTTTCTGGATAAATCTGCCAAGTGGCGCTGCGGCGCCACAGAATGAACTAGAAACCGGCGCTGCCGCACAACGAATAAGCTTGCAACCAGGCGCTGCGGCTCAGGTTTGACGTTGCGACGCCCATTTTACTCTCTGAACAAGCATTGCAATGCCACGACTCGACGCCAGGCACTGCTAGAGCGCTGCAGCGCTCTAATTCTATACAGAACAGGCACTGCGGCGCCGCGACACATTGAGATGCAAACAAAGCTCGCGAAGAACACAGAAAAAACCAATAAATTCTAATTTCTTTGTTCATAGCACAAATTAAGCATACCCAGACATTATAATTCATATAAGATCAATACCCAACCTTTTTAGCATGATTCTAATAACATAAATCACATAAACAACTAAATTTAAACCCATAAATTTCATGTTAATGTTATTTTTCAAAGTTTTGTCAAATTTCATGAAATCACACATTACAGATTCGTTATAACCCCAAATCAGTCTGTTTAAGTTTCTTTCTTTTCGTTTTTACTTGTATAAACATAATCAATCATCAATTTACCATTTAACATACAATTTAAGCATTAATTTTTGTACATATAAGCCATATTCAAATATTACTTCTCTGTAAACTCAAAACTCCAATTTAAACATAGTTTCCTGGATTAATTACTCTAAAATAGTTTATAAACGTCATATCATGATTTATACATACTACCTAACACATACAAATCACTTTCTCATGCATTAGTCACAAAATTTCATTTACAGAGAACTCAACATAACTTTCATGGAGAAAACTTAAGAACGTAAATTTAAGCTTAAATCAAGAAATTCCATTGTTTTCTCAGTTTAGATTAGTCAGAAGATGATAGGAACTCCTCTTTAATTCTCCAAACTTCTTCTTCAATCAATTTTTCTCTCAAACTCTCTCTTTTCTCTCTGTATGTTTCTCTGACTTGTTTTTCAAATGACTAATCTATAGCTATTATTATACGTATATAGAGTAACTGGTACTACATGGGTAGCGGTTAAGTGCAACATGGCCTTAACTGCTCCCATGTTCTTAAGGCCATGTTTGGTTTGGCTTTAAAAGTTTCCTTTTTAGTTTATTTTATTTAACTTGTTTATTATATGATTTATTCGTCACACTTAATTAATCAAATGATATTATTTAAATTCAATTAAATAAAAGCCACAATTACTCATTAATTTAAATTATCACGTGATTAAAATTCTCATTTATTAATTCTGACAAATCAATAAATCTCTAATTAATTATTAAATTAATTAGAACAACATCATAATTATTTAACAACTCAATTAATTTAATTATCCAAATTAAATTCACACTTTAAACTATAAAATTATCCAACATTAATTTAATTAGTGTAACACATTTAATTAAATTATTCTACCATAATTCCATCAAATATTTATTTAACTCAATAAATAAATTAACAAAAATATTTATTTATTTCAATAAATATTTAAAATCAATTACAAAAATCTCGTTCGTCACATTAATACTCCTATGTCAACTACTGATAAATTAACTGCTGATGAAAATGGAAAAAGTGTTGACACAAAAAAATATAGAGGAATGATCGGAAGTCTGCTATATATCGCAGCTAGTAGACCTGACATTATGTTCAGTGTCTGTAAATGTGCTAAATGTAAAACCCCAATTTTTATGAATAAATTTAATTCTCTTTACATATTATTCTAAATAGTAAGGTGTTGATTTGTTATAATGTTATAGTTATGGGTGATTTGTACATATTTTACAAAGTAAACAAGTGGTCATAAAATATTCGTTGTGTTGGGGAATATTCGTTTGGTCGGGGAATATTCTTTTTGTCGGAGAATATTTGTACGACGGCGCAATCATTGGTGGACCCCACAACAGAATAACTGTCGGATATAAAAAGCGACAGAAATAACCTTTTTATAAACATAACGACAAGACGTTTACCGTTAAACTGTTGAAAGATCCGGTGATAAAAGTACAGTAATGCGCGTTGTTACACAGTAGCATACGGTATTGCACAATATCTCTGATTATTGATGCTTACGTAAGAAGTCACTCAGTTTTATTAAATAATTGTTACAGTAGTTGCTGCATAAAATCTCATATTATTGATTCAATTATTGTCACAATATCATCTGCACAATACTTTATATTGTTAAATCAATAATTGACACGACACAGTTACTCATATTATTATTAGCATTATTGACAATGTCTAGAAAGTTCTGTCAAGAAAAGAAGTTAGGTTATTTAATTGCGCGTTAGTAAGGATAAATCCTTATCGGAAAGTCCCCTCTTTCCTAGGAACGATCTAGTTGTCAATATTGTGAGTTATAATATTAATGATAAATTATTGATAAAAATATTTCCATTGTGTTGAAAATATTAATGTTAGTGAAAATCGATATTTATTTTGATAATAGTTAATTTTTGGATATTAAATTGACCAAACGGACAATTAATCGAATAAATGAGCAATTAATTGCTATTGGTTCACATGCAAGGAACTATTGGTTCACATGCAAGGAACTATTGGTTCACATGCATGTACTATAAGGGATGTTATGCATGATTGATAATACTTGGGGGACTAAATTAAAAATAGAGGTAAAGATGAAGGTACTAAAGTATAACTAATCTTGTAATTTGCCACCTTTTCCTAACCTATAAATACTCCTCCACCCATTCATTATTTCCTACCATTTTTAAAGAGCAAAGTTATAATCACAAGCTATAGTGAGAGAAACTATAGAGAGAGAAAGAAGAAGAGTATTCTGCTACTACACTATTGCAGTATCCATATTCTACTAAGGTAAGGGGTATTATTTCTTTCGTATTTGTAAATGATGTTATTTTCTTTCAATACTTGTAAGGGTTATCATTCTATTCTTTATTAATCTATGGGAATAACCTGTCTATACGCGAACTATCGCATGCATGGTGAATAACCCTTCGTATTCATTCTTTATTAATCTGTGAGAATAATCTGTCTACGCGGACTACCGCATGCCTGGTGAATAACCCTTCGTATTCATTCTTTATTAAAGTTGTGAAAATGATATGTCTACGCGGATTACCGCATGACGGATGAAAATTCATTTGTAGTTTCGTATATTATTTCATTTCATATTCCCAAATCTAAACTTACGATGGTAAGTATTGCTTCTATAATTTCTTAAATGATTAGAAATTGCTTAAGGTTTTTATTAAAATTTTAATCTTTTTATATCGGGGTACTATTCATTCGGGTACTATTCATTCGGGTACTATTCACGGGATACTATTCACTACAAAATTGGTTTTTTTTTCTGTCCAAATTATCTTTGATTTATGAATCTTATTCTTGAAATTGGATCCATGTTTTGATCTTCATGTTGACAATTTGGACATTCTTGAACTCTAGATAAATTGAATTATAAATCTTTAATATCTATCCTTGATCTCACTATATTCATTCTTTATATCATTGTCATAATCCTCAAACTTAAATTGTGAGAAAAGTTATCTTTGGCCCGTAGTGCAAAGATAAACTGTTAATTGATGAATATCTTTGGTCTGTAGTGCAAAGATGAACAGTTGATTGATGATTATCTTTGGTCCGTAGTGCAAAGATGGACAGATGTTTGGTATGATTCATGACCACTGGTGATACAAACGAATATCTTTGGCCAGTAGTGCATAGATAATTCATTGGTTGGAAATATTTATTGATTGGTGTTACAGGGATAAAATATTGATGATGGATTTTTAAATCATAGAAGATAGTAGACATCATTCTCTACTTGACTCTTCTAATAGATTGTTATTTCCGCTGCAGTTGTTGATCTAACACTTGTTGTCTATTGTATTCTATCAGATTTTTTCCTGTTGAGGACTAAGGATAATTTGTTCTACATTATATTAGTCATAATATTCTTTATCGAGCTAGTTGAGCTCACCCTTTTTCTTTTGGTTCCATTGTTCTTCTCAGGAAATGAAAGTGTAGCAGGAACTAGTTGGGGAGTGGAGTAAAGATCCGAGATATTTATGATAGAAGTCTTCACTATGTTATAAAATAGTGTGATAATAATTTTAATGAGGACTTAATTTGAGCAATGATATTTTCGTATTATATACGACATATTATCTGTATTAAAGCTCACAGTTGTGTGGTCGTATTTTGCACGACAGTTTAATAGTTGGAATATGAAGATTGTATTTGGATTCTGTACCATGTATTTGGTGACTCAGAATGGGTTGTGTGGACTTATTTTGGGGGCGTCACAGTTGGTATCAGAGCTTAAGGATATGATCTCTGGTGGAGATCTGGGAATAGAACTAGGAGGGGAGAGACGAGTAAAACCTTCGCTAGTGTATCCTACATAAGCTTATTTGTTATTTAATTCGTCGGTCAGAATATAGGGATAATATGTGATATGTCAATTCCTTTAATTAACCCTTATTTTGTGACAATATTTGAAAATGGTATCTGAAAATCTGAAGATAAGTAATGGGGCGAGATAATGAGACTTTTCAACCAAAAGACAACAACCGATAACACAATAATAGTCGTACCAGTGGTAAAGGTCATCGGAACAATGATAACTAGCGTGGAGGAAATTATCATGCCAGAAATGGTAACCACTTCGGTGATAATCCTGGCCAAGATAATAGAAGAAGTGAGTCAAGTGAAAATTTCAAAAAGAAAAGATTCAACAATGATGGAAAGATATCAGCACCAACACCAACACCAACACCCGTTTCTAGGGGAGGAGAATAACCACAGGTCGTATGCTACAAATGCGAACAGGAGGGACACATCAGTCCAAACCGTACGCTAGCAACCCAAAGTGTGTTACAATTGCGGAAAGAACGGTCACATAGCTCGATTTTGTCTTGTAGCAAAGTCAAGTCCAACTATATTGGTGACACCAAAGGCTGTCCCAAACAAGTCAAAGTCGGTGGTTCAGTGGAGAGCTTTTGTTATGACGTCCCAAAAAGCGAGGAAGCCAGAACGAAGTTATCACGATTAAGATAATCATAAACTCTTATGAAATCTATACCTTATTAGATACCGGTTCTACCCACTCTTTTATTTCACCTACTTGTGCTCAACGTTTGAACTTGACCTCTGAGAAATTAGATTTTGACTTACCTGTTGAAACTCCGTTGGGAGAATCCTTCGTTACATCCACAGTTTAAAAATCTTTTTTTATTCAAATTAGCACCCTCACTTTACTTGTTGATCTCATCTCTTTGAAAATACTGGCATTTGATGTGATTTTAGGAATCGACTGGTTAACTACTCATCATACTAAGATTGATTGTTTTCATAAGGTCGTTAGTTTTCATATTCCTAACCAACCTGTTATGCAAATTGAAGCAACCAAACCACTAAAATCAATCATTAGTCATTTCAAGTCATAAAGTCATTCGTTTACTGAAAAATAGATGTCAAGCTTTCTTAGCCCATTTCACTGATTTAAACAAGAATACGTCAGATTTGAATGATATTTCTGTTGTTAATAAATTCTCTGATGTATTTTTCGAAGAACTTCCTGGCCTTACCCCCAGAACGTGAAGTTAAATTTTTTTTATTGACCTTGAACCCGATACAAAACCCATTTTCAAAACCCCATATCGAATGGCTCATATTGAACTTCAGGAGTTAAAGGTCCAACTACAGGAGTTATTAGACATTGGTTTCATTCGACCTAGTACATCGCCTTGGAGTGCTCCTGTTTTATTCGTAAAGAAGAAAGACGGGAGTATGCGACTTTGTATTGACTATCGAGAGTTGAACCATGTCACCATCAAAAAAAGGTATCCATTACCTTGCATTGATGACTTGTTTGACCAGTTGCAAGGTGTTAAATTCTTCTCAAAGATCGATCTTCGTTCTGGATATCATCAATTAAAGATTAAAACTGATGACATTCCAAAGACTGCCTTTAGAACTCGATACGGGCATTACGAATTTCTAGTTGTCTTTCGGATTGACCAACCATGCTGCCTTCATGGACATGATGAACCGAATATTCAAGAAATATTTGGATCATTTCGTAGTTATCTTTATTGATGACATCCTAATATACTCCAAAAGCTCATATATTTCTTAACCCAGAACGAACTCAACATGTGACAACAATGTTGGCTTGAGCTGTTGAAAATTTTTGACCATACCTTCCAATACCATCTTGAAAAAGAGAACGTGGTAGCTGACGCGTTGAGTAGAAGATCATATATGGGTACGACACTACTAGAAAATCGACCTATAGCGACGGTCGTCGACCGTCGCCATAGGAGCCGTCACTAAACTCTATTCCGACGGTCTTTTGCCCTATAGCGACGGTCGGAGACCGTCGCTATAAGTCAAGCAAAAACCATATATTTGCTCTTTACCAACGGTCACTAAAAGCTATTACTACGGTCATGACCGTAGCTATAGGTCTATGCCTATGTTTTCTAGAATACTATAGCTACGGTCTATGACCATCACTATAACCTTTTTAGATTTCAAAAAGAATATATTAATAATTCTCATTTATTCAACAAACACAAATACAATACAAAATAAAACATTAAAAATATTATATACATCATTTAAAATCATTCGCATTACAACATTACAATATAATAGTTGGATAATTCATCTCCTAAAATATAATGATCATTATATACCAAACTACTAAACTAATAATTTTTACAATCATCGTTACAATATAATAATTCTCTGGAGGACTTGGTTGAATATCTCTGGTTCGCATGTAAGTCAAAAATTGGGAAGGCAATTCTGCCAGAAGCGATTGAACAATAGAGATCTCTCCACCTGCAAACCAAAAGTTGCTCCCACGTCACCCTCCATGGCTAAAATATTTTATAAGAATGAAATTGACTTCCAAGCGTAAACAACTACTTACTTTGTACATCCCTGAATGGAACAAACTGAACTATATCACGCGTTGCGACACGTCCAGTTGTACTCTCAAGTCTTCTCTCCTTTGTCTGCATCTAAAATCTGCTCAACACAATTAGAATCCCTGAAGAAACTGTAGTCAAACGTCATTTTTATTATTGCAAGACGAACATGAGTACAAAAGTTTTGTAATGAGATACCTCCATCTCTTTGTAATCAGCTCCTCCGACTCCTACAATAAGGATTGACAAGGGCAGATTAGATGCCTTTACAAGGGCATCTTTTGTTTCTTGGAGATCTGCTATAACTCCATCCTGACACATTTTATTTAACTAGAGTCGTGAGAGAAATGCTTTACAACTAGAATTTGAAACAAGTCAACCACAGTAAATGCTGGAAGTTATTACTCACCGTAATTATCAATAAAACAAATTACTTCTGTTGATTATTTCCAAGAGACTGGTTGGCTATCAGTGAAGCTGCGCTAATCACGTGTCCAAATAGGGTTGGTCCTGCAAGAGAAACATTGGAAAGGGCACTTGTATATGCCATCATAATTCCTTGAATTCCTTCAACCTGGGATACAAAGAAAAAGCATAACAATCAATTTATTGAGTTCATTGTAAACAGAAATTGGAAGAACTAGGAGCCAACTAACTATAAACAGAATGTTTTGGCATTCTACCTCACAGTAACTATAAACTTTAAAAGACTTACTGTGGCAGATGTGATGTCCTCCTCAGCTGTGCCGACAGGAACAACGGCGCATTGAAATACCAACAACGGAACTTAAACAATGCAAAGAAATACCAACAACGGAACTTAAACAAGGAAACCAACCAAATACTCCAAAATTAGGCAAAACAAAACAAAGTAACTAGCAAAACATAATAGAAGCCCAGATTCAAAAGTAAGGAGAAAAAAATTAAAATAAAGTAGAGCAAGGTATCAAAATAACATAAAATCAACTCCTTTTTAAAAATGAAAGAAAAAGCCTTCATTCCAAGTGGTAGAGATTAGCTTTAAGAAGTCCTTTCCTCTGATTTCAAGGGCCATAGTTCTGTATCATCATAGCCAACTGTGTTTAGAAATATCCTATTGTTATACAACTCCTCATGTATTGTGATAACTTCTTTAATTATAAGATCCCTACAGTGCAAATTATTGCTAAATAGCACAAAAAAACTAAGCAAGAAACATATATCGGCTATAATTGTAATTATGCTATACATACTAAAAGAACTGTATAATATTTTCAAATGGTCAAATCAAGATATTTGATAAAACTAATCTCTACACATAAAAGCTAAATTTGGAAGGCAATTTAGTTCTCTTATATAGTTGTTTCAAATCTCAGAATTTATTGCACTTCACATCCATCTTTAATCAAATTTTCACTTAGTACACGATATTTAGGTGGGCTTAAATTAAAACCCAACAGTTACTTAGGCCACAACAGGAACTACAATGTTTCAGAACAAATTCTAACATGTAAATCCTTAGGTATAAGGTGCATTTTAGAAACTCTTGGCACAAAATTTCTAAAACAGGTTGTTCGTATTTCACTGAACTGAGAAAATATTGTGTATTCAGATTTGATACCATCCTGATCCAATCCTACAGCTCACTAGCTCAACACATAACATGCCATCCAAAAGTTCACCATCACCCTAATTAAGAGAAAATAGGGAGTAAGATCAAAAGTCGAACAATCAATAACTATATCCCCAAACCAAATACTCTTTGCATGACAGGTGCAGGATGATTTAGTATATGTTGTTATTTTAAATATAACTACTTCAAGCTCAACCATCGATGTCACCATTTAACCTTTACCTGGATATTTAATAGTTTGGTTGCATTCTTTAACCATATGAGCTAGTGTTTTAATTTATTTTCAGATATCTGAACAGTCACCTTGTGCTTAACATTCCGCCTTACCATCGTTCCTTCTACTGGTCTGGTCACTTACCTTGCAGCTTATATATCTTTGGCACTAAAATCTCAATCTATTTACCTTTTACAGATGCATGCAAAGGACGCATAAGTTATGGCTTAAAATCTCAACTGAGAATTTTTTATTTTTTTTGAAGAAGAAGCCTCAACTAATGAACATATTCAATCAAATTTTAAAATATCCAATGAATTGGGATTATTTCTTTCTAGTCTAAACTATTGTTCCATCTGGAAAAACAGTTAAGGTTCCTCACTGGCATGAGTTCAACACTCAAACAACATAAGTTCCTTTCCCCTTACCTACCAGCACGTATTGGCAGTTTACTGCACTTCCCTCATGCCAGAAATTGATCTTCCCAGACCCCATAAAATTATCATATTAAGTAACAAGGATTCATAAAAAGTATTACCTGATATCTATGTATACAGTGTACCCTAGTTTCATCTCGCTACCATCAATACTACAATGTCTCGACCAGTGATAACCTTGGTTTTGCAATATTCAGTTTTCTTCAAATATTAATTTCAAGGTAGAAAATTACACAGTCAACTACCAACTAGAAAATAATTTTTAACTCATACTGAGGGCTTTAAAGATATCACAGCTATCTAAATGATATTTAATCAATTTTATCATGGGCAATCACCAATTCACCATTGCCACAGGCAACTAATTTCAATATTTCACTTATCAAAAAATGCTAGCGAAGTCATTAAGTCAACAATAACTTCTAAAAGAAACTGTTAAACCTCAAAAGTTATAGGACGGAACAACATGCATTTCAGATTTGATGTTATAATAAAATCTTTACCATCTCCAAAAAATAGTTGGTGTTTCACTGATAAGTTTTTAGATGCAGCCAGTTTTAAATTAATTTGCATCCGATACATATATTAACATTTAACTTTAACTGGGAATACTCGCACAATATACACTTGTATTGCATAAGGTATCTGGATCAGTCCCTGTTATTTTACACATCGAACTCCCAACTACATTCACAATTCAAATGACGAACGTACCTATAAAATCACATATTGATTTTGGTTTCACGATTCTTGTGTTTGGTCGTACGCAATATTTTTTTAGAGATGTTGTTTTCACCTGCAAATATAATGGCTAAATTATATTAAAATCCAAATTCCATTTAACATTGCATACTCCCATAAGTAATGCTGTTGTAAACAACCAAAGTCATCTGCACCTTAAAAGAAACATGTTGATTGGTCTTATTGACTAGTCGAACAGAGCAAGAGCTTTGCTTCTTCAACTCGACTACAAAAAAAAAACAACGAATTTTATCCACAAAAATTAGAAGACATTTTTTTTATATAAACGCATTGCAATATCAAATCACTGAAATTAAAAGACAAACTAGCCTTAAAGATATTAAAAAACTATATTCAAATATTGAATATGTTAAGAATACATGTGTAGCTAAGGTAGACCTTTTAGTACCCTGACACAATAACTTGTGCAGTAATGATTACATTAGTAAAATCTATCGTAAACCTATGTATACATCCTACCATCAAAATGGCAGGCCTTGTAAATAATTAGCACTTGAAGGACATTAATTTTATGTATGTAGAATTGGCCTTTAGGGCTAGAATTTGGAACTTCATATTCTTTTTTTAATCAGGTAAAGTTACCAGAAAAAACAAAAACCATCAAGAGAGAAACAACAATGGCTTAATCAAGTTTGCAAGGCACCCAATTTAAATTCCTCAAGTATGAAGCCAAAATTATTCTTTCAAAGTAATTAGCGTCCCTTCACTCAATTAGGAAACCGTTTGTTTGAATCATAAGTTTGATAATATCGCATCCTATTAAATTATAAGATGAACCTGATTAGTTTATCTTGTCAAACTAGAGCCTATTTCATTATTTTTGCTCATCATTGCTATAAAATCACAACAAATCAAAACAGACGCCACACTTTAAGCATTATCACTTTCCATAATTAAGTTTCTAAAATATGCAATTCAACATACACATATAACTACATATAAGTAAATCAGACAACTTTACATATATATACATACATGAAAAACGAACATCATACATAATATCAATTTGAAAACCTAAGCACTCGTAGCTTTCATGAATTATCATACAGTTACCTAATACTTTATTCCGAAATTCAAGTAGAGTGTAATTGAAGCCGACAAATATATAGCAGATCGCACAATCGTCCACTCATGACGTCCTTTGTAAATCTAAATAAAAAAAATCTACACAGGCAGACGCTACAGATCTAAAATCTTCCTTTCAGATCCTAATCCTTCTATAATCAGAACATTAAAGTACAAATACATACATATATATGTGAAACCCTAAAAGAGTAGAATCAAGGAGATTTACCTATGATCCCGATAAATAGACTGAGCTATTAGCGGATCGAATTAGGAGACGCAGAGCTTCAGACAGTAAGTTAGAAAAGAAGAATGAGAAACGCTCTACAGAAGGTGGAAGAGAGGACCTTTCCTCTCACTTAAAAAGAGATGTTTGAGGTGGAGATGGAGAAGTTGTTTGAGATGAAAGAAAAATATGGTCGAGAATAGACTGATTTTGGGGGAAATAAGTCCGTCAAAAATTTTGGGAAAGAATGGGTGATCTATTCCTACGACTATACAATGATCCTCGCACTAGACCCTAATAGCGAGGGTTCCGTCCCGACTGTCGGTAAATGTGGTCGCTGTAGCTTAAAATTCTAGTAGTGCGAGTGCGATATTGTCGACAAAAAAATTCATTTTGTATGACTTATTAAGGATGGAGATATAGTTAAAGACTCTAGAGACTCACGTGAAGATGACAAATATATACGTAGAACCAGCTTTAATTGATAAAGTTAAAGATGCTCAAGCTACAGACCCAGAGCTGATGAGTATGAAGAAGAAAATACAAGAAGGTGCTATTCCAGAAGCAAGAATCGACGAAGAAGGAATACTTCGAGTCAACTCCAGACTTTGTGTTCCTAACGACTTTGATTTCAAGTATAAAATCATGATGGAAGCATGCAACACACCATTTGCAATCCATCCTGGAAGTACCAAAATGTATCGTGATCTTCGACATACATTTTGGTGGAGCAATATGAAGAGAGAAATCGCGAAGTTTATCTCAATGTGTTTAACGTTTCAACGTGTCAAGGCAGAGCATCAAGTGCCAAAGGGTTCATTGCAACCACTTGAGATTCCAAAATGAAAGTGGAAACATATCAACATGGATTTCGTTACGGGTCTTCCCAAGGTTTCTCAAGGCATAGATGCAATTTGGGTCATTATCGATAGAGATTAACCAAGTCTGCTCATTTCTTGCCTATACGAGAAATTTATTCATTTAAAAGTCTTGCTCGTATGTACATAAATGAGATTGTAAGACTTCACGGTATGCCAGTATCCATAGTTTCTGATCGAGACCCAAGATTCACTTCACGATTTTGGGTCAGCTTGCAGAAAGCTATGGGCACTGATTTACGATTCAGTTCTGCATATCATCCTTAGACTGACGGTCAATCGAAAAAGACTATTCAAACTCTTGAAGATCTATTGAGACTCTGCGTACTAGACTTCAAAGGAAGTTAGGACAAGTACTTACCATTAGTGGAATTCTCCTACAACAACAGTTATCAAGCAAGTATAGGCATGGATTTATTCGAGGCGTTGTATGACGAAAGTGTCGCTCTCCAATATGCTGTGACGAGGTTGGTGAAGCAACATTATTGGGAACAAAGTTGGTATGCATGACTATGAAAAAGATTCAAATGATCCGGCAACGTATACCACTACAAGAAACAGGCCCATCAGCGACCAATAGTATCTGCGACCGCCGTATGCGACCGCCGTATGCGACCGCCGTATGCGATCACTAATATCAGACTTAGCGACCGCTATTAGCGACGGTTATCCAAAATAGTCGCTATTTGGTATTAGCGACCACCGTGCGGTCGCTAACCGGTCGCCAAGTTGAATTTACTGCCTTAAATTTTGGTGCCTGAGTTGGCGGGGGAAATTAATTCAAGTCTGCGACTGCACCTGGTAACAGATAGTGGTCACAGAACGGTTTGACTTCCTCAGCAGCTCCACTGTTAAGTCAATTAAAATCAACGATCGTATGCGGTCGCCAAAAGCGGTCGCTGATCCTTTTAAATATAATCAGCTTTTGGTCGTCTGTAGAAGACGCGAACAGAAAGAAAAAAAGGAGAAGAGAGAAAAGGAGAAGAAGGAGACGCCGAGATGCCGCCCGCCTCCGCTGTCCGCCTTCCGCCGTCCGTCGCTGCCGGTAACCCTACCTAGGTATTCAATCTCTCTCTTTCATCTATATATATTTTTAATTTGAATTTGATTTGGAATTATATATAATGCATATTAGGTGTTTATATGTGTTTATATGGGTTTGATTTGGCTATTTAGTTTAAATTTGGGTTAGATTTATATATATGTGATATTTAGTTTCAATTTGGCTTTAATTTGTGCAATTTCAGTGCATGCATGTTCATAATATGATATTGAGGCTTATGTTAGTGTATTATTATATAATATTAATTACTAAAATACATAAATTACATATTAATCTACATTAAATTAAATATAATAACATATAAATAAAATAAAATAATAGAAAATAATACAAACTAAAGTAAAGAAAAAAAAATAAAATTTCCTTAGTTTACTTAATTTCCCCATACTAAAATCAACTAAGTAGCATAAATTTATAACTAAGTAGTATTAACTTAGTTAATTAGGTTACTTAGTTTCTCAATACTAATTAAAATAATTTAAGTAGTATTAATTTACTTAGTTTTACACAAATAGAGCATATTATAATAACATTATTTTATATTACTTTGTATAATATAAGATAATATAATATAAAATAAAATAATATACCATAATATATCATAACATAACATAATTCAAAACATAACATAAATAGAGCAATTAATGCTACTATCACATAATTTGGGTCACATAAAGCTCACATACACATAGTATGCATGTGTGTGTATGTGAGCATTATGTGACCCAAAATTATGTGATAGTAGCATTATTTTATAATATATTACAAAATAAAAAATAAAATATTACGATTTAATTATAAAAAAAAGAATGACAATGATTTAATTAAAATAGAGAACATACTCTATTAATAACTCAACTGTAGCATCCTTAAGACCGACTTATTTTGAATGTTTTGTAACCAAATATCAGCATTTTCTTGAAAAATATTTTCTCTCACAGGGAATATCATGAAAGTATAATATGAATCTGCGATCAATTAACCTAATTAGTCTTGAATCTGACTCCACAAAGCAGTATCTCTGAAATATATACAACAAATTGGAGAAAGATGAAAGTGTGCACTTGCTGATATATAACTTGTCACAATCAGATGGAAACTTCAAGTTATATATAATGTAAAACAAATACGTACCTTCACCATCGCCTATGAGTAATGATTACTAAGAGAAGAGTCAAGAACTTCCTTGTATGTAGGATTCGACATAGCAGTTGCAGCTAATACTCCAACAGGTTCCTCGACAACCAAAAAAATATGGGTCGTGTAGTTCTTATTTGTGTCCCATACTCGAATAATAAGTTAATTGAATTACTGCAGACATTCCTCACTGTTCCATCATAACAGATGACAACATTCCGAAGTAGGGCCATTAAGCTGTTGAACAGAATGTCAAAACCTATTTTTCTGTGAGAACTACCCATATGAGGAATTCATAGTGGTTAGAAGCTGTCTATGTCATGGATTGGACCCATATCAGGTGATGATTCATTCATAGTATAGAACAAATAATAACTTCTCTACTATGAATAAATCATCACTTGATATGGGTCCAATCAACGACATAGACAGTTTCTAACCACTCTGAATTCCTCAGATGGGTAGTTCTCATAGAAAAATAGGTTTTAACGTTCTGTTCAACAGCTTAATGTCCCTCCTTCGGGATGTTATCATCTGTTATGATGGAACAGTGAGGAATGTCTGCAGTAATTCAATTAACTTATTATTCGAGTATGGGACAAAAATAGGAACTACACGACCCATATTTTTTTGGTTGCCAAGGAACCTGTTGGAGTATTAGCTGTAACTGCTATGTCGAATCCTATATACAAGGAAGTTCTTGACTCTTCTCCTAGTAATCATTACTCATGGGCAATGATGAAGGTACGTATTTATTTTACATTATATATAAATTAAAGTTTCCATCTAATTGTGACAAGTTATCTTTCAGCAAGTGCACACTTTCATCTTTCTCCAATTTGTTGTATATATTTCGGAGATACTGCTTTGTGGAGTCAAATTCAAGACTAATTAGGTTGACAGAAGATTCATATTATACTTTCATGATAGAGATTGTGAGAGAAAGTGTTTTCCAAGAAAATGCTGATATTTAGTTACAAAACATTCGAAATAAGTCGGTCTTAAGGATGTTGCAGTTGAGTTATTGATAGAGTATGTTCTCTCTTTTATTTATTTTAATTAAATCATTGTCATTCTTTTTTTTAATTAAAGCGTTGTCATTTGAGTATATAAACATATATATCTTTCAGTATGTTATATACACATCTTGATGATATTATATTCTGTGAACAAACGGATTGCGACTTCTCATTCACTATATATTCAAGACTAGCACAATAAGTTCCCCCCCAATACACCTTAAGAAGTGTAAAAGCTGGTTTGTCCCACTTCTCCATGAAATCGGGAAACATCCTCGGTTTTAAAGCCCTAGGCCTTTCAGCTGTTTCTCCTGTTTTTGCAAAATCAACTGCCACAGAGTGAAGGGTTGTCAACTGAGACATTTTTTACTTATAATCTTATCTCACTTAAGGATTGCATGTAATATGAGAGACTCCTTGAGAGTTGCATGAAATTCAACAGTTCCCAATAAGTGGTTCAATTAATTCAACTGTACTTCCTGTTGAATTCTTGAACAAAGTGGCTAAACGGTTCGGGAATCACCACTTTGTTCGGGAATTAACCACTTTGTTCTGGGAATACGAGAGGAAGTACAGTATGGTGAAATACTTATCAAAAATTATTGAATTTTCTGCAACTCTTCCTTTGTCTCTCATACCTTGGGTACAATCTCTACTGCACATTTAGTACATGCAAACCTTGAGTCAGATAAGACTACGAGTAAAAAATGTTGAATTTGACAACCCTTCACTCTATGGCAGTTGATTTTGCAAAAACAAAAGTAACAACTGAAAGGCATAGGACTATAAAACCGAGGATGTTTTCTGATTTCATGGAGAGGTGGGCCATAACTAGCATACACTTCTCAAGGAGTACTGGGGACAAACGTTATCGAAGACGACCGACTATCAAGATCGTAATCTACTTCTAACACTTGGCGCGGGCATTAGCTTATGCAGTGGCGAACGTTAACACAACAGCAGGATATCGATAATGATGCTGAGGTAATTTTGTCATGAATTTAGCTTTATATTTAGTTACTTATGGTTCTTCTATTGTATCTTTTCTTCAGGAAGAGTTTCTCTTTGCAGGAGGTCTATAAATATGACTGGTAAGAGTAGTTGAGATGCTATATATATCTAGAAAGAAAACAGAAAATCTTTAAATTGTAATATTTTCTTTCACTACAACTAATCGTTTGCTTGTTGAGTTGTTTGAAGTCAAAGGCAATGGAGTTAATTATAGTTTTAGACTCAGTATATATTTTTTATATAAATTTTAGTCGCACGAGCGATTTGTTTATTGTGTTGGTTTATGGACGTGGATCGATTAATTTATATAGTTTTGGCGATTTATATATATTGCTATGTGTTGAGATATAAAACAGGTACAAACAGGTATAAATTTTTTGGAAAATCTACAAAACAGGTAATTTTTTTTAATTTTAATAATCAGTGACCCCATTCGGTCGCTATTACGTATCAGCGACCGCGCATGCCTTGGGGATATTAGCGATCGGGGTGGTCGCTAATGGTGGTTGCTGACACGTGAGCCACGTCAACAATGAGACGTGACTCAGCTTAGCGACGACATCGGTCGCTATATGTCGGTCGCTGACTCTCTGGTCGCTAAAAGTGGTCGCCGGCGTGCAGTCAGCGTCCAGAATATATGCGACCTCTATCTGCGATCGTATTCGGTCGCTGATACTTATCTGCGAAGCGGTCGCTAATAATCTTTTTTCTTGTAGTAAACAAACAACACAAGATCGACAAAAGAGTTATGCTGATCTTCATCAAAGAGACGTGAAATTTAATGTCGGAGACCATGTATTGTTACGTGTTGCTCTATGAAAAAGAGTTACAAGATTCAGAAAGAGAGGAAAGCTTAACCCACGATTTATTGGTCCATTTGAAATCCTTGATCGAGTAGGAACTATTGCCTATAGACTCGTCTTACCACCAAGCATGTCTCGTGTTCATAACATTTTTCACATATCCATGCTACGTAAATATATGGAAGACCCAAACCACATTATTGAATTACAACCAGACGAGGTAGCTAGAGATTTAACATATGAGGAGGTACCTGTTAAGATCTTGGATAAGAAGGAACATATTCTACGCTCAAAGGTTATACCTCAAGTCAAAGTTTTATGGAGAAACATGATATTGAGGAAATGAAAGCAAGGTATCCTCGCCTCTTTGAAATACCAGGTACGTACATCAATTTCGAAGACGAAATTTCATAAGGAGGGGAGGTTGTAAGACCCCAACTTTTATGAATAAAGATTTAATTCTCTCTACATATTATTCTAAATAGTAAGGTGTTGATTTGTTATAATGTTATTGTTATGGGTGATTTGTGCAAATTTTACAAAGTAAGCAAGTGGTCATAAAATATTCGTCGTGTCGGGGAATATTTGTTTGGTTGGAGAATATTCTTTTTGTCGGAGAATATTAGTACGACGGCGCAATCATTGGTGGAACCCACAACGGAATAACTGTCGGATATAGAAAGCGACAGAAATAACTTTTTTATAAAAATAACGGCAAGACGTTTACCGTTAAACTGTTGAAAGATCCGGTGATAAAAGTACAGTAATACGCGTTGTTGCACAGTAGCACACGGTATTGCACAGTATCTCTGACTATTGATGCTTACGTAAGAAGTCACTCAGTTTCATTCAATAATTGTCACAGTAGTTGCTGCATAAAATCTCATATTATTGATTCAATTATTGTCACAGTATCATCTGCACAATACTTTATATTGTTAAATCAATAATTGACACGACACAGTTACTCATATTATTATTAGCATTATTGACAATGTCTAGAAAGAAGAAGAATATTCTGCTACTACACTATTACAATATCCATATTCTACTAAGGTAAGGGGTATTATTTCTTTCGTATTTGTAAAGGATGTTATTTTCTTTCAATACTCGTAAGGGTTGTCATTCTATTCTTTATTAATCTGTGAGAATAACCTGTTTACGCGGACTATCACATGCATGGTGAATAACCCTTTGTATTCATTCTTTATTAATCTGTGGGAATAACCTGTCTACGCTGACTACCGCATGCCTGGTGAATAACCCTTCGTGTTCATTCTTTATTAAAGTTGTGGAAATAATATGTCTACGTGGATTACCGCATTGTAAGACCCCAACTTTTATGAATAAAGATTTAATTTTCTTTATATATTATTTCGAAATAGTAAGGTGTTGATTTGATAAATATGAAAGTTATGGGTGAAATGTGCAAATATTTTTAAAATGAGCAAGTGGTTATAAAATATTCTTGTTGTCGGGGAATATTCGTTTGGTCGTGGAATATTCTTGTTGTCGGGGAATATTCGTACGACGGCGCAACTATTTGTGGGCCCCCACAACGGAATAACTGTCGAATATAGAAAGCGACAGAAATAACTTTTTTACAAAATAACGGCGTGGTTGTTACCGTTAGTACTGTTGAAATACCCGGTGGTTAAAATACAGTGATACACGGTGTTGCAGAGTAGCACACGGTATTGCACAGTATTTCGAATTATTGAGTCTTACGTGAGAAGCCATTACTCAATTATTGTTACAGTAATTACTGTTCAATATTTTATATTATTGACTCACTAATTGCTACGTTGATATTTTATATTATTGACTCAATAATTGTTACATTGATATTTTATTGACTCAATAATTGCTACGTTGCCATTTTATATGATTGATTCAATAATGGCTACAGTTGATATTTTGTAGTATTGATTCAATAATTGTCGTTGCACAGTATTTCACGTTATCAACTCAATAATTCATATTATTTGAATAATATTATTAGATAGCATTATTGACAATGTCTAAGGAAGTTCTGTCTAGAAGGGGTTATTTAATTGCGCGCCAGTAAGGAGAAGTCCTTATCGGAAGGCCCCCTCTGTCCTGGGAACGACCTGGTTGTTAATATTGTAGTTCTATAATATTATTTGTGAATAATTAATTATTGATTTATATGATAAGGAAATATTTATTTTGTGGATATTAAAGAAGGAATTGGCGCTGATGAGTTTTTATCAATATTTTGGTGTGAGAAATCATCTGTTTTTGGATTTCGAATAATTTATGTTTGGAATTTGGAAAAACTTCCTTCTGCAAAGTTGTAGAGAATTAAATTTTCTATGGAAGGACATAGAATTTGTATTTTTCTGACAAAGGGGCTATTTGTTATGAATTATTGAAGTTTCGGAAAATATATATATTATTTAATGGGTGGGCCCCATTTTTGTTGAAAATTAAAATTTTTGAAAAGCCTCCAGGCGGCGGAATTTTTTTGAAAATAATAATATTTTATTATTTTAGTATCCTTTGGCATCCTAAGTTTTTCCTATAAATAGGGTGCTTAGGTTAGAATTGAAAATCACACCAGAATCAGAAGTTTTCTCTCTCTATAATATCGAGCGTATTTTTGTGAGTATTTCTATACTTTGAGTATTAGTATTCAGTGCAAGCTTCCGTCGGTATTATATCCGATATTCCAGTCAGAGGTACCATCTTTTTGAGGTAAGGGATGTTATTTTCTTTCGTAAATGATATTATTCTTTTCAATATCATTATACAGAAATATTGTCATGGATTTTATGTTGAAATTCTTACTTTTTCCGTCGGGGTTACTATTCACGTATACGGCACTATTCACGTATACGGCACTATTCACGGAAAAATTAAATTTTCTTCTATTTGTCCAAATTGCTTGTTAAAGTTACTATCTTTGATTGTATCCAAGTTTTGAGCTCTATTCTTGAATTTTGCTCCATAATTGATTATTACGAGGTATTTTTGAATTGGATATACTAAAATACGAATCCTTAATCTTTGTCTTTTATCTCACTGGATTCGTTTTTTTAAAATATTTTTCATCATTCTCAGTCCTAAAAGGTGATGTAACTGAATATCTTTGGCCTGTATAGCAAAGATGAATGATTACCTGATGAATATCTTTGGCCTGTAGTGCAAAGATGACAGGTGTTGAGATGAACATGACCACTGATGATACAAATAAATATCTTTGGCCTATAGTGCAAAGATGAATATTTGATTCGAGATGTATATTGATTGATGTTACAGGGATAAAATATTGATGATGGACTTTTAAATCATAGAAGATAGTAGACTTGATTCTCTGCTTAACTCTTCTAATGAATTGTTATTTCCGCTGCGAATATTGATCTAAGATTGGTTGTCCATTATATTTTATCTGATTTGTTGAAGACTAACGATAATTTATTTTCCATTATCTTAGTCATAATATTCTTTACTGAGCTAGTTGAGCTCACCCTTTTCATCTGTTGTCCTCTTCAGGAAATGAGAATGTCGCGGGAACTAGTCGGGGGACAGAGTGATGGTCTGAGTTAGAGCAGTAGTAGTCCTCACTATTTCTGATAAATAGTGTGATAATAATTGTAATGAGGACTTAGTTTGAATCTTAATATTTTCTACATATTTGTATTGACACTCACAGTTGTGTGGTCGTATTTTGCACGACCGTATGATATAAAGTTTGTATTTGAATTCTGTACCATGTATTTGGCGGCTCAGAATGGGTTGGGTTGAATGGACCTATTCTGGGGGCGTCACACGCATGACGGGTGAAAATTCATTTTTAGTTTCGTATATTATTTCATTTCATATTCCCAAATCTAAACTTACTATGGTAAGTATTGCTTCTATAATTCCTGAAATGATTAGAAATTGCTTAAGGTTTTCGCTTCATCTAATATTATTTCACTGGAATATTGGTCTGAATTTTCTTATTGAAATTTTAATCTTTTCATGTCAGGGTACTATTCATTCTAGTACTATTCACGATAAAATTGATTTCTTTTTTGTCCAAATTATCTTTGATTTATGAATCTTATTCTTGAAATTGGATCCATGTTTTGATCTTCATGTTGATAATTTGGACATTCTTGAACTCTGGATAAATTAAATTATAAATCTTTAATATCTATCCTTGATCTCACTGGATTCATTCTTTATATCATTGTCATAATCCTCAAACTTAAAATGTACTGAAAGTTATCTTTGGCTCGTAGTGCAAAGATGAACTGTTGATTGATGAATATCTTTGGCCCATAGTGCAAAGATGAACAGTTGATTAATGAATATTTTTGGCCCATAGTGCAAAGATGGACAGGTGTTTGGCATGATCATGTGACACGAAAATTTATAAGATTTTCAATGATTAAATTAAATGTTAAAGTCTAAAACCTAGAGTGAAAATAGAGGAATGATATAATATTTTTCTTAAGAAGAACATATATGGTTTACTAATTAAAAGAGAATAGAGAAAATATGGGTTACAAAATTTCAAAACCTTAGAAATGGATTTATATGTTCTTGAAGGAATATTAAGGATAAGGTATTACGATACCTATAAATTTTGATGGGAACTAAATGGTGTAAGAAATTTTATAATGATACGGTGGAAAAATTTATTAAAAAAATAAATTTTAAATGAAGAGATGTATGAGGATAAAGAAAATGAATATATGTATAGGTACATACACACACACACACACATATATATATATATATATATATATATACTTAGTGATGTGCTATATATTTTAGTAAGAGGAATGATGATGATAAATAGGTTATGACTTATGTGGACTATGTAGGTAATTAAATAAATATATATAAATTGAATGTGTATATATTTATTTAGCATATAAAGAGAATTAAGAATAAAGTTTTGTGACCTAATATATAAATTAGGTAACCTAAGAGTTATAATAGGGAAGGATGTTAGTATTTAAAATATATACTAATCCTAAGAGATTTATTTTATACATCTAAATTAATTAATTTTATAACCTAAGTAAAGCAAGTCTAATTGGGTTAAGAAATTAAATTGACATGAGTAATGAGTTGAATTACAATTGAGTGGAATAAAAATCCTAATTAAATAATTAGGGTAAGATAAAATTAAAGGTATTGGACTATGTTAAATTACATGGCCCAAGGAATTATTTAGGAATCCCAACAGATTAAATGAGTAACCCAATGTAAGCCCAACAAGTGTAGGGCTTTTTGGATATTTGATTAAGAAAAATGGAGCATTAACAATTAAACCAAATGGGAGAAAAGAAGGCCCAATTTTTGGCCCAAGAGGAAGGAGAAGTGAGGTGCATGTATATAATGATTACATTTTACTAACCCTTACTAACTCTCACCAACTCTTTTTAGGTGTCATTGTTTTATTCAAACCAACACTCATTACTAAGCTTGCAAACAACCTCCTAATATGTATGAGAGAGAAATGGAAAGAGAAGTTAGGAGAATAATATAGATATACATTACATATCTATACATTTTATTAAAACAAATATCTAATTACTTCCACTTTCATCTTTTATTTTATTTTATTTTCCTAACTAGCAAAACAAACTAGAGAGACAATAGAGAGAGGGAGAGGTCGGTTGAAGGAGGAAGAGAAGAGAAAGAGGATTTGATCTTCAAATTACCCAAGATCAACATCTAGTTTGAAAGAACAGTGAATGCTAGCAAGAGATAAAGGTATAAAACACCTTTTATCAAAATTATTTTTAGTTGTTTGAATCAAAACTTAGATCTATGGTTTCAAACTCCAAAATCTTAGATCTACATGTATATAAGTGTGTTATGTGTAGATCTAACCCTTTTGAGTGTCAAAATTTAGATCAAAAGCAAGAAAAAGAAACTAGGTTTTCAAAAGGTTAGAAAACCCTAGTCTTTATTTTTTTCTTAGCATAAATTATGTTTTGCTTGGATTTGGTGAAGGTTTGATGAAATAGATCATGCATCATGGTAGATCCATGAGTATAAGAAGTATTAGGATGTATTATGTTGGTTAATGTTTGATTAATCAAGAGATCATGGAAGTTTTCTTATAAAACACAAATGTTATAAAATCAGATTTTTGAGAAAACGAAACATGAAATTCAAACAATCATATCTCTCATTTTATTTTGAATTTTTGAGTGTGGTCAATTTTTAAAGTTATATCTATGAGTCTTATAACATATCCAAGTGGAATCACTACAAAATTCCTTGTAGATTTTCGTATGGACAGTTTTTAGCAAAGTAGGCAAAATCTGGAAAAAACCGAAAAATAATCTGCCCAAAAACTTACAGGGGCATTTTCGGAAATATAATGAATGAAATAAATTCAAACCTTTTGGGATATGAAAATATATGATATAAAGTATCTTCTGTCCAAATATGAGCTTATTCTAACTTAAATCGACTGAGTTATGGTCATTTCAATATTTGGGTATTTCTGACTAAAACCGCTATAACTGGAGTTCTATAACTCCGATGGTCACAAAATTTAAACTGGAAGTTCATGTTAATACGTGTAAGATTCTGTCAAGAGTTAAGAATTTTTGGAGTTGAGAATTATATAGCTAATTTTCTTAAGTTACGAACTAAAAACGGACTTTTTAAAAATACTAAAGAAAATTAAAAAATTTCAGAAAAATTATTTTTGTGTATGGAATATAAGTATATATGTGTGGCCAAAAGATAAAAAATAATAAGATGATTTGGTATTTTTCATGAAAATAATTTAGTTATAAATAAATGAATTAAATTACTTGTGTAATGTTAAAAATTTGGAAAATAGGATTTTATGGCTTGAGAACCCTACATATGCTATATGCAGATTTTTGAAAGGAGTTTTGGTCATTGATGATGAGATATTATGTTTATGGCCTTGTATGGTTGTTAAATAAATAAATTAATAAATATTAAACAATTAAAATAAATTATTTTTAAGTTTAATAAATGATTAAAATGTTATTAAAAGATTAATAATATTATATTAAGATATTATTGAGGGATAGATAAATTTTGGATTAAAGTGTTATTAAATCATTGATTTAAAACATTATTTAATGACTAATAATATTAGTAAGTGATTTGAATATTATTAAATAAATAATAATATTAAATAAGAGTTTAAAAGAGGAGTTAAATTATTGATTGGACATTCAATAGTCCATATTGAATGTATAGTATGATAAATTAGAAATTTAATATGTTAAAAAGGGAATACAGTTTGAATTCGATTTGCTGAATTAATTATGTTAGCTTGTATTCAACTTGCTGAATTGGTGTATTAGGTTTGCTGAATTGGTGTATTAGGTTTGTTGAATTAGTTAATCAAGGTTGCTGGATTGTAATTCAGTTTGAGTTTAGGTTGCTAGATTAGATATTCAGCTTAATGGATTATAAAAATGAACTTATAATATGAAAGATTAAGTGTTAATTCATAAGTTATATGATAAAGTAGTGGTACAGTTGTAAGACCCCAACTTTTATGAATAAAGGTTTAATTTTTTTTATATATTATTTCGAAATAGTAAGGTGTTGATTTGATAAATATGAAAGTTATGGGTGAAATGTGCAAATATTTTTAAAATGAGCAAGTGGTTATAAAATATTCTTGTTGTCGGGGAATATTCGTTTGGTCGTGGAATATTCTTGTTGTCGGGGAATATTCGTACGACGGCGCAGCTATTTGTGGGCCCCACAACGGAATAACTGTCGGATATAGAAAGCGACAGAAATAACTTTTTTACAAAATAACGGCGTGGTTATTACCGTTAGTACTGTTGAAATACCCGGTGGTTAAAATACAGTGATACACGGTGTTGCATAGTAGCACACGGTATTGCACAGTATTTTGAATTATTGAGTCTTACGTGAGAAGCCATTACTCAATTATTGTTACAGTAATTACTGTTCAATATTTTATATTATTGACTCAATAATTGCTACGTTGATATTTTATATTATTGACTCAATAATTGCTGCATTGATATTTTATTGACTCAATAATTGCTACGTTGCTATTTTTTATGATTGATTCAATAATGGCTACAGTTGATATTTTGTAGTATTGATTCAATAATTGTCGTTGCACAGTATTTCACGTTATCAACTCAATAATTCATATTATTTGAATAATATTATTAGATAGCATTATTGACAATGTCTAAGGAAGTTCTATCTAGGAGAGGTTATTTAATTGCGCGCCAGTAAGGAGAAGTCCTTATCGGAAGGCCCCCTCTGTCCTGGGAACGACCTGGTTGTTAATATTGTAGTTCTATAATATTATTTGTGAATAATTAATTATTGATTTATATGATAAGGAAATATTTATTTTGTGGATATTAAAGAAGGAATTGGCGCTGATGAGTTTTTATCAATATTTTGGTGTGAGAAATCATCTGTTTATGGATTTCGGATAATTTATGTTTGGAATTTGGAAAAACTTCCTTCTGCAAAGTTGTATAGAATTAAATTTCCTATGGAAGGACATAGAATTTGTATGTTTCTGACAAAGGGGCTATTTATTATGAATTATTGAAGTTTCGGAATATAAATATATTTTTTGGGCGGGCCCCACTTTTGTTGGAAAATTCTTTTAGCCGCCAGGCGGCGGAAATTTTGAATTTTTTTTATTATTTTATTCATTTAGTCTCCTTTGGCATCCTAAGCTTTTCCTATAAATAGGGTGCTTAGGTTAGAATTGAAAATCACACCAGAATCATAAGTTTTCTCTCTCTATAATATCGAGCGTATTTTTGTGAGTATTTCAATACTTTGAGTATTAGTATTCAGCGCAAGTTTTCTTCGGTATTATATCCGATATTCCAGTCAGAGGTACTATCTTTTTGAGGTAAGGGATGTTATTTCTTTCGTAAATGATGTTATTCTTTTCAATATCATTATACAGAAATATTGTCATGAATTTTATGTTGAAATTCTTACTCTTTCCGTCGGGGTTACTATTCACGTATACGGCACTATTCACGAGAAAATTTATTTTTCTTCTATTTGTCCAAATTGTCTGTTAAGGTTACTATCTTTGATTGTATCCAAGTTTTGGGCTTTATCCTTGAATTTTGCTCCACAAAGTATTATTATGGATTATTCTTGAATTTGGATAAACTAAATGACGAATCCCTAATCTTTGTCTTTTATCTCACTGGATTCGTTCTTTAAAATATTTTTCATCATCCTCAGTCCTAAAAGGTGATGTAACTGAATATCTTTGGCCTGTAGAGCAAAGATGAATGATTACCTGATGAATATCTTTGGCCTGTAGTGCAAAGATGACAGGTGTTGAGATGAACATGACCACTGATGATACAAATGAATATCTTTGGCCTGTAGTGCAAAGATAAATATTTGATGAGATGGATATTGATTGATGTTACAGGGATAAAATATTGATGATGAACGGTTATTTTCGCTGCGAATATTGATCTAAAACATGTTGTCAATAATATTTTATCTGAACTGTTGAAGGCTAACGATAATTTATTTTCCATTATCTTAGTCATAATATTCTTTACTGAGCTAGTTGAGCTCACCCTTTTCATCTGTTGTCCTCTTCAGGAAATGAGAATATTGCGGGGACTAGTCGGGGGACAGAGTGATGGTCCGAGTTAGAGCAGTAGTAGTCCTCACTATTTCTAAAAAATAGTGTGATAATAATTGTAATGAGGACTTAGTTTGAATCTTTATATTTTCTACATATTTGTATCGACACTCACAGTTGTGTGGTCGTATTTTGCACGACCGTATGATATAAAGTTTGTATTTGAATTATGTACCATGTATTTGGCGACTCAGAATGGGTTGGGTTGAATGGACCTATTCTGGGGGCATCACAGTTGGTATCAGAGCTTAGGGATATGATCTCTGACGGAGATCGGGGAATAGAACTAGGAGGGGAGAGACGAATAAATCCTTCGCTAGTGTGTCCTACCTAAGCTTATGTGGTATTTAATTGGTCAGTCGGAGCATAGGGTTAATATGTGATATGTTGACTTGTTTAATTAACCCTTGTTTTATGGCAGTATTTGAGAATGGCAGCTGAGAATGTTAACAACGAAGTGAATGAGACCATGGAGACACCTTTAATCGTTAACCAGGAGAACGTGCAACAAGAAGGCAATATTCATCCTGAAAATAACGCTGATCAGACGATAAACGATGAGATGTTTAGAAGTTTCTTGCAGTTCATGCAAAATCAGACAAGGGAGACTCGTGTGCAACATACAGGTGGAGATAATAACAATACGCGAGCTGTCACTGCCAAGCAGTTCAAAGAATTGGGACCACCAGAGTTTCTGGGAAAGCCAGATCCGATCAAGGCGGAGACGTGGATTAAACAAATTACCAAGATATTTGATGTCTTGGGATGTACAGAGGAACAGAAGGTTCCATTCGCCACGTTTATGTTCCGTGGAGAGGCAGATTACTGGTGGGAATCCGTGAAGCGTACCCAGCCTGCCGCACTCCAGATGTCTTGGGAAGCGTTCCAGAAACTGTTTAATGACAAGTACTTTCCTGAAAGTATTCGTCATATGAAGGAAGTAGAGTTTATCAGACTCGAGCAAAACAACATGACGGTATCCCAGTACGAGGCTAAATTCGCGGAGCTGTCCAGGTTTGCACCTCATTTGGTGGAGAATGAGGAACGTATGACGCGGATGTTTCTAAGAGGTTTGAAACCCGAAATACGTCAATACCTCATTTCTCATAAATTTTCTTTATATTCAGATGTAGTAAACAGGGCCCAGTTATTAGAACGAGATAATGATTATGTTCAACCGAGGGACCACAACCAAGGTCGTACCGGTGGCAGCAGTCATCGGAGCAATGACAACCAGCGAGGAGGAAAGTATGACAGAAGCGGTAACCACTCCGGTGGTTATCGTGGCCATGATAGTAGAAGAAGCGAATCGGGAGGAGATTTCAAAAAGAGAAGGTATAACAATGAGAACGCGAAGATGTCAACATCAGCACCAGCATCAACTGTTTCGAGGGGAGGAGAACGACCACCGGTCGTATGCTATAAATGCGGGAAAGAGGGACATATCAGCCCAAACTGCCCACAACAATTCAAAGAATGCTATAACTATGGAAAAGAAGGACATATAGCTCGAGATTGTCCTGTTGCGAAACCAAATTCAGCGGGGGTGGTGATTCCAAAGGCGGTTGCAGACAAGTCAAAGTCGGTGATTCCTGGAAGAGCGTTTATCGTGACAGCCCAAAACGCGAGGAATCCACACGAGATGATTACGGGTAAGCTGATCATAAACTCTTGCGAAGTTTACACCTTGTTAGATACCGGTGCTACCCATTCATTTATTTCACCTGCTTGTGCTCAACGTTTGAACTTGACTTCTGATAAATTAGACTTTGACTTATCTGTTGAAACTCCGTTAGGAGAAACTTTTGTTACATCTACAGTTTACAAATCTTGCTTGATTCAGATTGGTACCCTTACCTTACCTGTTGATCTTATATCTTTGAAAATACTTGCATTTGACGTGATTTTAGGAATTGACTGGTTAACCACTTACCATGCCAAAAATTGATTGTTTTCGTAAGGTTGTTAGTTTTCATATTCCTAATCAACCTGTTGTGCGAATCTAAATCACCAAACCACTAAAATCAGTCAATATCATTTCAAGTCATAAAGCTATTCGTTTATTAAAAAACGGATGTCAAGCTTTCTTAGCTCATGTCACTGATCTAAATCAGAATACATCAGATTTGAATGATATTTCCGTTGTTAATGAGTTTCCTGATGTATTTCCCGAAGAACTTCCCGGTCTACCCCCAGAACGTGAAGTTGAATTCTTTATTGACCTTGAGCCCGGTACAAAGCCCATTTCTAAAACCCCATATCGAATGGCTCCTATTGAACTTCAGGAGTTAAAGGTCCAATTACAAGAGTTGTTAGATATCGGTTTTATTCGTCCTAGTACGTCTCCTTGGGGTGCTCCTGTTTTATTCGTAAAGAAGAAAGACGGGAGTATGCGACTTTGTATTGACTATCGGGAGTTGAACCATGTCACCATTAAGAATAGGTATCCGTTACCTCGTATTGATGACCTGTTCGACCAGTTGCAAGGAGCGCAATTCTTTTCAAAGATCGATCTTCGTTCTGGATATCATCAGTTGAAGATTAAAACTGAGGATATTCCAAAGACTGCTTTCAGAACACGGTACGGGCATTATGAGTTCTTAGTCATGTCTTTTGGATTGACTAATGCTCCTGCTGCTTTCATGGATATGATGAACCGTGTATTTAAGGAGTATTTAGATCAATTCGTTGTTGTCTTTATTGATGACATTCTCATCTATTCTAAAAGCCGTGAAGATCATGAACACCATTTGAAGTTGGTACTTCAAAAGCTTCGTGAGAACAAGCTATATGCTAAGCTGAAGAAATGCGAGTTTTGGCTTGAGGAAGTAGCATTCTTTGGGCACGTGGTATCGAAACGTGGAGTATCTGTGGACCCGGCGAAGATTGAAGCAATACAAAGCTGGGAGCAACCTAAGTCGGTGACCGAAGTACGAAGCTTTCTGGGCTTAGCTGGTTATTATCGGAGGTTCGTAGAGGGATTTTCTCGAATCGCTACTCCATTAACTCAGTTGACTCGGAAAGATACAAAATTCGTTTGGAGCGAGGAATGTGAGAAGAGCTTCCAAGAGCTCAAGAGGAGACTTATTTCGGCACCTGTTCTGACAATACCATCTGGTTCGGATGGATTTATTATTTACAGCGATGCTTCGGGCAAAGGGTTAGGATGTGTTCTCATGCAACATGGGAAAGTCATAGCCTATGCCTCGCGACAACTCAAAGAATATGAGAGGAATTATCCTACTCATGATCTAGAGTTGGCAGCAGTCGTTTTCGCGTTGAAGATCTGGAGACATTACTTGTACGGAGAGAAAGTGGAGATTTATACGGATCATAAGAGCCTTAAATATTTCTTCACTCAGAAGGAACTCAACATGCGGCAACGACGTTGGCTTGAGCTGTTGAAAGATTACGATCATACTATCCAATACCATCCTGGAAAAGCGAACGTGGTAGCTGACGCGTTGAGTAGAAGATCATATGTGGGAACGAGTGCAATGATGTCAAGTATACACGTAGAACCAGCTTTGATTGATAAAGTTAAAGCTGCTCAAGCTACGGATGCGAAGCTGATGAAGATAAAGAAGAAGGTGCAAGAAGGTGCAATTCCAGAAGCGAGAATCGATGAAGAGGGAATACTTCGAGTCAACTCCAGACTTTGTGTTCCTAACGATTCCGACTTGAAGTATAGAATCATGATGGAGGCACACAACACACCGTTTGCGATTCATCCTGGGAGTACTAAAATGTATCGTGATCTTCGACATACATTTTGGTGGAGCAATATGAAGAGAGAGATCGCGGAGTTCATCTCGAGATGTTTAACTTGTCAACGTGTAAAGGCGGAGCATCAAGTGCCGAAGGGTCCATTGCAACCACTGGAGATTCCGAAATGGAAGTGGGAACACATTACGATGGATTTCGTTACGGGTCTTCCCAAGGTTTCTCAAGGCTTAGATGCGATTTGGGTTATTGTTGATAGATTAACCAAGTCTGCTCATTTCTTGCCGATACGAGAGACTTATTCCCTTGAACGTCTTGCTCATATGTACGTGAATGAGATTGTGAGATTGCATGGCATGCCAGTATCCATAGTTTCGGATCGTGATCCCAGATTTACTTCACGATTTTGGATCAGTTTGCAGAAAGCTATGGGCACGGACTTACGCTTCAGTTCAGCGTATCATCCTCAAACAGACGGACAATCAGAGAGGACTATTCAAACTCTTGAAGATCTATTGAGACTTTGTGTTCTAGACTTCAAAGGGAGTTGGGATAAGTACTTACCATTGGTGAAATTCTCCTACAACAACAGTTATCAGGCAAGTATAGGCGTAGCTCCATTCGAAGCGTTGTATGGGAGAAAGTGTCGTTCTCCAGTATGTTGGGATGAGGTGGGTGAAGCAACATTGTTGGGATCAGAGTTAGTACGTATGACTACAGAAAAGATCCAAATAATCCGACAACGTATACAGACGGCACAGGATCGACAAAAGAGTTATGCAGATCTTCATCGAAAGGACGTGGAATTTAATGTTGGAGACCATGTGTTATTACGTGTTGCTCCATGGAAAGGAGTTACAAGGTTTGGGAAGAGAGGAAAGCTCAACCCACGATTCATTGGTCCATTTGAGATTCTTGACCGAGTAGGAAATGTGGCCTATAGACTTGCTTTACCTCCAAGCATGTCTCGTGTTCATAACGTGTTTCATATATCCGTGTTACGTAAATATGTGAAGAATCCAAACCGCATTATTGAGTTAGAACCAGACGAGATAGCTGAAGATTTAACGTACGAGGAGGTACCTGTCAAGATCTTGGATAGGAAGGAGCATGTCCTACGCTCGAAAATTATACCTCAAGTTAAAGTTTTGTGGAGAAACCAGGCTATTGAGGAAATGACCTGGGAGTTGGAATCGGAAATGAAAGCGAGGTATCCTCACCTTTTCGACATACCAGGTACGTACGTCAATTTCGAGGATGAAATTTCATAAGGAGGGGAGGTTGTAAGACCCCAACTTTTATGAATAAAGGTTTAATTTTCTTTATATATTATTTCGAAATAGTAAGGTGTTGATTTGATAAATATGAAAGTTATGGGTGAAATGTGCAAATATTTTTAAAATGAGCAAGTGGTTATAAAATATTCTTGTTGTCGGGGAATATTCGTTTGGTCGTGGAATATTCTTGTTGTCGAGGAATATTCGTACGACGGCGCAGCTATTTGTGGGCCCAACAACGGAATAACTGTCGGATATAGAAAGCGACAGAAATAACTTTTTTACAAAATAACGGCGTGGTTATTACCGTTAGTACTGTTGAAATACCCGGTGGTTAAAATACAGTGATACACGGTGTTGCATAGTAGCACACGGTATTGCACAGTATTTTGAATTATTGAGTCTTACGTGAGAAGCCATTACTCAATTATTGTTACAGTAATTACTGTTCAATATTTTATATTATTGACTCAATAATTGCTACGTTGATATTTTATATTATTGACTCAATAATTGCTGCATTGATATTTTATTGACTCAATAATTGCTACGTTGCTATTTTTTATGATTGATTCAATAATGGTTACAGTTGATATTTTGTAGTATTGATTCAATAATTGTCGTTGCACAGTATTTCACGTTATCAACTCAATAATTCATATTATTTGAATAATATTATTAGATAGCATTATTGACAATTTCTAAGGAAGTTCTATCTAGGAGAGGTTATTTAATTGCGCGCCAGTAAGGAGAAGTCCTTATCGGAAGGCCCCCTCTGTCCTGGGAACGACCTGGTTGTTAATATTGTAGTTCTATAATATTATTTGTGAATAATTAATTATTGATTTATATGATAAGAAAATATTTATTTTGTGGATATTAAAGAAGGAATTGGCGCTGATGAGTTTTTATCAATATTTTGGTGTGAGAAATCATCTGTTTATGGATTTCGGATAATTTATGTTTGGAATTTGGAAAAACTTCCTTCTGCAAAGTTGTAGAGAATTAAATTTCCTATGGAAGGACATAGAATTTGTATGTTTCTGACAAAGGGGCTATTTATTATGAATTATTGAAGTTTCGAATATATATATTTTTTTTGGGCGGGCCCCACTTTTGTTGGAAAATTCTTTTAGCCGCCAGGCGGCGGAAATTTTGAAATTTTTTTATTATTTTATTCATTTAGTCTCCTTTGGCATCCTAAGCTTTTCCTATAAATAGGGTGCTTAGGTTAGAATTGAAAATCACACCAGAATCATAAGTTTTCTCTCTCTATAATATCGAGCATATTTTTGTGAGTATTTCAATACTTTGAGTATTAGTATTCAGCACAAGTTTTCTTCGGTATTATATCCGATATTCCGGTCAGAGGTACTATCTTTTTGAGGTAAGGGATGTTATTTCTTTCGTAAATGATGTTATTCTTTTCAATATCATTATACAGAAATATTGTTATGGATTTTATGTTGAAATTCTTACTTTTTCCGTCGGGGTTATAATTCACGTATACGGCACTATTCATGGGAAAATTTATTTTTCTTCTATTTGTCCAAATTGTCTGTTAAGGTTACTATCTTTGATTGTATCCAAGTTTTGGGCTTTATTCTTGAATTTTGCTCCACAAAGTATTATTATGGATTATTCTTGAATTTGGATAAACTAAATGACGAATCCCTAATCTTTGTCTTTTATCTCACTGGATTCGTTCTTTAAAATATTTTTCATCATCCTCAGTCCTAAAAGGTGATGTAACTGAATATCTTTGGCCTGTAGAGCAAAGATGAATGATTACCTGATGAATATCTTTGGCCTGTAGTGCAAAGATGACAGGTGTTGAGATGAACATGACCACTGATGATACAAATGAATATCTTTGGCCTGTAGTGCAAAGATAAATATTTGATGAGATGGATATTGATTGATGTTACAGGGATAAAATATTGATGATGAACGGTTATTTCCGCTGCGAATATTGATCTAAAACATGTTGTCAATAATATTTTATCTGAACTGTTGAAGGCTAACGATAATTTATTTTCCATTATCTTAGTCATAATATTCTTTACTGAGCTAGTTGAGCTCACCCTTTTCATCTGTTGTCCTCTTCAGGAAATGAGAATGTTGCGGGGACTAGTCGGGGGACAGAGTGATGGTCCGAGTTAGAGCAGTAGTAGTCCTCACTATTTCTGAAAAATAGTGTGATAATAATTGTAATGAGGACTTAGTTTGAATCTTAATATTTTCTACATATTTGTATCGACACTCATAGTTGTGTGGTCGTATTTTGCACGACCGTATGATATAAAGTTTGTATTTGAATTATGTACCATGTATTTGGCGACTCAGAATGTGTTGGGTTGAATGGACCTATTCTGGGGGTGTCACAACAGTCGTACTCTTTAATGGTTGATGTATAGTACTGGGCTACACAATTCCTTCAAGGAGCGGAGGTATATACGAACTAGCAACCGAACTAACTCGCTGTGAAATACAGTGTAGACAAGACGAGAAGCTAGTTTGTTGGTTGTTTGTGGGAAACCACTCAGCATACTATATTGAACACTGTTAAAGACTCGATGTGTGCTATGTTTAGACTTGTGAATACGTATGATGTTAAGGTGTTATCTAATATTTGACTATGTGGTTAAATATTAGATAATTTACTTATAAAGTATTAGTATTGTGAGATAAAGTATATTATATTAATTGAAAGATCAATCTTATAACTGATATGTCATTTCAATAAAGAGATTAAATTAGATTGCGTAGCAGTAATCGAAGGTACATGCAAGTTTCTCTAACTCAAACTTGAGTTATATTTTCAAAGCATATTAGTGAATAATTATTGTTGATTATTCACATCTATACTGATTATTGATTCGCACTTAGTGCATGTTGCATATGTTCATCAAGTATGAAAAGGCTGATCACCTTTATTACCATAAGGTTCAGTTAAAGTTGTTCATGGTCCTTGTTAACATTAAACATTATTGATTCGGTCATTCAATTATTGACACTATGACTCATGCTCTTTCACAATTATTATATTGTTGAAAATTCGAAAGCTTAATCTTTCTTTCAATCATGATATATCTTCATTGTATTTAGACTTGCTGAGCAAAGTAGTTGCTCACCCTTGTTATATCATGATAACAAATTTTAGATTAAGACGAAGACTCGAAGAAAGACAGAGGCAAAGGCAAATTCTAAGAGTAGATTATATGCATTTATAACTATTTAGTTATCATATGCAAATGATGTTGTAAAACTTTTTAGTTATTAAAGGTATGTATTCAGTTAAGGTTAATAGACCTTGAAAAATGTTATAGAATCATGTGAAATAAATAATTTATGTTTATATATTCTGCATTTCTTTATAGAATACGTATGAAGATGAAGTACCGTAACGTACCAGGTCCGAGATTTTAGGGACTCAAATTTGGGGGCGTCACATCATGACCACTGGTGATACAAACGAATATCTTTGGCCCGTAGTGCATAGATAATTCGTTGATTGGAAATAATTATTTATTGGTGTTACAGGGATAAAATATTGATGATGGACTTTTAAATCATATAAGATAATAGACATCATTCTCTACTTGACTCTTCTAATGGATTGCAATTTTCGCTGCAGTTGTTGATCTAAAACTTGTTGTCTATTGTATTCTATTAGATTTTTTTCTGTTGAGGACTAAGGATAATTTGTACTACATTATCTTAGTCATAATATTCTTTACTGGGCTAGTTGAGCTCACCCTTTTCCTTTTGGTTCCATTGTTCTTCTCAGAAAGTGAAAGTGTAGCAGAGACTAGTAGGGGAGTGGAGTAAAGATCCGAGATATTTATGATAGAAGTCTTCACGATGTTATAAAATAGTGTGATAATAATTGTAATGAGGATTTAATTTGAGCGTTGATATTTTCATATTATATATGACATAATATTTGTATTGAAGCTCACAGTTGTGTAGTCGTATTTAGCACGATAATTTAATAGTTGGAATATGAAGATTGTATTTGAATTCTGTACCATCAATTTGACGACTCAGAATGGGTTGTGTGGACTTATTTTGGGGGCGTCACACTAGATTTCAATCAAATCCTAAAGAATCACATTTGATTGCTGTAAAAAGAATTTTCAATATCTTAAAGGAACCACAGATTTAGGATTATGGTATCCCAAAGGTCAACCATTTAACCTTGTTTGTTTTTCAGACTCTGACTATGCAGGTCATCAGGTTGATCGAAAAAGTACTAGTGGGACTTGTCAGTTTCTAGGTGGATGTTTAGTTTCTTGGTTTCCTAAGAAACAAAACTCCGCATCTATTTCAACCACTGAAGCTGAATATATAGTTGCTGCACGTTGTTGTGCATAGATATTATGGATGAAACAGACTCTTGCAGATTATAATTTAAAATTTAATTGTGTCAATACTATGTGATAATAATAGTGCTATTAACTTAGTAAAAATATTATGTTGCATGTTAGATCAAAACATATAGACGTTAGACATCATTTCTTACGTGATCATGTGAATAATGGAACTATCAAATTAGATCACATTGATACATAATTAAATATTGCTAACATATTTACTAAGCCTTTAAATTCTAATAAATTTTATAAATTACGTATGGATTTAGGCATGCTGGATATTTTCTCATAAGTTTTTTTTTCATTTATTAATTTTTTATTCTATAAATATACTTTTATTTTTAAAGTGTATAAGTTATTTTACTTATATAGTATAAATATTTGAATTTATATTTGTATTAGTATATATATATATATATATATATATATATATATATATATATATATATTTTTATGTTATTTATATTCTTTTATTAGTATAAATATACTTTTATTTGTAAGTTATTTGTTATATTTTTGTTTATAATTTATTTTACTTACATTCTTTTAATTAGTTTAAATATATTTTAAAAATATTGTAAGTATTTATTACTTATTTATCATAAACTATTATATTTTTTTGGTATTTTACTTAACTGCTAAATATTTAAAATTTACTTTTCAAATATATATATATATATATATATATATATATATATATATATATATATATATATGTATGATTATTTAAAAGGATAAATCTGGTTCGTTGATCAAAAGCTCAATCCAACCATCAAAACAAACTCAATCTGTGCACCTCGACTTGAGTCAATCAGATGAAATCACACGGATCCAAGCTTGCAATCGTTGGATCATATCTCAGAAATGAATTCCACCGTTAGATCAAAGTCAGTCAACAAGTACAAACACTTAAAAATCCAGACTTCATCGTGACCATTGATATTGTCTTATATTATTTTTCAGTCGTTGGATCACTCAAGTAAACATAACTATAAATACTAAAATTTTATTTTTTTAATTCATTTTATTTTTCTTTTCTTCTCTATTTCTCTCTCTCTCTCTCTCCAAACTTTTTCAAACCCTAACATTTCTTAGCTAAAATCTGTGATTTACATTTTGTTTTTGAGAAAAATAATCCGATCAATCGATTCCTTATCATCTGAATCATCTTTTCACCGACCAATTTCTTCAAAAATGGTTTATGAAATTTTTCTTTGAAATTTTTTAGATCTGTCGAATAATTGATGATTTCTCATCATTCTTAGTTATCATTTTTGTTCTAATGGTTTCTATATTTATTTTGTTAAAACAATCAAACAATTTATTATCATCTAAATTTTTTTCTACCGATTTATATCTTATAAATTTTTTTTTTTTGTAGATCTGAATTTTTTTTTCAATGTTGGTATTTCAAAGATCTCTGTAAGCTTCTTGTTGAATCGATGGAAAATATTTGAAATCTATGGATTCAATTTTTTAACTGTTCAAATTTCTTTGACTTATTTTTTTTTTTAATCTCTCGTCTTCAAAACTTTATTCTACCGATTTGTTTTAAATTGACGGTTCAAAATCTTGACTTCATTTCTCCAAATCTTCAAAATCTTTAGATCCAGTCAAATGTCAATATTTTTTTAATTTTTTTATCCTCTTAAAAATATTTTCTATTTAATTTTTTTTTAAGATCTGGTATTTTTTATTTTCCGAAAAATGAGACTTTTATAAATATATATAAATATACATCTATTCGCTTATATATATATATACACACGATGAGGATGATAAGGATCTTGGCTCACCCAACTAAAAGATCATCCAAACTCACCCTGTAGTTTATATGTTGCCGGTCGCTATATATATATATATTTTATCCGTCGCTAAAAATTAAGATGACGGTTGTATATATAGTGACGGACCAAAGAGTTGAGTGAATTTTTAGTTGGGTGAACTTAAGATCTAAACCGTATATATATATATATATATATATATATATATATATATAAAAATTATTTTACAACTAAATATACATATATTATTTTTATATGTATATTTAGTATTATATTGATACTATACTGCATGTTGAGAATATGTTGGATAGGATTTGTATTTCTTCGCTTTGAAAACAACTTTTGTTGTGCTAAGGTAATCCTCTTATACTTGACATTTTATTCTTTTATTTGCATCTAGTTGAAGTTTTTGATTTCTTTTATGAGCAATGATTGTCTGATCTGGCGTATTGGGTTAAAGTTTGTTTATTGTATGGTCTTAGTTAATGACATAAATGCTGAACTACCTTATCTTGTGTATTTATCTAATGATGTTGTACTCTGTTGTCAATCGTTGATTGAGATATTGGGACTATACTGTTGAAATGCTTTTTACTTTGTTTTTAAAACTGTTGAAATTATTTTTAAATACACTAAAAAGAGGTGGTCAAATTTTTTATTAATGTTTTTGACTTATTAAAGAGTCCAGACACTGTTTACTGACATATTACTGTGTTGTTTAAATATTTCTTGGAAAAGGAATAAACAATGAGAAGTATGATATCATTTCTTGAAAGTTCTTATATGCATTTACTGATGTAATCTTTATTCTTGTCCTGTGTGTATCTTACTTAGGTCAGTCACTCTCCATATCTTGCTCTTATTTATTGAGGTGACATCTACTATTAGCTACCTCTTATATATATTAACATTGTTGAAACATGATGCATTCATCTCTTGTTCTTATTTTGTTACTATCTACTTCTTATGTGTTCACCATGGACCCTATCTATTATTCAAAAAGGAAAAAAATTGCACTTTATTCTGAGATACATCCCTCAGGGTGTGTACCTCATCTAGTCACAACATCTGCGCAAGCTAAATATCGTTTAATGAGACATAATCTCACACCAGGCATAAGGATTGCATTTTGTATTTTCCCTGACCTACTTGAACATTTCAAAGCCATAGGTTTGGAATATTTTGTTGTATTCATTAATAGACACATATATCCTGGTCTAATTGCTTGAATTTTATACTCGTATGGTCTTCAATAGAGATCCACAGGTCTCTTAACAAGTATCAGTACATGCATTCAAGGTAAAACCTTTGTCATTAATGAAAATCTTGTCATCAATGCATTACATCTTCATCCATCTATGTTGGGCATGGCTAGAATAAATGAATACTTGCATCCATTGGGAACAACTATGAGTGATTGTCTACTTTTTAAATAAAATCTCTCCGTTACAACGTACTGATCAGCTCATACCTGCTCTTCTGTATGATTTTCCTGTTAATATTAGTTTGGAGTTTCTGATTGTTGAGTGTCAGTTTTGGGGTAAAATTCTTAGACAAAACCTCATGCTAGTAAGAGAAACTAAAACACTGCATCCTTTTCATCTGGAAATCTTAAAGTGTAACATCAATGAGTGCATGTCATACAATCTTGCATATATTCTCTTAACATCCTTTGAACATTGTTTTAACAACTGTCTTGGTTTTGGACTTCTTCTCAATCATATTTTCAACTATCTTGAGATTGATGTCACTAATCATCAATTTCAACTTGTTCAATATTCAATGTTGTCTCGTCTAAATCTTCCTCCTAGACCACTCATAGTCTTTAAGGCTCCTGAACATGAACCAATTGAGTCAAACCTTTAATATAACCTCTCAACTGGATGCTATCAATAGCATGAACTAATTAATTTTACTTAACCAAAACAAATTAATGGTTCAAATGAAAAGAAATGTAACAATCTGTGCATCATATTAAGGACATGCTGTATTCTGTAATGGAAAATCAGAAGTTATCTCTGCTAGTACCAGCTCTGCCAAAATGGACTCTCTGATCCATTCTCATCTGGATGATGGTCTACGAACTCTTGGTCTCCATTTACCTCTCTTAATGAAGAAGACTATTAATTATTTGGGAAGATTGTAATATATATATATATATATATATATATATATATATATATATATATATATATATATATATATATATATGCTACTAACTATTTGGGAGTATTGTAACTAACTTAAATACTAACTTAGTCCTATGCAGGTTTTATCTATTTAGTACTATGCAGGTGTTATCTACGTTCATTATACCATTGTAGGAAAACTACTTTTTCAGAATACTAACACTTTTCTGCAAGATCTGAAAAATATGTTTTCACAGAGTATTTTTTCCCCTATTTTTTAGGTTGATTGGCACTTCTGTCCCTCCTAGTTGTGATCCCACTTTCAAAGTCGTCCTTAAAGTACTATTTTTGTCAGTTAGGTCTTTAAAGTGGTATTTTATTGGCGTTTTTGTTCCTTCAATTCATTTAAACCTAAATCTGATCTATTTTAATCTAGTTTAATCCTAATTCAATCCAATCCAGTTTGATCCAATTCAAAATTTTAATATTTTAAAATATAATAATATTTTTAAAATAAGTTTAAAATAATAATTATATTTAATATTTTTTAAAAATAATATTTAATTATTTAAAATAAATTATTATTATTAAAATAATAATTATTTTAATATTTTAAAATAAAATTATTACTTTAAAAATAGTTATTTTTAATATTTAAAAATAAAATATTAGTTTTTAAAAAAAATACAAATAATAATTATATTTAATATTCTAAAATAAATAATTTTCAAAATATTTTTTAAATAAATTTTATTTTTAATATTTTTAAAGTAAAAAATAATTTTGTAAATATTATTTTTAAAAATAATATTTACTTTTAAAATATTAAAAATAATATTTATTTAAGAATATTAAAAATAATAATTAATTAAGAATATTAAATATATTATTTATTTTAGAATATTAAAAATCATAATTTTGTAATTTTTTTTTGAATAGTTATTATATTTATATTTATTTTAATTATTTAATATTTACTTTTAATATTGTAAAATAATTATTATTTTTAATATTTTAAAATAAATATTTTTAATAATTATTGTTTTGGAAAGAAAAGTAATATTTAATATTTTGAAATACTTATTAAAAAAATTATTATTTAATAATAATTATTATTAAGATTATTTTAGTTTTTAAAATAATAATTATTAAGTTTATTTTAGTTTTTAAAATAATAATTTTTAAGATTATTTAATTTTTTTAATAATTATTATTTAATTTTTTAATAATTATTTTTGAATATTAAATATTATTTTTCTTTCAAAATAATAATTATTAAAAATATTTATTTTAGAATATTAAAAATAATAATTATTTTAGAATATTAAAAGTACATATTAAATAATTAAAATATAATAATGATTCAAATTTTTTTTATAAAAAAACTAAAATAATTATTATTTTTAATATTTTAAATTAATTATTATTTTTAATATTCTAAAAAATTATTATATTTAATATTCTAAAATAATTATTATTTTTAATATTTTAAAATAAATATTATTTTAAATATTTTAAAAGTAAATATTATTTTTAAAAGTAATATTTACAAAAATATTTTTTACTTTTAAAATATTAAATATAAAAAATATTTATTTTACAAAATTAAATATAATTATTAATTTTTTATAAAAAAACTAATATTTTATTTTTAATTATTAAAAATAATTATTTTATTTTAAAATATTAAAATAATTATTATTTTAATAATAATAATTTATTTTAAATAATTAAGTATTAATTTTTTAAAATGTTAAATATAATTATTATTTTAAAAATACTATTATATTTTAAAATATTAAAAATTTGGGTTGGGTCAAAATGGGTCGGGTTTAAGTTAAAATGGGTTGAAGGAACAGAAACGTTAATAAAATACCACTTTAAGAATTTAACTGACGAAAATGGTACTTTAGGAACGACTTTAAAAGTGAGTGACAACTTGGAGGAACAGAAGTGTCAATCAGCCTATTTTTTATAATGACAAAGGTGGAGAAGAAAAATATTATAATGTTATAGACAATTTATACTGCAGATATTATGTATGCACAGTGATAGATGTGATGATCTATAACACTGATGATCTATAAAACTATCATGTGATGAATAACAGTAATATATACTGCTAGAATATTCTTATATATATGCATAAACTAAAGGGGAGTTTAATATATATGCATATACTAAGGGGGAGTCTTACTAATTAAGAGGGAGTATTAATAATTTTAGTTATTGTCATCATCAAAAAGGGGTGATTAATAGGTCTATAATTTTTTAGTATAAATTTTGACGATAACAATAATTGATAAAAATGGTAATTAAATTAGAATCTTCTCCATAGGATTTATTTGTGTTTTTTAAATCTTATTTACTTTGATCAAAAATATTTTTTAAATTGAAATAATATTTTCCTAACAATGATAATTTAATATAAAGTGTTAAAAATATTATTTCACATAATAACATTTCTCCAAAAGCAAGGAGGATTTCTATTTTCTTTTAAAAGTTTTTTATTCAAACTTTCAAAGTTATTTTCACAAAAAAGGGGCAAAAAGATTTTTTTTTTTTTTTTATCGAAAATGTTTGTATGCATACATGTTTAATTGTCAAATATTTAAATATGTACGTGAGCATCTGTGTATTTGAATGAAAAGAGAAAGTGAAGGCTTAAGCCTCCACTGATGTTGACCGAATGCTAGGTATGATGGAAATTCAAAATGACACTTTTTGGGAAAAATCTTTGGTATATTCGTTCATGTGCTGAGAAGTGAAAAATGAAAATCATGTGAGCATGTGCTTATTAATGAAAAAGGTGGTCAAGTTTTTCAATGGTCTAAAGCTTCAAAAATTCGGAGGGCTTTATGACTGGGCAATCTTTGTGTTAATCTGCTAAAATTTCATCTGAGCCATTTATTTCAAACAAATGAATTTCAGCCTTGATTTTTCAAAAAGACCATTTTATCCCAAGCTTGAAAATCCTATAAAGAGAAAGTTTTCTCTTCATTCCAAACTTACCAATTTACTATTAAAGAAAAAACTTATTCCTAGCCTACATTATCTCTAAATCTTTAATCTCTCTGTTACTTCAAAATTTTGAATATTTAAATAAGAAAAAATTGGTCACAAGTATTAGAGATAAGTTGTTTAAATTATTTGATTAAATTATCTCTTACTTGTTTATTGTTATAGATATAAAAATATAAATTGTTATACACACACACACACACACACACATATATATATATATATCTCATCTATTTATTATTTATATAAATATCGTAAAATAGATTTACACTTGATCGTCAAAACGATCATGATATATTTCTCTTTGAGAAACTATCCGAACTGTCTTTGAATTTCAAAGTGGTCTATTGAAAATATTTATATAAGTATTTCATATACTTATTATTTATATAAATATCGTAAAATAGATTTATACTTGATCTTCAAAACGACCCCGAGATATTTCTCTTAGAGAAACTATCCGAGTTTTCTTTGAATTTCAAAGTGGTCTATCGAAAATATTTATATAAGTACTTCATATATTCCTTATTTATATAAATATCATAAAATAGATTTACACTTGATCGTCAAAATGACCTCGAGATATTTTCCTTTGAAAAAACTATCCGAACTGTCTTTGAATTTCAACGTGGTCTATTGAAAATATTTATATAAGTAATAGAGTGTGAAAATTATAAATTTGGTCAGTACTTAGACACCAAAACAATTTGAATTCACTACTAAAAAAATGGTCATTTGTGATGGCCAAAATCCATCACAAAAACTAGAAAAACCATCACGAAAGGTTTACGTGATGACTTTAAACATCACGATGGCCGTCTTGTATACGCCCATCATGAAAGGTTTTACGTGATGGTTTTGGCAATCACCGAAACATTCATTCCTTTTGTGATGGCTAAACCTATCACATTAGCATAGTGGTTATTTGTGATGGCCAAAAGCAATCACATCCTTTTGTGATGGTCAAAACAATCACCAATTATTTGTGATGGCTGAAGCAATCACGTCCTTTTGTGATGGTCGTCACAGAATTGTTAAGGTTTTTATGATGGTCAAAACAATTATCAAATGTTAAGGAATTTGTGATGGCTAAAGCAACCATACACATAAATCTATTGTGATGGCTAAAGTAATTACAGTTGTCCCTATTTTTGTAACTTATTTATACTTTTTGGTGATAGTAAAGCCATTACAAAATTCTTATATTAAAATATATTTAATTGTCAATTTTATATTTCAAATCTATAAATGCCATAAATTTCAATAAATTTAAAACGTAAAATCATACAAAATTATTAAAATGAAGAAAAATTATCCATTTAATTAAAAATTAATTTATAACAAACTACTTAAATAAGTAGCTACATGTCACAAGTTCATTAAACAATTAACTAACCTAACATCTATCAAAGAACTGCTAAACTAATAAATTGATAATTAAAGGAAATCTAGATTATCCCAAATTCTGCATGGAGTCCTTGTCGTAGTCGTCATCATCTGCATCGTCTTTCTCAACATGTGTGGCTGAGTTATTCGTTGGAATATTAGCTGATACATTTGATAAAGCAAACAAATCACATGGGGGGTCTATAGGAGGATCAAGTGCAAGTGTTTCAGCCATGTTCTTTATTGATGAAGATAACTCAAGTAGCTTAATTTCCAGGAACAATGCTACTACTTCTAATTGTAACGCCTCCATGAAACACATCCAAGCAGACAAGGATAAATGGTCCGGATAACTGGCAGAAAGCGGCACCTGTGTTAATTCAAATATTAATTAATTAATAAATATTGGCATAATTAAGATATAAGCAGTAGCAGCAAGGACTGACCAGCAATAATTGCTTAAAAAGAGAAGTAGACAGCCCATGAGCCAGTAGTTGTCAAGTGGCTGGAGAAATTCAGTGTTGAAAATGGAGTACTTTCACACACGCACAAACAGACAAAGACATAAGAGTTTATAAGCACAATAAAAGGAAAACAGCTGAATGAAGTAGAAACTTTTGCAACATATTCACACACAACATATCAAATGTCATGCCTTTTATCGAACCGTCATATTTACACATATTGTCCCATCATATCGAACTGTGATGTTACACAATACAAACCAAACATATTGCATATTACCGGAGCAAAAACTAAAACAAAGTGCTAGATAGACACTAACACATTCAAACTTAGAATATGGTGCATCTGGTTGAAATTTTGAAAGATACTCCTCTGCTCTGACCAAAGCAAATTGAAGTCCAGATATTGTCTGCATCCAGTCATTGAGCATCATTGCCTGAAAAACTTAGACAAGTACAATTAAAACTTATACTAGATTTTTGGACCTGTTATTCAGATAAAAATGAAATACTATTTGGTCATTTATGGCTCATAAGGATGGACTAAAGTGTTAAAACTGGTGTGATTACATTAAGATAAATAAACAACATTAGCTATATCAAATTATGATTTATGACAAGATAAAAATATTAATTTTTCCACGAGTTACATATATACAACATTACCTATATCAAACTATGTGTATGCATAAGAGAAAACTAGCAGTGTAGACATCAGAAAAGCTGGACCACTAAGGTCAAAGAAACTCATTACAACTACGATAGTTCTCTAAAAGAAGGGTATTTCGGTTCCCCTAATTTGCTGAAGTTGTTAATGTAAGACCCCAACTTTTATGAATAAAGATTTAATTTTCTTTATATATTATTTCGAAATAGTAAGGTGTTGATTTGATAAATGTGAAAAATCATGGGTGAAATGTGCAAATATTTTAAAATGAGCAAGTGGTTATAAAATATTCATTGTTGTCAAGGAATATTCGTTTGGTCGTGGAATATTCTTGTTGTCGGGGAATATTCGTACGACGGCGCAACTATTTATGGGCCCCACAACGGAATAACTGTCGGATATAGAAAGCGACATAAATAACCTTTTTATAAATAACGGCGTAGTTGTTACTGTTAGTACTGTTAAAATACCCAGTGGTTAAAATACAGTAATACGCCGTGTTGCACAGTAGCACACGGTATTGCACAGTATTTTAAATTATTGATTCTTACTTGAGAAGGCACTTACTCAATTATTGTTACAGTAATTACTGTTCAATATTTTATATTATTGATTCAATAATTGCATGATATTTCATTGATTCAATAATTGCTACGTTGATATTTTATATCAATAATTGCTACGCTGATATTTTATATGATTGATTCAATAATTGCTACAGTTTATATTTTGTATTATTGATTCAATAATTGTCACTGCACAGTATTTCACATTATCAACTCAATAATTCATATTATTTGAATAATATTATTAGATAGCATTATTGACAATGTCTAAGAAAGTTCTGTCGAGGAAAGGGGTTAGGTTAATCTAATTGCGCGCCAGTAAGGAGAAATCCTTATCGGAAAGTCCACTCTTTCCTAGGAACGACTTGGTTGTCAATATTGTAGTTCTGTAATATTATTTGTGAATAATTAATTATTGATTTATATGATAAGAAAATATTTATTTTGTGAATATAAGAGAAGGAATTAGTGCTGATGTGTTTTTATCGGTATTTTGGTATGGAAAATCATCTGTTTATGGATTTCGGATAATTTATGTTTGGAATTTGAAAAAACTTCCTTCTACAAAGTTGTAGAGAATTAAATTTTCTATGAGAAGGACATATCATTTGTATTTTTCTGACAAAGGGGCTATTTATTATGAATTATTGAAGTTTCGGAAAATAAATGTTTTTTTATAAAACATGGGTGGGCCCCACTTTTGTTTTTATTGAAAAAATTCTGATTTCTAAGCAACCAGGCTGCGGAAAAATTATATAAAAAAATATTATTTTATTAATTTAGTCTACTTTGGCATCCTAAGCTTTTCCTGTAAATAGGGTGCTTAGGTTAGAATTGAAAATCACACCAGAAATCAGAAGTTTTCTCTCTATAATATCGAGCGTATTTTTATGAGTATTTAGATACTTTGAGTGTTACTATTCAGTGCAAGTTTCCTTCGGTATTATATCCGATATTCCAGTTAGCGGTACTATTTTTTTGAGGTAAGGGATGTTATTTTCTTTCGTAAATGATGTTATTCTTTTCAATATCATTATACCGAAATATTGTCATGAATTTTATTATGAAATTCCTACTTTTTCCGTCGGGGTTACTATTCACGTATACGGCACTATTCACGGAAAAAATTAAATTTTTTTCTATTTGTCCAAATTATCTGTTATAGTTACTATCTTTGATTGGATCTAAGTTTTGAGCTTTATTCTTGAATTTTGCTCCACAATTGATTATTACGAAGTATTTTTAAATTGGATAAACTAAAATACGAATACTTAATCTTATCTTTTATTTCACTGGATTCGTTATTTATATTATTTTTCATCATCCTCAGTCCGAAGTAGTGATATAACTGAATATCTTTAGCCTGTAGAGCAAAGATGAATGATTACCTGATGAATATCTTTGGCCGTAGTGCAAAGATGACAGGTGCTGAGATGAACATGACCACTGATGATACAAATGAATATCTTTGACCTGTAGTGCAAAGATGAATATTTGATTTGAGATATATATTGATTGATGTTACAGGAATAAAATATTGATGATGGGCTTTTAAATCATAGAAGATAGTAGACTTAATTCTCTACTTAACTCTTCTAATGAATGTTTATTTTCGCTGCGAATATTGATCTAAAACTTGTTGTCAATAATATTTTATCTGACTTGTTGAAGACTAACGATAATTTATTTTTCATTACCTTAGTCATAATATTCTTTACTGGGCTAGTTGAGCTCATCCTTTTCATCTATTGTCCTCTTCAGAAAATGAGAATGTTGCGGAAACTAGTCGGGGGACAGAGTGATGGTCCGAGTTAGAGCAGTAGTAGTCTTCACTGTTTATGATAAATAGTGTGATAATAATTGTAATGAGGACTTAGTTTGAATGTTAGTATTTTTTACATATTTGTATTGACACTCACAGTTGTGTGGTCGTATTTTGCACGACCGTGTGATATAAAAGTTTGTATTTGAATTATGTACCATGTATTTGGCGACTCAGAATGAGTTGGGTTGACTGGATCTATTTTGGGGGCGTCACAGTTAAAATATTTAGTAATCGCTTTTTTTAAGTCACTTTCTTTTTTGAATTGTTGAAAACTTAATAATTTGAGAGATTTTTATCTTACAGGTTTAGGAAATACTTTTCCTCGTAGAAAATGTATCCTTACTTCTGTATGGGCACACATCTCATCAGATATAAACAATAAAACAAGTTGATGAATAATTTTCCTTGAGCACCCAAAAACAAAATAAAAAATTATGTAATAACAGCTAGAAGTAGAAAGAGAAAACGTGTATATATAAAAAATTATTAATTATTAGCTGTTTTTAGACTTGCTCCATATATTAAAGTGACAAACTCGATGTATTAAAAATGTGTAATAGGGTAGAATAGTACCCCACACGATACAGACCCAATTCAATTCCCAAATGGTGCATTTCTAATAAGCGGTTCTGAGAAATTTGCTCCTAAAGTGAAAGTTGGGTCACTTAAATAAGATTTTTTTTAAAAAAATAGGCTTAAATAGTTTGAACTTACATATAATGGTTGAACTTTCTTTCATTTGCTAATGCAGACCATGTAGCATATCATTATCAGCATAATCACATCTCAGTCTTAGTATACAAACATCTCTAATTAATTTATACTAACAAATGAAGTACATGGCCACAACTTCATTACGTTTTTTATTACTCCTGAAATGATGTTTTTTCCACCCATAAAGGTAGCATCTTTGAGTGGCTTCCAATTTTAGATTCAAATTTCATAGGCCCTTAGGATTATTGCTTCTCTAGTTTCTATTTGATACATTGGTTAACTCCCTGTATTGTTACTTTAATAACGACCCCCAAACCCAAAAAACACAAAAAATAAAATTCCAAACTTCGTGCAAGGGCCAGATCAGAAATCCTTTAGCTATATTTTATGGGCTTCAAGAAGCAATGATGCTTAAAATATTGTATATGACCTTAGGTGACTTTTTCAGGATATAGAGATACATACAAGAAATTGAGATATTAAATGCAATATGAAGATGCAATGTCCATCAATAGTTTATTGGTGATATTTTCATCCAATATGTTTTCCATCTAATAAAGCTCTTAAGAAACAAATCAGAATTGATAACTAGATGCCTTTCTTTGGTAATTGATAACAATAACTAATTGAAAACTCACATGTATAACTACCATTATTAACTTGTTATTCTATATACCATAGGAACCAATCAGACATCGGTTTAACTCCAAATAGGCCAACTCAATGAGTATTGACATTGCAAAGCTTAAACATACATAAATTTATATCAGAAATACATAGAACAGAATGCATAGGTATACACTCCCTGCATTGTTACTTTAATAACCACCCCCAAACCCAAAAAAACACAAAAAAAAAAAATCAAACTAAGTGCAAGGGCCAAATCATAAACTGTTAGCCTTTTAAAAAATGGGAACATGGAAAGGGGACCAGAAATTTTAACATACAATAAAATAAATGATTGCTGAAATGCTGATCTTTTTCGGCCCACATAGCTTTCAGCTCACAACATGGACCTTTGTTTCCACATTAGGCATATATTCCTTTCTTATTCGTTAGAATCCACAAAAAGTTGAAAACAGATGCCCCATATATATATATACACAAATCACATAATCAAATTGGTCTTAACAATTATCAAATTATTGCACCTTCTCAAGCCACTAACATAATTTGAAGACCACCAATATCAGTGTAGCAGCTTCAGCTCGTGATTATTTATTTGCAAAACTCTTCACACAAAAAAAATGCAATGCTAACTACAGTTTACAACAAGGATGAAATAATACAATCTACTAGTTCAAAATAACTTAACGCAACCATTAAATTCAAACAAGGAAAACTAACTACCACTTAGACAAAGATAGAAAAACTTGTACATGTAAAATCTCATACTAATCACTTGAACATAAGACTACAAGCTCACTTAAGGCACCAAAACATTCGTACCTGCTGCACTGCTGGCAAAACCATTTTTTGTGACCATTAATTGTAACCTGTGGAGTCTTAGTACCCTGTCCCCCTTAATATCCTGTCCACCAAAGCTGCTAGACCCACTAATTGGATTAATGTTAGCGATGGTTTCTTGTTCAAAATCAGTTAAATCCCAAGAATGAGTCTTCAAATTCCAGTCCATAATGCCTCTCAATATCAATACTCCTTCCACTATCTTTTTTCTTGTTTAACTTCTTTTTACTCCAGACATACTTATAGCACCTACTTGGTCAAATTTTCATTCACTAGTTGTGTCAATCTTCATAAGAACACAAAGCATCAAAAAAGAAGAAGCAAAATTAGCCCGAACAAAAGTTTGTAAATGAAACTCAAGAATCAATAAAAAGAAAAAGAAGTTGATAGCCAGTTTACAGAAATTACCAATGGGTAGCATGAAAATAATGGATTTATCAAGTTTCCCCAACAAAACAAGCTAAAGTAAAGAAACATAAAATTTCCAACAGAACAACTCAAAGTACACAAAAATATAAAAGCAAATCTACGAAATAAACAACAGCTAGGAACACAATAATACCCATCTAGAAAAGCACATTGCAATCAACAAAAATTATCTTAAAACAGAAAAAAAGACCCCAAATTTAGAAACTATTAAAGAGTGAAATAGTAACAGATATCGCTCCCAAGGTAAGTGGAAGCTAATATGCAATGGTACTAACAACAAGTGAATAAATATATTTAGAAAGAGAACTACTAACTTACAGACAAGTGCAGGACTGGTTTGAGCTTTCTAGCCGCCGTCATCGACGAGGTCATCCGCGAAGCCACCGCTGTTCACATCAAAAACTACATCAAATTCCGGTGGTGGGCACCGCTATCTTCTTCTTCCCCTCCTCCAATTCCAGACTCCGACAAGGAAGAAATAAAAGCCCTAATTGTCCCACTCATGCTTTCTCCTCCACTACCCGAACCCTCAATTGTCTCCATAAAGGTTTAGGGGTGGAGTGTGAGAAGAATCGGAGATTTTGATGGAGGATTGCAAAACAGACGTGTATCGGGGCCAAATTGGAACAGATAAAGGAAAGAGGGAGAGAATAAACACCCAAAGGAAAGAGGGAGAGAATAAACACCCAAAGAAAAGATGACTTACCTTCAAAATCAGAACCTAGCTTAACTGGGATCACAACTTTGGTAGAAAATAGGGAGAGGGTTTCAGTTGGCGGCGAATGGAGAAGATAGGGAAGTTTAATCCTACATTGAGGGATTTTGCGTGTGTGGGATACGTAACTAATTAGCTTATTTCTGTTTGTTTAATTTTATTATAATTTAATTTAATTAGTTTAAATTTCTTTTGGTTTAAATTTCTTTTGATATACTCTTTGTTCTACAAAAAAAGTATCATTTAATTATTTCTTAATAAATTTGTGAAATATGAATTAATTGATCCACTAGTAATTAAGTACAAATTTGTTATTCAAAAAAGTAAATAAATTAAAATACATCTTAATTTTTCTTATTCTTTTCTAGATTAAGTTGCAGATTAAGCGTCTTTTCTTTTATTATTTTAAAATAATATTAAAATTTTATATCCTTTTTCAAATTTGATGATTTTGTTGAATCCGATTAGCTTAAAGTTCAATCCATCTGTTGAACTCGCATAAATGAATTCATATACTTATACTTTGTAAAAAAAATATGACTTTTTTAAATTTTACATTTGTAGTATATGGATATAATTTTTTTGAACTGTTAGTTCATATAAATGTTATGTGCTATTTGATATTAGGAGTAATATTTTATATTAGAACATCATTTTTATTAATGAAGAAGTATATAATTTAATTTATAATATAAAACATAAAACAAACTCAGTTTTTGAATTTTAAGGAAAAAAAACACTTCTTTAAACCACAAAAAGATATTGATAGAAATACATTGCGAAAATTTAGAAAGAGAATAAAATGAGTTTCAGTTTTACTCGGACCAGATTTAAGTCACAAGTACATGAAATTAAAAAAAAATGTAATTAGCTTAAATTTTTGTTTGTTTAATTTTCTTTTGATATACTATTTGTTCTACAAAAAGAGTAACATTTAAATATTTTATAGTAAATTTGTGAACTATGAATTAATTGATCCACTAGTAATTAACTACAAAATTGTTATTCAAAAAAGTAAAATAAATTAAAATGATATTAAAATTTTATATCATTTTTTAGTATAAGCTGCAAATTAACTGTCTTTTCTTTTATTATTTTAATTTTAACTGTTTAATTCACTAATTATTTAATGACAAGTCTCGTATTGATTTGTTTTTAAGTTTTTAATTACTTTATTTATTTAATTCGCTATTTTATCCAAATGTGTTAGTGTAAAAATTCATTTTCGTTTTGTGCCTGAGAAGATAAGATAAGTTCCTATTTACTAACTAATAACTTCATATTTTGAATCAAATATCGAATTTACATAATAACAATTACTTCTAATTAAGAGAGTCCTCTAAATAGTACTATACTAGATACAAACCCGCGCGTTGCGGCGAGACTATTCATTTTGTTAATAATAAATTTATATGTGCAAGTAATAAATTAAAATATAATAAGAAGATGATATTGTATGTTCAAACCGCTAAACCTTTCTACATTAAACAGCTAAAACTTATTCAGGCGCGACAAAGAAGAATATAAGTGATTGAATTAAGCTTTAATATTTTTCTTTAGAAAAAATATTGTGTGATGGTTCAAACACAATCAAGAAATTTTTCTTGAAAAATTAAGACCTTCGATAAATGGCAAACAAATAAATTCTTGCGTTCGTTGAAATTTTAATCAATTGTACTCGCCTCCCTTCAAAAAACAAAAAAAAAATAATTTACGCGAAAAATTCAGTGATTGTAATGGTTGTTCAAATATTATATAGTGATGACACAATTAGATATCAGTAAGAGCCATCATATATATTACTATTTTGTAACTGCTAGTAAATTTCATCACCTAATATATTTGTTGGTCATATATGCTTGTTTTTTAGTGATTGCTTTGACCGTCACAAATAGTTTATAGTGATGGCAAAGTTAGCCATTACTAGGAGCCGTCATCTATATTATTATTTTGTGATTGTTGAAAAAGTCCATATAATACCATTTTTTGAGATTGCTTTAAATGTCGTCATAAAGGTCCATCACATGTGATTTTCTTTTCGTGATGGTTTTGATCGTCACCAAATATTTTTTGAACTTTTTTTTGTGATGGCTTAAATGCAATCACGTCAAGGCAAAATATATAGGTGATGGTTACATGCCATCACAAAAACTAAAAATTATTTTAGAACAATATTTGGTGATTGAAATAGCCTTCACATATATATATCCACGATGGCAAAATTAATCATCACTAGAGCCATCATATATATACTATTTTTTGTGATGAATCAAATAATCCATCACGAAATATTATCTATTGTGATTGCTTTTGAAAATCGTCACTAGGATCCATCACGTATGCTTGATTTTCTAGTAGTGATTTATTCACCATTGAACGAATGATAAAGTGAATTGTTCAAACGGTCTTTAAAATCCTAAGGTGGTGTTTGATTACATCTTAATACATTTTAACAGCTCATCTCTTAATACATTTTAATGGCCCACAACTTTATATTAAGAGGTCCTCTTAATAGTTACGATACAAATATGAGTTTAAACTATTCAGAGGACCTCTTAATATAAAGATGTGGGCTCTTAAGATGCATTAAGAGGTGAGCTCTTAAGATACATTAAAATGCAATCAAACACCACCAACTATTTACATAATAGTTAAAATTTATTATTATATATTCTTTGAGTTTAATAAATATATTTTTTTATATCAAGTATTGCTTAATTGATTTATTTACTATACTTGATATCTGTCATCATAAGTATTTGAGCCTAAACTCATTCATAATATCTGAAATTAAATTTTAAATCTATAGAAACACACTCTTTATTATAAAGTATATATAAATAATACTTTATAAACTTGCATTAAACTATATATATGCTTATACAGAAGCATTTTTGACTTACAATGAAACTAATTTATCTGCTTAATCAAGAAGCACATTTTCACAAGCATAAAAGTTTTAAACTTTAATAACCAATCATAAATATACATCTGCTTACACAGAAGCACATTTCACATATATGAAGGTCATTGAACTTTTATATAATTACTTGATTTCTAATTGCTATCTGCTTATTTGAAAAGCATTAAATATAAAAGTTACTTAAACTTTTATATATATTTGTGCTAAATTTTATCTACTTATTTAGGAAGCACATCATTGTAAAATCTTTTGTAAAAAGGGAAAAGGTAGAGTTAGTATATTTTATGTATCCGTGAGAAAGACGAGTAATTCTTCGACCAAGACCAGAGTCTTAGAGAAGTCAGCTGGGAGTTGGGTCTTTAGTGTACTTATGAGGTGAAGAAAAGACTGTTGTTTTTAGAACAGATCATAGAATCGAACTGAACTCAAAAGAAAGTACAACTAAGCTTGAGGAGGGAACTGTGAGCTTACTGTCCAAGATAGTTAATTAAAAATAGTTGTAAGTTTGTCTATAAAACTTTGTAAAGACTTCTCCGCCTGTTGAAGTAGTATTTATTAATGAGAGTAATATGATATCAAGTCTTGGAGAGAAGCTTGAGGCTGGACGTAGCAATATACCCGGGATGTATGTTGTGAACCAGATAAATCTCTGTGTATTGTGTGATTGAATTTTTATTATCTTACATATTAATTATATTCTGCAAATTAAGTAATTAAAAAATCAAAAAGGCCTAAGATAATTTTTTAAACGGTAATAATTTATTCAACTCATTTTCTAGATTATTATTAAACTTTCATACCAAAATAATTTGGCTGAAATAAGCATTTAACTTTTATGTTTTTCATATTTACAACGTAAACCCTAATGTTTTAGTTTTAAGACATTGAAATTTAATGTCCTTCAATTTTTATAAATCAAACCTTACGGACATTGGAATGCAATAATTGATCCGATAATAGTATTTTGAATAATTACACTCTTAAATATCTTTGGAAGTATTGAAAATTGTAGGCACATATTAGTGTGTGATGAATAGAAAAAAAATTGAGAAAAAATTAGAGCCAACGTCATAAACGATATACAGTTAAAAAATTTAATTGCTCTATCAATTTGAGGTACGTTACTCAGGCAACAAATGCTAAATTTAACGTCTAAAAAGTTTTATTTATAAAACGTTAAAGACATTAAGATTCAATATCTTATAATTGAAACACTAGGGTTTAAAATTGTAAAAAACTATACTTAAAAGTTTAATTGAAGACAAATAATTCAGTAAAAAATTGATTATAAATAACCAATATCTAAACAATATTTGTTGTATTTTTGATTCATTGCTAGGTATATCAAAGGCTTATACATTGTTTTTGAACTCCAATTTGATTTTGTTTGAAACCCCGGCCCATTCGAATTTGGTTTGGTTATTGAAAGTTAAGTTTTTACCGTTTGATAAGACCTTCACACTTCATGACTTAAAAGACGACATCTTTCTTCAAAGACATCTTAAGGATGCTGTCTTGAAGACGACAAGAAACATCTTCGACAGCAAAGCTCAAGAACTAATATTAAATCGTGACGCTCTTAATATTTTGACCCAAAAAAATCTATCTGCTGAGCACCTAGGCAAAGCGGAAGAGTCGATAAAAAACACAAAGAACGCAAAGAATTACAAGAATTCAATTTGGGAAACCTTGAGTTCTCAAGGAAGTGATAAACACTAAAAAAAAGTAGTAATAATCTAATTAAATAATCATAGAATGCCCTTAAACATGGTTAAGAGAGTGTTTATAATTTGCTAACCCTAAAATCAACAACGGAAAGAAAGTGTAATTACTTTTCTAAATAAAGAATGTGCTTCTATATTAAGCAAATAAACTTTTTAGTTCTAGTATATAAAAGTTTTAATCAACTTTTATATTTGTATAAAAATGTTTCTTGTTTTAGCAGATAAAAAAAATTATATTTGAGTGTATAAAAGTGTAAAAACACTTTTATATATTATCACAAGTATATATGAATGAACAATTAAAAATTACACTTGCAGCCTAAATTTAGTAAAATATGAATGGATTAAATCAAAAAAACTATACTTGAAACAAATATATAATCAAAAATAATAATATTATATACCCGGAGTATATATGATTATATATTTATTTATGAAGTGAAGTTCAAATTCAACCACTTGACATAAATACACTCACTTCTATTTTGACTAATTCTCAACTATATTTATATAAATATTTTCGGTAAATCACCGGTGTAAATATTATCCGAGGAATATCCCACTTTTAAGAGAGAACCGCGAAATAGTCCTGACCAATCAAGTGCATACTTTCTGAATATTTATGTAACTATATTATATGTATTTATAAAACACTAAAAGTCTTTTTGATATACCGATCATAATTGTAAATTTAAGATTATTCTTACAGCGGATCGTGACTATCCAATCGTGAATCTAATGATAAAAATAATACTCCGTCTGCACTTTAATTTGAGGATGTCCGCAAAACTAAAGTGCGGATTGCAAAAGTTCCAAAAATGGCCTCCACCATTTGCTCTTTAGCAGGGCCGTTCTTAAGAGTTTGGTGGCCTAGGGCGAAAAATAAAAACGAGACATTTTCGAAACATTTTCTTCACCAAATAAAAAAGTAAAATAAATAAATAAAAAGTATAAGTTGTATCTAAAAAAGTGTCTTTCCGGAGTTTAAAACATAATAGTTCGATTATAACAAATATATGAGAACTTCGACTATAACAACAAAATATATGAGAATGCATTCATTAAAAGATACTTCTTCTAATATTCATAAAAACAAAATCTTCAATCAAATGTTCAAAATCAACTCATTCTAAATCCAAAAATATCTTTAAATATTTGCAATTTGGGCCCCTTGATTGGGGGCTAGGGCGGTCGATACCCTCCCACCCATGCTCAAGAACAGCCCTGCTATTTAGTAGTGCGAATTCTTATTTTACCAAATATTGTACTTTATTAAATACATTTGTTGACGCCAAGATTCGTTCAGGCGTTCCAAACACCAAAGCGCGTCAAGTCCTGCACAGAAACGAAGTCATACCAAAAGCTTGACGACTTGGACCGCCGGGTGATAGATTCGGTGTGAGAATAAGTATAGGCTGAATAAGGTTTAACATTGGAGGCTTAATGATCTAGTGCTGTAAAATAGTATTTTGTGTACATGATGATTATAGTATAGCCTTGTATTTATAGTGATCACACCACCTCCCTAGAGTTGTTCCCCGTATTGAATTAGGATTCCTCATTAGGTAAGATACCTTAATGGGAACAAACATAATCTCTTTAAGGAAAGGAAGTCGAACTAAATCCTGACACTTTCCGTAGGAATTAGAAATCAAATGTATTTAGGAATCTTTGATTTCTTAAAATACTCAACTGCCAAAACAGGTTCCTACGCAGGGTAAATACCTCCACGTGGACTTTGACCCACCGTATCATCCGGGCCCAAATAATCACGTCCCAACATTGCCCCCCACTATTTTGTTTATAATAAACTTACAATAAGAGAGTACATCAATTTGTCATGGAAAACGTTATTCGAGGGATGTTATCCGCTTGGGAGGATGTTGATCCGTCTCGAAAGAAGTTATCCGTTAGGGAGGATGTTGATCCGTTTCGAAGCAAGTTATCCGTTCTGGAGGATGCTGGTCCATCCTAAAGGATGTTATCCGTTCGGGAAGACATTGGTCCGTCCCGAAGAATGTTATCTGTTCAAGAGGACGTTGGTTCGTCCCGAAGGTTGTTATCCATTCGAGAGGACATTGGTCCGTCCCGAAGGATGTTATCCGTTAAGAAGGACGTTGGTCCGTCCCGAAGGATGTTATCCGTTCAAGAGGATATTGGTCCGTCCCGAAGGAAGTTATCCGTTTGAGAGGACGCTGGTCCGTCCCGAAGGATGTTATCCGTTCGAGAAGAAGATGGTCCGTCCCGAAGGATGTTGTCTTTTCGGGAGGACGTCGTTCTGTCCCGAACGATGTCTTCCTCATATGATAATATCCTTCCCGACCCCTGTGGGAAGCTTCAATCCAACCTTATAACGTCATCCGACCTTATACCTCCGATACACAAAACCTCAACTATGGACGAAAACTATTTATGGCAAAATTGAATGCCCATTCCCATTAATAACTTGAAAAATTTATAGTCATAAAAGAAAACAACTTGATAATATTCTCCAAGCCTCCTAACATACCAAGTGTTTTGACTTTTGTACTACTCATTACTCAAAACCGGTAAGTTCCTGGCTCTAGCTCTTCAACCTCGAACCTCCTTGGTTTGATCACTTTGCTTGCTGACCCCTACTCTCGAAAAGTTTAAGGCATTTCAATAACATCTCCTTGCTAAATCAAGATCCCCAGCGACTTCACCGACGTCGTTGGTATGAGAAACTTTATTTTAAAATGGGGTGTGGAAGTCACCGCCTGTAGAGCCATCAATGTCAGTCTCCCGAGTATGGCGTTATACGGCGAATCCACATGAACCACAAAAAATCTGCAGATCACTTCCACTTGCCAAGGAGCTATCCCAAAGATGACCTACAGTTCGATGACACCTACTAATCGAACTAGGTCGTTGCTGAATTCGTATAGAGGGGGCCTATTGCCCAATCACCATCTTCCTTCTCTCCACATCCATCCGTTGGTACGCATGGGCGTCCAATATATCGACCGATGAACCGTCATCAATCATGATCCTCTTCATGTCAATTGATTCAACCTGTGTAATGATTACCAACGCTCCATCATGCGGTTTAATAGGTTTTGATGGGTAATCCTCATCAGAAAAAGAGATGACCGTGCCAGGGTACTGTTGGTCCCTCTTGGCAGGTTGTTCAGACACTGTGAGTATAGAATCCAACATCCCGTGCCTTTTCCTCGTGATCACCTTCCTGACTAAGCCACTTGTTGTAGCCCCCCCAAATCCGGGTTCCTTGAACCTCAGACCTGGTGCTTCACGGTACATCATCTTCTTACACATTCTATAACTAATGCGGAATTACAAACATATTTTGTTTATACAATAAGTTCTTTCAACATATCCCAATGCCTATTAACCTCAACTTACATACATACCTTTTAAAATCATAAAAAGGTTTACATCAGATAACTAAATAGTTAACGTGCATAACACTTTAATCTTGTCCTTTGCTTTTGTCTCTGTCTTTCCTTGAACATTCATCTTAATCTAAAATTTGTTATCATAATATAGCAAGGGTGATCAACTACTTTGCTGAGCAAGTTTAAATATAACAAGGGTATATCATGATTGAAAAGGAATAAGCTTTCAAGTTTTCAACAATGTATAATAATTGTGAAAGAACATGAATCAAGTTTCAATAATGAGTAATTGAATCAATAACATTGAATGGTCAAAAATGACCATGAACAAATTTAACTGAACCTTATGGTAATCAAGGTGATCAACCTTTCATACCCGATGAACATATGCATCATGCACTAAGTGCGAATCAATAATCAAAGATGTGGAATAATTGTTAATAATTAATCCACTAGCATGCTTGAAATATAATAACTCGAGTTTGAGTTAGAAAAACTTGTCTGTACCGTCGATTACTGCTACGCAATCTAATATAGTCTCTTTATGAAAAAGACCTATCAGTTATAAGATTGATCTTTCAATTAGCATAGCATACTTTATCTCACAATACTATTACTTAAATAATAAATTAGCTAATATTTAGCCACATAATCAAATATTGAATTATTCTTTAATTCACTAGTAATATTATCATCTCTCAATAATATTACTATCATTTAATCATTATCTTAAACTCTTGTCTAATATTATTAATTATTTAATAATATTTTAGTCATTATCTAATATTATTAATCATTTAGTAATATTCAATCCATTTACTAATATTATTAATCATTTAATATTATTTTAATCATTAATATTATTAATCAATTAATAATATTCAAACCATTTACTAATATTATTAATTATTTAATAATATTTTAATCATCTAATATTATTAATCATTTAATAATATTTTAATCATCATCTAAATATAAATAATAAAGGTCTCACACATTTTAAGATGTAAATATTTTTCATCTTGAAGCTTAAACCATTTATATTTCATTTTTAGAAATATATATCTTTTACCTTTACTCGCAAATTCGGGATTTAAATAGCCAATATATAGCATTTATAGTAAAACTCAATTTACTATATTATTTCTTTAATTTAAATAAATTTTTATATCACTTTATTCGTTCATGAGTCAACACGGTCCGTTGCCTCATATATAAATATTTTATCCTGCTAGCACATTCGCTTTATATATATATATATATATATATACATACTCTGCTACATAAATCTTAGCTAAAAAAACCTCATTTTGAACTCCGAAGATCTCAAAATATCATTTTTATGATTAATACAATTTTTCAAAGGTTTTACGTTCTTCGTTGCACCACAAAATAATTTTATAGGCAACTATAGTTTTTATTTTGCTTAAATATGTAATTTATATTTATTACATATTTTTATTGCTTTATTTATGCCCGAAAAAAGTTTCTCGGCATAAAATATCACTTATAGTCAAATCTCGCCCCATAGGACTTTATTAGATTTATTATGATTTATTATTTTACCGGAACGCGATTCGAACGTGAAACGTCAAAGTCGCTCGACGAGCCGATGCTCGGCTTTCGCTCGTTTTTAAGTTCTGACACTCCTTTGTTCATTTTTAGTTCTCAAATCATAAGTCATATAACAACGAAGTTTTAGGCATGTTATAGACCATATGACGTAGTATTTTAAAAAAATTTCTAACTGCAAAAACAGATCACGGAACCCATCAAAACAGCGCGTCAAATAGTATGTCAGGCAGTTGCCCAGCAGCGTAGCGCGGCGCTGCACGCCCAGTGTGCGCGCACGCACGCTGCTGCCCAACAGCGTTGCTGCTCCGCCGCTCGCATACCAAATCAGTTATTTTGCAAATTTCATACGCGCTGTTCGTTAATCGGATTGATCCCATTTTTGGATATGTTTTTCGTATCATACGAGACTATTTTTAAAAAATCTGAAACCCCCATTTCGGGTTCATTAAGCAATCCAAATAATTAGCCAAAAGTGTAAGTTCATTACGGTTTTCACCTTTTTCCCAGCTTTACCCTCTCTCGCTAAAACAGTCATAACTTTTTCGTTTCAAAATATTTTTGAACGATTCCTAAGCCCACGCGAAGCTAAATTCCGGGACTACAACTTCTCTTCAGATCACTAATCCAAATTCTAAACCGAACAGAACAGAAATCTGGTCTAAGTGGACAGAATGTTCTATTTTTTTAGACTGCACGACCCTCCTTCTTTAAAATGGTCATAACTCCTTCGTTTCTCAACATTTTTAAGTGATTCTTGAACCCACGCGTTCGTAACGTCCTCCTCTACAACTTCCCCTACTGATATATTTCCAGATTCCAAACATATCAGTCCATAAATTCGTGCAAAGGGACTGGACCGCATATGTTTTCCAGTTTTGACTCGGCTACTTTAAAATAGCTTAACTCTTTGCTCCGAAGTCAGAATTAGTTCATTCTGGAGTCTATGGAAAACTTATTCAATGTAATACAACATACCAAAAGCCCAAAATTTTTAGAGGACTCTAGCTAACCCCGAAGGTTATATTTAGGGGAAGCAGTTCACTAATTTTTCTAAGTTTTAAAAACTAGTTTTCCTTTTCCTTTTTCTTCTTTTCTTTTGTTTGATCAAGCTTTTAACACCAAAAATGGTTAGATCCAGACCTTATATACTATAAAACATGTAGATTTAAGGTTTCAAATTTTAAAAACATAAGCTCTTGATTTTGACAAAAACCATCACAATAAATCATATTAAACTAACTAAAGTTTTGAAATAGGAGAACTTTTAAACCTTTTGTTTTGATGGCTTTTCTTCCTCTCCTTTCAAGGGTGATTATGGAGCTTGGAGGCATGGAAACTTCTCTTCCTTCTTCCCTTTGAAGTAGTCGACCACTACCTTCTCTCACCCTCTATTTTAATTTGCTAGCTTTTTGGAATGAAATAAAAGTTTATTTGCAAATAGATGAGAGGTATATGTACTTGTATGTCTACAAAATCTACCAACACATCTTCCTTCTCTCTCTTAGTCATTAGTGGTTGCTTGCAAAATCTTATTAAAATATTTAGGCTAAGTAAAAATAAGACACATGACTTGGAGTGGGTGAACTAAAATAAAACAAATGTGTCATATTACTCCCTTCTTGCAATACCCGAACACCTCCTTTTCATTTTGGTCCAATTTTAATTTTTTTTCTTTCTCTCTCTCTTATTTTTTTCCATATTTATCCTTGTCCCTTATTTGTCCCACTTAATTTGTCATCACCTGTAGCCTCCTTTTATCATTCCTTCATTTGCTTTTGTTTTCTCATTGTTCCTTGTATAGTTTATTAAACTCCCACTTATTCCATATTGCTTCATTAGTTTAGTAAGGCACTAAATGCCTACTTCCTTACACTAACCGTAGCCTTCCTCCCATTTCTAAATGCTGATTTTTCTTTCTTCAATTTCCCCACTCATTTGAACCAATTTTGACTTCTCAAGATTGGATTAAAAATTGGACTTCACATTGGGCTTAGTTTGGAAATTAATTTGGGCATTTAATTACCACATATTTGGGTTATTTAATATCCCACACTTGGACTTTATCAAACAAACTTAGAAATCCATTAATTCATCCACTAGTTTAATTCTTTATTGGACCCATCTAATTGGGTTAACTATTTCCTAACCAATTAGCTTACCATAATTATGTACCTAAATGCACATGTAATTCACATATATTCGGTTAACATATTTACACCAAATAAATTATCTCCATAATAATTTCCATCAAATATTTATGTTATTTAATAAATAACGTTTTTGGGCATGAATAGTGCCCACGTGAATAGTACCCTCGTGAATAGTACTATCGCATAAATCCCTTTTTATTCATTTTTACGAAACTTCAACACTTATAATCATCACATGCGCGTAATCTAGATTGTAATATAACCTTTAAATGCTTAACTCAGGATGATAAAAATCCTTATTATTTAATAATACTCATCAGCTCCAATTACCAAGCTACTCGTGATTCACGATCGTTAAATTATATAACTATTAATTCTTCCGTTCCAAATATATATCATACTTATACACCTATTAATTCTATCACATAAACCACGCAAATATATATAACTCATATATATATATACACTTAAACCCGTCGCGTCTTATAATAAGAATTTTATTTATTAAATTCTTATTTAAATTTTATTTTCAAAAATTCGAGTTGTCACACATGTTATCACGTCCACCACTCGTCGAACTGTATGCACTTATTCCGATTGTGGCTGAGGGCTCTGCTCCTGACTAGCATTACTTTGTCCCCTTCCTGAATTTTCTCGGCCTACGACGAACTGAACTAATTCCCCACTCCAAACATTCTTCTCAATTAGGTCCTTCAAATCCCTGCAGTCTTCTGTAAAGTATTTGAATGTCTGGTAATAATTACAGTATTTGCTATGATTTTCTCTCTCCAGACGAGTGTTATTTAGGCAAGGCTCAAAATAGGGCTTATCCTTCATTTCCTCCAATATTACTGCTTGGTTCGTGTTAAGAGGAGTATAGATTTGTTAACTCCACGGTTCGGGAAGGGCGGTCGACCTCCTCCCGAACCCTCGTTGTTGAAGTTCTTCGTCTGAATGTCGAACCTGTTTTTATTGTAACCCTTGGTGTAACTGTTCTTCTTCTGGTCCTTCGGCTTCTCCGACGTGCTTTGCCTCAGACTGCTCATCACTTCTTCCACCCTAATGAAGCCTTCTCCCTGTTAAATTCTTCGACCAAGTCCTTCGGATGGTTGAACATTAAATCTTCATCAACTTTTTTGACTTCACGATGTTCAAACCATTCTGAAATAGACCAAGAGCCTGAAGGTCGTTCAAATATGAAACCTGTCCGACCGCCTCCCAAAACTGTTTCACGTATTGGCCTATAGTCTTATTAGAATACTGTCTGATCTGAGCTAAAGATCCGATGGACTTTCCCCTTCTATTATTACCGCCGAACTGAGCGTGGAACTTATCGCAGAGCCCTTTCCAGGACGAAACCGAGTTCGAAGCTAACGTCATCATCCACTGTCGAACATCCTCCTTTAGGGTCGTCATAAATATTTGGCACTTTACAGCATCAGAGTAGCCTTAGCAATCCATCAGCCGATCATAAGCCTGACTGTGCTCATATAGATCTCCCGAACCATCGTAACTCTCCATGTGAGGGGCCTTTTTGTTCGGATCTATGGGGAAAACGGTGACGATGATTTGACAGGGATCACTTTATTTTGATCTTCTTCAGTTAATCTCTTCTCCAGCTCTGCAACTTTCTTGGCTAGAGCTTCCATTTCACTCCTTTGAGGGGAAGGGTCTCATCTGTCCCATCTTCACTACAAGAAAACCGGCTAAGTCCGACAAACCTAACCTCGACGGAACATAATCCCTCAAAAATAATCTAATACTGACAGAATAATCCGTCCAATGTAACTCCTTCGGAAATACGATAATTACGACGGAATTCCGTCGACAGTAGAAGGCCCTCCCTGGCGCCAAGTTTCCCGCCAGCGCGAAAACTAACTTCGACGGACTTATATTATATTCGAGGGAATTTCCATCGATAATATGTTAATGTCGAGGGACTTAATACCGACGGACATTCCGTCGAAATTAACTTATAAAACCTAAAATTAGAACAGATTAGCCCCAGTCGCCCGTTTCTTTTATTTTCTTCAGCTCTCTCCTCCAGCTCTCTCCCCCACGATTATCTCTCCATCTCTCATCTCTGTCGACGGTAAAGGCTATCGTTTTTTTGGCCGAAGCACCCTCCCATTTTTCCAGCCGAAGCTCATCACTTTGCAAAGCTCCCTCCCGTCTTTTCGGCACCCTCTCTCTTCTTCCTCGATTTTTCGGCAAAGCTCGTGGCGGCGCTGTGGCGGCGCTGTGGTGGTTCGGGTAAGCTCGTGGCAGTGTCGTTTCCTCCTCCTCCTCTACCATTATCAGCCAGCTTAAGGCTTTCAGGTTCTGCCCTAATTGTTCCCCTATTTAGCAGTCTCTAATTTAATTATAGAATGAATATTAGTTTAATATGAGATTAGTAATGAATGGGTTTAATATTTTTTGTATTGCTTGATTTGTTCAATTTGGATTTATGAATCTGATATTGAGCTTGTTCAATTTGGGTTTGATTTGTTCAATTTGGGTATATGAAACTGGCATTGAGCTTGTTCAATTTGGGTATGTATATGAAACTGATATTGAGACATTGTTCAATTTGGGCATATGAAACTGTTATTGAGCTTATTCAATTTGGGTATATGAAACTGATATTGAGGAATTAATTGTTCAATTTGGGTTTGATATTGAGTATATACACACGTTCATTGTTCATATGTTCAGTAAGTACTGTTTGATGTGTAGGTATATTTGCTATTTCTGACGGAATTCTCGACAGAATTTCTGTCAGAATTAATCAATTCCAAAATTTGTGGGCCCTTCATGTTTAATATATTTCTTATGTATCTAATTATTAAAAGAAACTAAGTACCATTTACTTAGTTTCTTAATTAGTACTAAAATAAATTAAATGATATAAAATAATTTAATGAAAATAAATTAATTTAATGCAAATAAATTATATATTATAATGTAATACTAAGTAATTAGATAAAATAAATAATTTAATTTTAATTTAATATATTATATCTAATAAATAAATAAAATAAAACTAATAATAAACTAATAATAAATTAAATAATTTAATTTTAATTAAATAAAATAAATTTTATAATTTAATTTAATTTAATTTAATATAATTAAATGTAACCTAATTAAAACTAATTAAATTAAATGAGGTAATATAATATATTATAATAAAAAATAAAATAAATAAATAAATTTAAATAAAATAAATTAAAGTAAATAAAATAAATAAAAAAAATAATATAATACAAAATAAATTACAATTAAATAAATTAAAATAAATAAATCAAAATAAATTAATTAATTAAATTTAATATAACTTAATTTACTTAAATTAAATTAAATTAAAATGAAAAAAATAATATAATATAAAGTAATACAAAATTAATTAATTAAATTAAATTAAAATACTAATTAGTACTTGCTTAGTATTCTATAACTAAAATAAATTAATTGAAAATTAAATGAAATTAAAATAAAAAAAATAAAATAAAATACTAAGTAGTACTTGCTTAGTCTTCTACAACTAAAGTAAATTAAATAAAATTAAAATCAAATCAAATCAAATAAAATACTAAATATTACTTGCTTAGTATTCTACAACTAAAGTAAATTAATTAAAAATTAAATGAAATTAAATTAAATAAAATTAAATAAAATACTATGTAGTACTTGCTTAGTCTTCATAACTAAAGAAAATTAAATGAAAATAAAATAAATTTAATAAAAAAAATAATACTAAGTAGTACTTGCTTAGTCTTCTATAAAATTAATAAAATAATAAAGGAATACTTAGTTTTGTATTGGTAAAATAAACTAAGTAGCATTTGCTTAGTTTGCCGCAATATTCAATAAACTCAATATGACTTATTCACATTGACTTTGAGTGTTAAGGTTGCATGATACTTGGAGGTGTCAACTTAGAAACCCGTTTGACATTCACTCAGTAGGAGTGAATGTCGAATAGTCCCCAGTTTGGGATTGTTACTGAATGTTATGTCTTTCACTTAGGTCGGTGCCAATACGAAACAGTACGTTTTTGTTGTTTTGAGGATTTTTCGGTTGTTATCTCAGTAGGAGTGAATGTCGAATAGTCCCCAGTTTGGGACTGTTACTGAATGTTATGTCTTTCACTTAGGTCGGTGCCAATACGAAACAGTACGTTTTTGTTGTTTTAATTTGAGGATTTTTCGGTTGTTATCTCTACATGTTCTTCGAGTACATACTTAGATTAAGTTATCTTAATCTATTTCGTGTACTTGGAGACCATGGAGATGTGCTGCCGAAATTTTCTTAAAACAGTAGAAACGTGCTTAACGTGTTGGCACTAGTGAAGAGACGCACCCAGGAACGGGATAGAAGCCTGAATTACCCCTGTCCTATAGAGGAGATGCTGCCGAAAAATATAATTCATGCATGGACCACAGTTACAGAAAGCAAAGAAACTGTACTAAATGCGTCTTATGTGCAGCATCAATATGTCAGCTGATCGGAGTTGGATGTACCGTAGGATACCCATTGATGGGAGGGGATTAGTGTCAGCTTATTGTGATGGGGTGTCTAACTTTTTGAACAAAGCAATAGAACATACTGATGATCCGAACGGGAAAATGCGATGTACGTGTGTCAAATGTAAAAATCTTATCTGGAAGAAAGCCGACGAGATTAGATTTGACTTATTTTCCCGTGGATTTGTGGATAGGTACACCTTATGGATTCATCACGGGGAATCAACTGAGTTGAGTGAACTTTCAAACAGTGTAGACCAACCAGCTGAGTTGAGGGATTCAATTATGGATAACTATGATGCCGTGGAGATGTTGGTCGATGCATATGAGCCTAACACTATAAATTGAGCCGATAATGAGCATGTGTCAGGCAATGCTCAGCAAGAACCAAATGATTTAGCTGCTGCCTTTTACAAGATGTTACATGAATCGGGGGTCCCATTGTATCTTGGAAATGACAAGCACACCAGGCTATCTGCAGTGACTAAGCTCTTACACTTTAAGAATGATGAAAACTGCAGTGAGAGAGGTTTCAACAATTTGCTTGCTCTTATCTGCGATTTTTTACCCACAAATAATACCTTGCCTGCAAATTATTACGAAGTGAAGAAGATGGTCAAGTGTTTGAATATGGGGTATCAGAAGATTGATGCTTGTGTGCAGGATTGCATGTTATACTATGGGGCGGACAGAGATAAGGGACAGTGTGATATATGCAGCTTGCCTCGCTTCAAGGTGACAAAACGTGAGGGGAAGGAGAAACATGTTCCCAGGAAGATCTTACGGTACTTTCCTCTTGCGCCGAGGCTTCAACGGCTATTCATGTCGTCCCATACGGCTCAACATATGAGTTGGCATAGAACAAGGGATGTCGTGCCTGGTCAACTGACTCACCCTACAGATGGAGATGAGTGGAAAAAGTTTGATGAAAATTTTCCAGAATTTGCAGAGGATGATAGGAATGTCTGGCTTGGCATGGCTACAGATGGGTTTTGTTCATTTAATAATTTTAGCCAGCCCTACTCTGTTTGGCCAGTAATAATGGTAGCTTACAATCTTCAACCGTCAATGTGCATGAGGGATCCGTATCTATTCTTGACTTTACTGATACCGGGGGATAAAAGTCCTACAAAAGACATATACGTGTACCTCAGGCCGTTAGTCGATGAACTTAAGATGTTGTGGGAGACGGATGTTCAGACCTATGATAAAGCAAAGATGCAAAAAAATTTTATGAAGACAACTTTGTTGTGGACTATCACCGACTTTTCAGCACTTTGGATGATCAGTGGTTGGTCAACTCATGGGAAGCTGTCATGTTCAGTCTGTATGGGGGATGTGCAAGGCATACAACTACATCATGGGCGTAAAACCAGTTGGTTCGGGACTGCTCGTAGATTCTTGCCTGCTGACCAAAGTTACAGAAAGTTGTCTGCACAGTTTAAGAAAAATCGGAGCCAGCTCCAAGTCGTACACACGACTGGCTCACAGTCGTTTGAGGAGGTGAAGTCGGTAAGTATTGCGTATTTTGTTGTTTAGTTAGTCAGTTGTTAGTAACATACTTAATACAGTTTTAATTATCTTAATTATTAGGCCATGAGCTCGAGCTTGGGACGACCCGCTACGATGACTGAGTTCTGGGATAGGGCCCACACCCCTAAGGAGTCTCGCATATTGTCTCCTGCAGCCTTAGCTATACGGGTAAGACTTAGTCTAAATTTGAAGTTATTAATAATATTAAAATGTTAATCAAATAATATAATTAACTCGCGTATACAAATAACATTTCAGGATCGATTTCAGTCGCTTCAGGACGTCCGTCTAGCTGAGTTGCGAGCTGCTAGGGGGGATCCTGAGCTGTTAGATTCCACCACTCCTCTGCCTGAGAATGAGTTATCTCGGGATGAGGAGCTGATACTATGGGTTGCGTCTCAGGATCCCCCTACTTCGAGTACCGGTAGGTATCGCATGTTGGGCCAGCCGAGGATACCTGTGTATACCCTACTTGGAGGTAATATATAATATATCTTAAGCTTTAAAATAAAATAAAATTTATATATACTACGTAATAAATTTGTTATTATCTCAGGCTCTAGCCAGCGCCAGCGTACGAGAGCACCAGTTGGATCATCTCATTCGGGCGCTGGATTAGATGATGCGCTCTTTTAGAGGGTTATAACGGCGGTATCGGATAGGTTTCAGATGGATCCGGCTTTCCGACGTCAGCACTTACCTACCCATTCTCGCCTTCACCAGCTGGCTCAGGATATTGCAAGAGGGGCCACCGCAGATAGTACTGGATTACCGCTCGCCTCGTTAAGCAGTGAGGTGCTCTGGATGGTGGTTACTCTACTATTGGAGGCTTTTGGTCAGCAACCCGAGAGTCGTCAGGTATTCTGCATGTTATTTTATTTTCATTTAGCAGTCTTTTAATTCTCACATATTATATAGACTATTGATTTATATTTTTAATTCTATCTGCAGGGTGGCGATGGCGTCGGAGGGTCGTTGACACTGATTCTTATCCACCAGAGCAACCCGAGAGTCAGCTATTCTGCATGTTATTTTATTTTCATTTAGCACTCTTTTAATTCTCACATATTATATAGATTAATGATTATATCTTTAATCTTATCTGCAGGGTGGCGATAACGATGAGCATCAGCGTCGCCCACCCTCGTCTGATGATCCTCCTCCTACTAGCTAGCTAGTTTTACGTGCTAGTTCATTTGTATAGATTGTATTCATTATATTGTAGAACATTCGTACATTTTGTTTAAAATTTAGTTTACTTTGTACGAGTTTTGTAAATCAAACAGGTTTGTTATCAGTTTAGTCGTTAGCGTATTATTTGTTATAATTCTTTATGAGTTAGTTGATATTTATACTTGTTATCTTAGTTAACATTAGCGTATATTTGTAATCGTTATGGGACTGAACGTTATGGAACGTTATAGCGTGTATTTGTAATCGTTATGGAACGTTGTAGCGTACGTTGTTGGTATTAGCGTATTATGTATGTATTGTCTATAGCAGGTTTTTACTGTTATTTGGAATTGGGAATATATTATTGTATGTATGATTGAGGTACAGTATTGGGGTTTAAACCCTAGATATCAAAATTATAAAAAAAATCCTTAAAAAAATTTGTTAATCTTGACGGAATAGGCTAATTTTGAGGGAAATTCTGTCAGTGTTAGTAAAATATATTTAAATAATTTTGTATAAATAGGCTAATTCCGAGGGAAATTTCGTCGACGTTAGTCTAATTCCGTCGAACTTAATTATTCTGCATTAAAACCAGACTAATTCAAAAGGTTAATATCGACGCACTATTCCCCCGACATTAAGCTATTTCCTTCGGCATTATGGTAACTACGACCGATAATTCCGTCGACATTAGTCCGTCGGGGTTACATAATCTCGACTGAATTATCGACGGAATTAATGCCGAGGAGGCTAATTACGACTGAACGGTCGACGAAATTTTTCATCGGGAATAACTCTAATTTCGACGGAAAGGCCTTAAGAACGACGAAAAATTCCCTAGGAATTAGCTATTTTTCTTGTAGTGCTTCTTCGGTCGGACTGTCCCCTCCCTTCAAAGCTTGCTTCTCTGGAGTGACTTCAGTGCCTGCTCCCAGTATGCCGAGAGCCGTCCGGACGATGTGTCCTGGACTGGTTCCCTGATGAACGTTCCCGTGATCGACTTCGACGTCTGCTCTTCTCTCGAGAGGGACTTAGGAGCCTACTCTCGGTCTGCCTAGAATCATCCGGACGATGTGTCCTGGACTGAGTCCTTGGCGACCACCCCCGCCCTCGGTTATGGCTGGAAGCACCATCCTCTCCACCTGTTAAGTGCAACATCTGCACGTCAATCTCTTTCCGCTGCAAGAGTAAGGCTTTCAAGGCATCATCGGTTTCCTGCGCTTTCTTTGCCAAGATCAACCTCCTCTCATCTCGGTCATCCTCTTGGGGACGTGTTCGGGATGGTGCGTCCTCGACACGGTCTCTAGGTCTTGCGTCCTTGCTGGTCGTTGAGAACAACCTCCGTCTCGGACCGCCCGCCTTGTCTTCCGAGGGGTCCACAGAATTGGCATGGGACCCCAACCGTTCCGAAATTGATGGTCCCAAACTATCTTTGGTTGAACCCCTTGCTTGTTGAGTAGGGGGGTCCGCCGTTGATTGGTCACGTGTTGAAATCGTCTTCCTACTATTCACCATAATTCCACCCAAAACTCCTTTGTGATTGAAAATTATGTAGCATTAGAAAGCCCTCATTCTAGCGCCATTGTTAATGTCAATATTCGTTCATGCGCTCCAATCACCAAAGCGCGCCAAATCCTGCACAGAAACGAAGTCACACTAAAAGCTTAACGATTTGGGCCGCCGGGGGATGGCTCCGGTGTGAGACTAAGTACAGGCTGAATAAGATTTAACAATAGAGGCTTAATGCTCTAGTACTATAAAATAGTATTTTGTATACCTGATAATTAGGGTATAGCCTTGTATTTATAGTGATCACACCACCCCCTAGAGTCCTTCCCTGTATAGAATTAAGATTCCTCATTAGGTAAGGTACCTTAATGGGAACAAACATAATCTCATTAAGAAAAGGAAGTCGGATCATATCCTGACACTTTCCTTAGGAATTAGAAATCAAATGTATTTAAGAATCTTTGATTCTTTAAAATGCTTAGCTGCCAAAACAGGTTCCTACGTAGGGTAAATACTTCCACGTGGATTTTGACCCACCGTATCATCAGGGCCCTAATTTTCATGCCCCAACAATATTAATATAATATTATGAAACAGCGGGGTTTAGCTATATTACTGGTCCGTACTTTAGTTGTAAATTAAGGTAAGTATTAGTAGGAAGACTAAGCTAAGTAAATTTATTGAAATTTTTTTGGTAAGGAAAATATATAGTCGGAGAGTTTTGTACGTAACAAGTGAATTTTATTGGTAAAAATTTGAAAAAAAAGGAAAAAAAAGAAGAAAGAGGTAGAGTGTTAGGGGAAAACAAGGAGAGATTAAAAAAATAAAAGAAAAAGAGAGTGTGTGTGAGAGAGAGAGAGAAGGAAATAAACAAAAAAAATGAGAAAAAATAATTGAATATATTAGGGGTTGTTTTTTGGAATTAGGATCCTCTCCATTCCATTTCAAATGAAATGGAGCGACTCCATTTTATATTCTAAATTTAAAATGTGTTGAAATGTTAAATCATGCTGATGGGAGAGAGAATGTTGATGAAAAATATACAAAGAATGAAGACTCTTTATTTTATTTAAAATAGAGAGGATCCTAATCCTGTTTTTTGTTTTTTGTGAAGAGTGCATGAGTTGAGGAATGTAATGCTTTAAAATTTGAGATTGTCGTGGCTTTATTTCTTGCTGCTTGTCCTTTTTATTTTATATTATTTTATTGGGAGCCTTTACTACTTATGAGGGAGTTATTCGGTTGTTTTGGATTTTGTTGTCAGGGGAATGGGAATCTTGTTGCTTCTCTTTAGATCATATCTTTCTTACAATACTTCTTTTGTATGATTCTATACTTATGGCCTTACATGGGCGGCGGGAGGGTGGAAGTTGTTATTTGGGAATTATTTTTTGCGAGGTAATATAAAATTTTTGAGGGTTTATTTTTAATGGCAATGTATTAGCAAATCTTAATATATGGGTTTAAGCTCTGGGGTGCTATATACAGGGGTGGATCTAGGATTTTTTTTCAGCAGCAACGGATTCTAACTAATTTTTTTTTTGTTGAAAATTAAATAAAGAAAGCTTGAAATAATCATAATATTAACTAATCATAATAATGTTTATAAATTACAATAAATATTCTTAATCCAAACTAAAAAAAAGCAATTTCAATAAAAAATTAGTTAAATACAATTTAGAAACTTATTTCGGTTATTTGTCATAGTTCAATTTGAATGATTCTCCAAATAGTCAAAGTCTCAAACCAAATTTGCTTTTTATATTCAAACAAAATCATGAATTAATTCAAATTTTGTATTTCTAAGATTTCACCAAGCCTTAAAACTAAAAAGATTTTTGTACTTGTATTTAGAATTGATTTATGAAATTTATTTTGCCCCCTCCAAGTTTAACTCTTTCATTAATATGCTCCCTTAAATTTATTAATTTACATATCTGCTATACCCCTATACCTATAAAATAAAAATTCCAGCAGGCAGCTGCCCCTAATATAGATCCGCCCCTGGCTATACAGGCGTGAGGTTGTTTTCTTCTTGGAGGGAGTTTCAGTTTTGGAGTTTAATCACTTGTGCTAGGTTTGTGTGGTTTCTTGTGTTGGTTGGTTGATCTTTTCTTGGTGATTGGGTGAGTAAGGTGTCTGGAGGGAGTTTTTTAGTGGCTAGTTTGATTGACACTTTCTTGTTCCCTGGGTGAGATTGTGTTTTTGCTTTTTGCTTTTAAATGTTAATTTTCTCTACACTTTTTTTGGGGTTATTTGTGGGTGTTCTTGTTTGTTTGAGGGAGCTTTTTGGTAGTTATCTTTGTGTGGATTGAGATCCTCTACTTGACTTAGACTGCTCAATATCGTGAGTTTTTGTATGTTAATGCAATAACGGTGAGTGGGAGGGTGAGGTTTGTAGACGGAGTTTCCTGATTGTAATCTTTTTATTTGTTTGGTGAGGAGTTCTCAGCTTATTTCAGTCTTCTTAGTGGTTTACGCCTTCGGCTGGTTAATCTTTCCAGCGGGTGTGTTTTTTCAGCAAAAGCATCATTTAGGTCTCCATGTTCTGTTGGCAATTGGAACTATGGTTATACCCTGCTTGTTTCCTTAATTGGTAGTTTGTTGCTATTGGGAATTTTGATTCAGCAACTTTTTTGGCTCCATTATAAGTTTTGTTTTGGGGTATTTGCAAGCCATGTGGTGTTGAATTCATGTTTCTTTCTTTGGAAGTGTATATTCTATTGAACTACACACATTAACCTGATATAAATGCTTGGATTGGTTGCAATTCCCCCAAATTTGGACATTTATTATTTCTCTTCTTGCTGGCGCTTGTGATAATACTGGATCTGGATAGTGAACAGCGCAGCAGAAAGAAGTTATCCATGCCAAGAAGTGATGACCTTATGCATGGAAAAGCTACTTGAGTTACTAGAGCACAAGCCGTGCAGGAAACATTCTGTGCTCCAACTTCAGCCAATATGATTGTTACTTGCATGAAGTCCGGTGTTCAAACTTCAACCAACAGGATTGTTCCTAGCATGTATACAGTTGATCAGCACCTTCAAAATGTCCAGAGAAAAGTCGGAGAGTAGCTAGAAATGAATGTTCAGGGAACCACTAGAATCTCAGACCAAGTTTAAGAGATTATCATCGAAATTCATGTCATTTGTGAGCTGCCCCTGTAATATCCCGTATATTTATCACGAAAATATCAATGAAGAGTGAATTTAAACCCTAATGTATACAAGTTATGAATTAAGGCTACTAACTAAAAGTAACTAGAAAGGAAAGGAAACACCGAGTGGCCTTTGGCTGAGTGGTATGACCCAACCGGCCCATGATATCCACGAGGTTGGGGGTTCGAGCCTTGACATGCCAATGAAGGGTGTGTGAGTTTAAAAAATTATTAACATAAAATTATAAAAAAAACTAGAAAGGAAAGAAAATAAAGGAAATAGCGCATGAAAATGTAAATAAAGGAACTATACAGTTCAAAACTCGAATTTGAGTTCGAAATGGAATTTTGGAAAACAGACTTCGCCGTTAAGTTCGAAACGTCAAAGATGGTAGGTAAAGACTGTAAACACGATATGATGTCGAGGTTAACCTCTGGTCAAAGTCAACAGTTGACTTTTAAGGTAAAAGTCAAACTTGGAGTTCTAACTGTAGACACCCAAAATTTTGCATTCATGTTACTAACCATGTATAAGGGCAAAATCGTTTTATATATTCCGGAGACAACCCTGGAAGTCTACAATCACAATCAAATCCCCGGAGACGACCTCGGGAAACATCAAATCAACTTCAGAGACAACCTTGAGGACAGACAGAACAGTCAAACCCCGGAGATAACCTTGAGGGAAGACAGCTGCAGCTGCATAAAGTCCGAAAACCACCCCGAAAAGGCAAAAGAGTAATTTTGCCAACTCAACATTAAATACGAATCAAACCGTTGTGGATAGGGTCATACAAAACCATCACAGCAATCCCGAGTGCAAATTGTGCTAGACAGCTCAGTAGACTGATTGCGAAGACTTGAAGATCTGGTCATGAACCCATCTTCCCGGATTCAGAAAAGGTCAAGGCCCATGTCATTGCGTAGATCTCAGAAAGAGCTTTTCAGAAAGGTATGGCACGCCTCCATAGGATTCCCAGATTGCAAGTTATGAAGGTTTCAAGCAGACTGTACGACGATCGAGGTGCACGTACTTCGAGGCAGCGGGGCCCACCAGGCCCAACCGCAGGTCTAACTGCGGCAGACGCAAGTAGATTCACGACAAGCCGGGCCTATAAATACCCCCTCCCCTTTTAGCTTCTAAGAGAAAATTAAGAAGAGAAAAGAGAGAGAAAGGGGCCAGGAGAAAGAAAATCAGTTAGAAGAAGCTCGAATCTTATTCCGATTTTTGTAAACACTCTTATACATATATACTACAGCATATCAAATTTTAATCGATGAAAATTGAGTTTTGTGGCGCCGAAAGCCGATCGATAGCCATTCTCGTGCCATATTATAAGATTTCGTCAGATCTGATTTCTTAGCTTGCTCTAACTTATATATAAGTGCTTTATATATATAGTTAGTGGTTAATATTGGTCAGATCTGACTTTCTAACCATTCATTTCCTGTAAATAGCCGGTACTTATACTTTATTGAGTAGATTTATACTAGATATAGCCAGATCAAGCTTTTATTCGGTTCAAAAGTTGTAAAATTGAACTTGAAAGCTAGAATGGCTAAGATCTGTACAGATCTAGTTTTCTTTCTAGTTTTTGTTAGTATTTAGCAATCATGTGACCCTAGATCTGTATCTAAAGGAAATTGAAAGCTTTGGGCTACTCCCTTACGAGGATTTAACTGATGAATCCTTCGTTTAGCGATGTCTAGAATAGATATGTATGTTATTGCAATATATTTATTATGCAGGTTGTTTATGTGATATCTTGTGAGTCTAGGAGCTACAGGATCTACGATTCAATCAATGGATCTAGATCCCTTGATCGACTTTTTTGAGTTGTACAGTTAGCTTGCAAATCTTTGTATTTGTAAATCTAGGGCCTTAAAACGGTTATACGGGTTTAATTAAGGGTCCGAAATATTAAAAGCTGTGGTTTGTGGTGCTCGGGCATACTTCGATGGCTTTCATGCCCATAAAGAGCCCAACACTTATATATATATAATATTTATATATTGTCAAAGATGCTTCGCAACTGAATAAAATCAAATAAAGCCGAATATGGAATAAAATGGAAGTATCAAAAGGTTTCAATTCCTATGCGAGCAAAAGGGTTTGAAACCTCTTTTCAAAATATCACTTTCATGTGATTGCTTAAAATGAACTTTTTAATAAATCAAACCTTTCGTATATAGGTCCAACAAAGCACATCATAACTTTCAAAACAAAGCATTTCAAGCACATTTAACTGCATCACACACACACATCACTTATTTAGGGAATGAAAAGACGAGGTAACCGTGTTTCACGGAAGTCGGGGATGCTTAACACCTTTCCCTCGCTTAAGCAATCCCCCAAACTCTATGAATCTCGGTTTTCAAGACTAATTAAACGGAGTCACATATTGGGCCATATTGCAAAATCTTTCAAACTCTGGTGGAGTTGGTACAGCCATTTAAACTCATACCAATTAGCGGCTCTGTCTAATTCAGCCCAATCATTAAAATTAATCTTTTCAAATCGTCGACATTATATGTCAGTCCTTTTCTAAAATCTCACCCTTCAAGAAAGATAAAATCAACATAGAACATATAAAGGGTAGGAACATAAGAATCAGTAATTTTTCCAGCGTCGACAGGTGGCGACTCCGCTGGGGATTATAGAGGGCTTAAGTCGCATTTCAATCTTTTCAAATTCCTTTTTATCTGCACATGTGTGAATGCTGTCTTTACATTGTGAAAGTTCAATAATAATCTAAAAGAGGGGTTGAATAGATTATTATAAATTAAAAATTTGTCTTTTAGCCTTTTTGAATTTTTTATTTAATTAATTAGAAATTAATATGTAAGATAAAAATTCAATCACACAATGCATAGAGATTTATCTGGTTCACAACATACATTCAGGGTATGTTGCAACGTCCAGTCTCAAGCTCATCTCCAGAACTTGAGATCTTATTACTATCAGTAATAAATACTCATTCAACAGGCGGAAAAGCCTTTACGAAGTTTTATAGACAAACTTACAACTGTTTCCAACTAACTATTTTGAAAAGTAAACTCCCAGCTCCTTCCTCATGTTTAGTTGTATCTTCTTTTGAGTTCAGTTCTATTCTATTTTATGATCTTGAAGTAACAGTTTCTTCCTTACGTCACAAGTACACTAGAAATCCAATTCCCAGCTGACCTCTCTAAGACTCTAGTCTTGGTCAAAAAATTACTCGTTTTTCTCACAGATAAATAAAATACACTAACTCTGACTTTTTCTTTTTACAAAGAATTTTGATACAGATGTGCTTCTAATATATATAAGCAGATAATAATTTAAGATCAAGTAATAAAAGTTCAGATAACTTTTATTGAAGAAACATTTGTTTGATTTAATATAAAAAACAGTTTGATTGTATATTAAATAATGCTCCTGACAAGTCAAAAAAATACGATTATTTATACTTTAAATTTTAGAGTGTGTTTCTATGAATTTTAAAATATAGATTTACTTTTAGAAATTAAGAATGAATTTATGCTCAAATAATTTATGATGACTAATATCAAGTATACTAGATGAATTAATTTAACACTACTTGATATAATAAATATATTTGTTTAACTCAGATAATATATAGAAATATTTTATCTATTATGTGAACAATATATAAATGAGGCCATTTAGGAAAAAAAATTTGGTGTCTAAATATTAACCAAATTTATATTTTTCACACTTGTATATTTATATAAATATTTTCGATAAAACACCTTAGTGACAATCCGGAGAGATTTTATTTATGATAAGTATTTCAGGGTCAAATAAGTGTTAATCTATATATTTATATAAATAACGGATATATATAAAGTATTTATATAAATACTTTGATTGACAACTTCTGACTATCTGGAGAATTAATATCTCAGGGTCAATCAAGTATTAATCTTTTTATATAAATAATAAATATATATATAATACTTATATAAATATTTTAATTTACAATTTGTGACAATCCGGAGAGTTTTTACTTATGATAAGTATCTCAAGGTCAATCAAGTGTTAATCTATAATATTTATATAAATAATAAATAGATAAAATATAAATATATATATATATATATATATATATATATAATTGTATAGAACAATGTATATTTATATTTATAGCAATAAACAAGTAAGAAACAATTTAATCAAACAATTTAGAACAACTTATCTCAAGTACTTGTAACCAATTTTCTCTTCCACAAATAATCAAAGTTTAGAAGTAATAAAGAGAGCTTAAAGCTTTTAGAGAGAATGCAGGCAAGAAGTAAGCTTTTCTTAGTGTGTAAATTGGTAAAATGAAAGTGAAGAGAAAGCTTACTATTTATAGGATTTTTAAGTTTGGGGGCAAAATGGTCATTTTGAAAAATCAATGGATGAAAATGATTTGGTTAAAATATAAGGATCGTATCAATTTACCAAATTTAATCACACGGATTGCCAAGTCAATCTCATCAGAAAATTTGGACAAGACTTGCCAATTAATTCATCCTTCATTTAATGCGTCAATGATTACTTTTGTTTTTCCACTTTCATTGTGTGGACGAAAACCTCAGCAAAGACTCATTCTTGCACAATAAATGCCCAATGAATACATACATGCATAAGTACCCATACACATGTAGCAATTCTCTTACCCGCCACTTGCATGTCCCAATTTTAGTGTCCCCATTATTGCACACGGACACATATACATGCATACAATCATTTTTATTTTTTATGTACAACTTAGTTTGTAATAATAAAGAATTTTTGGCTGAAAATTCTTTTTGCCCCTTTTTGAAAGATTGAGTATGAATAATATTTTTGAAATAAAATAGGAATACTCCTTGCCTTGGAGAATTGTTATTTTGTAAAATAATATTCTTAACACTTGATATTAGATTATCAAGATTAGGCAAATATTAATTCAATTTAGAAAATAAATTTTTTGATTAATTTAGAAAACAATTTTGGTTTAATAAAATAAGACACATATTAAATAAAACCTATGGAGAGGATTCTATTTAAATTACCTTATTTCCCAATTATTGTTATCATCAAAATATATAAAGAAATAAAATACCTATCAATCTCTCCCTTTTTGATGATGACAATAATTTTAAAAAATATTACTACTCTCCCTTGGTAATACTCTCCCTTAATCGAACTCCCCCTTTATATGTGCATGTAATTTTACACATATTTCCTGTATAAATTATATAGAAGTTCATATATTCAGCAAAAAAAATATAGCAGTTCATAATGACTGGACTGTTGTCATAGCATAGCAGTTCATATGGACTGCTGTTATAGCATAGCAGTTCATATGACAACATTATAGCAGTATAATATTTTTTCTTCTCCCCCTTTGTCATTACAAAGAGAAGGAAAAATAAGTCTGTGAGCAGACTTTTCAGAATCTGCAAAAAAATTGTTAGTACCCTGCCTGCAGCATTAAGATAGTAGATAAACTGTACAACAGTTGCTATACTTGCAATATTAAACACATAAAGTTCACACCATTCTAGGTTAATAATTAGTTTACAATACTCTCAAATAGTTAGTAATACACATATATTACATTCTTCCCAAATAATCAGTATGTGTCATCAGGGAAATGAGAAAGATGAAGACCTAGATGCAGAAGGGGATCAACAGTAGATGTATTAGACAGAGGACCATTCCTGCAAGGGTGGGGATCAGGTATTCCAGGGAGGGTAGCATCAACAGAGTAACCAAGCAGAGAATCATTCATATAAAAAGTATGCATAGAATCATTCATGACAGAAGAAGGATCATTAAAAATTGAATCCATTTGTGCAGTGTTAGTACTTGGAGTGACATAGCAAGGTAGCAAAGACAACTTCTCCATAACAGAATGCAGCATGTTCTGAATGGAATGCACAGATTGTTGCATGTATTCCATTTGTATCATTAGATTGTTTTGATTCTCCAGTAATAGCTGATTCATGTTATTAATACCAGCCAGTTGAGAAACTATGTGAAGTTTTGACTCAGTAGATTCATAATCAGAAGCCTTAAACACCATGAGTGTTCTAGGAGGAAGATTAAGTCTAGAGACAAGATTGGAGTTTTGAACAAATTAGAGTTTTGAACAAGTTGAAATTTTTGATCATTGAGATCAACACCCAAATATTTGAAAATGGAGGTAAGAAGAAGTCCAAACCCAAGACAATTTTTTGAAAAACAATGTTCAAATGAGGTTAACAAAATGTATGCAAGATTGTATGGCATACACTCATTCATGATGCAGTTAATGATTTCCAGATCAAAGGGATGCGGTGTTCTAGTGTCTCTTACTGGCATGAGATTTTGTCGAAGAATTTTACCAATAACTGACACTCGGCAGTTAGAAATTCCAGACCCACATTGACAGGAAAATCAAATAACAATGCAGGGATGAGTTGATTAGTTGTTAAAAACAAATTTTGTTTAAAACAGAGACAATCAGACATTGTTGTTTGCAAAGGATGCACATATTCATTTATCCTATGTAGTTCTAGCACAGATGGATGAAGATTCAATGCATGAATAAGAGTAGTTTCATCAATGATAAAAAATTTCCCTTGAATGCATGTGCTAATACTGAGTAAAAGACCAGTAGAGTCTTTGTTGAAAATCATATGAGTGAAAAATTCAGCAATTAAACCAGGATATATGTGCCTAGCAGATAAAACAACTAGACTTTCCCACCCTATAGCTTTAAAATGTTCAAGTAAGTCAGGAAAACTACAGAATGCAATTCCTAGACCTGGAGTGAGAGAATGCTTCATGAGATGATATTTAGTTTGAGTAGAGGGTGTTACTAAGAGGGGTATACACCTAGAAGGATTCTTTTCAGAGTGGAGTACAAGTCATTTTCTTTTGAGGAATAGATAGTGTCCATAATAGATATATGTGAAGGACAGAACTAGAGAATAGATAGGCATGACTAAGAATGATTTTAACATGTTTTTAGTAAGAGTAGTATATATACACAAAGTAAGTAATGATAGATATCAGGTTATTGAATGAGAATATGAATGTATACTGACTAAGTAAGATACACACGAAACCCAGATTGTATCAGTAAATGCACATAAGACTCAGAAGAAAATTGTAGTACTGTTTTAATCTGTTTCCAAGAAATATTTAATTTAAAACAGTAATTATGTCAGTAAATAGTGCATGAACTTAATAAGACAGAGAATGTATTTGACAAATGCTTTTGTAACATAGTTCTGAAAAATGTTTCAATAAAAAATATATCAATGATTATATATAGAGAGTTCCAATAGCACAGTTTGATATTGACTACATAGAGAATCGTATAATCAGATAGGCAGTTAAGATATGATAGTTCAAAAAATTATTTCCTTTACCAAGTTCAGACGATAAACAACCCATTACTCTATATATCAGATAATCATGACAAGAAAGAAATCTAGTGGACGTCAGTATCCACAGCTAACCAGCTAATGCTTATAAACATACTTTCAACAACCATAAAAATGAAAAAGTGTTGATAAGGAGTTACCTTTAAGCACGGCTAACAATCGAAACAAAAGAGAAGAAAGTCATAGCTTCTTCATCACAAACTCAGCATCCAATACAGTGTGCAACAATAATATTTATATATATATATATATATAAATATTATATAGGTATATATATTTAATTTTATATTGAAATTATATATATATATATATAGTGTTTTAAAAGATTATATATATATATATATATATATATATTTGAAAACTATATATATATATATATATAATATACATAAAAATCGTATATAGTTGTACATAGTTTTAAATGTACTTTTCACAGAAGGATCTGAAAAGACCTTCTTTTTTTAAAAAAAAAATTTAGGAAATTTTTTAAGAGCAACAAAATTGTTAGAAAAATACAGTCCGAAGGTTTAAAAAAATTTCAGAAGGTTACCTTTTAGCACAGCAACACCAACAACAAGCATCTCCAACTCAGTAATCTCATAGCATGCATGATGATACTTAGAAATTATATATATATAGTTATGTATAATTACTTGTTTAAAAAATAATTTTTATATATTTATAAATATATATATATTTATATTTTATCGAAAATAATAAAATTAGGTGTTGAAAGAGAAATGACGATCTAAAAATAAATAATTTTTTTTAGAAAAGATATAGAATTTTTTAAAACAATTATAAGTTTAACTGGATCTTAATATATATATATATATATATATATATATATATATATATATATGATCTGAAAAAGTTTGAAAAGTTACAAAATAAACTTTGAATCCAAGACTAGTTTAAGAACTGCAAAGAGATAAACAAAAAAATATCTATAGATCTTAAAATTTTCGATGAAATGTATTTGTAAACTATTGTTGAAGAAACTTTTCGGTAGACAGCAGATTTAGGTGATGATAGTTAGTTTTGTAAAACTGATTAAAGAAAAATAGCAAAAAAAATTTACATAAACAGATTAGGGGTTTTGAAAATATTTCTTAGATCTAAACAAAAATTCAAAAATCGGTAGAAAGAAGGTTTTGATTAATTAAAATTTTAGAAAGAACGAGTTTAACAAAATGAAATCGTGGTTTGAATCAAGAATAGTTTAAGATTTACAAAACAAATCAGAAGAGAAATCGAGAGAGTGAGAGAAGAGAGAGAAGGGAGTACTGAGAAGAGAGAGAGAGAGAGAGATCAGAAATTTTGACTAACCTTTTTGATCGAATGGTGGAAGATCAATCGTCAGATTTGATGAATGGCTGTGATCGTTTTATCATTAAAAAATACTGTTGGCAGCTTGACTGTTGATCAAACGGTTAAGATTTGATCTGGTGTATGATCTAATGGTTGCAAGGTTGATCCGTGTGTTTGTTGTTTGTCATTAATCCAACGGTGAATTGCTTCTGCTAAATGATCCAATGGTCATTTGTTCCGATCCTTGTGCTTTCATCCGATTGGCTTAAATAGTACGTAGTACACGGATTACGCTTGTTTGGATGGTTGGATCAAAATTTGATCAACGTATCACATTAATTCTGTCAAATAATTATATATATATATATATATATATATATATTTAAATAATAATTATAATATGAATAAATTAAGAAAAATTAGGATAAAGATAAAAATATTAAAAAAATAATACTAATAATAATGTTTTTAAAAAAATAAAGAAAATTAGTTGTATAATTATACAAATACTTAAATAATGTGAATATAAATAAATTAATAAAATTTAGGATAAAAAAGATAATATTTTTTAAGGATTATGAGAATTAGTTGTATATTAATAAAAATATTTAAATAATATAAGTACATTTACTAATAATTAAAAAATATATATATTATAAATAAATAAAAATAGAATAATTTAAAAGAATTATGAGAGAATATCTAGCATACCCAAATCCATACGTAGTTTACAGAATCTATCAAAGCTTAGGGGTTTAGTAAATATGTCAGCAATATTTAATTCTGTATCAATATGATCTAATTTGATATTTCCACTATTCACATGATCACGTAAAAAATGATGTCTAACATCTATATGTTTTGATCTAGCATGCAACACAGTGTTTTTACTTAAGTTAATAGCACTAGTATTATCACATAATATTGACACACAATCAAATTTCAAATTATAATCTGCAAGTGTCTGTTTCATCCACAATATTTGTGTGCAACAACGTGCAACAGTTATATATTCAGCTTCAGTGGTTGAAATAGATACTGAATTCTGTTTATTAGAAAACCAAGAAACTAAGCATCCTCTAAGAAACTGACAAGTCCCACTAGTACTTTTTCGATCAACTTGATGACTTGAATAGTCAGAATCTGAAAAACAAACGAGGTTAAATGGTTGATCTTTAGGATACCATAGCCCCAATTCTGTGGTTCCTTTAAGATATCGAAAAATTCTTTTTACTGCAACTAAATGTGATTCTTTAGGATTTGCTTGAAATCTAGCACATTTACAGACACTAAACATAATGTCAGGTCTACTAGTTGTAATATATAGCATACTTCCAATCATTCCTCTATACTTCTTTGACTCAATACTTTTTCCATTTTCATCAGCAGTTAATTTATCAGTGGTAGACATAAGAGTATTAAGAGGTTTCACAGATTCTAATCCAAATTTCTTGATCATTTCTTTGCAGTATTTAGATTGAGAAATATGAATACCTTTTTCTCCTTGTTTGATTTGCAGACCGAGGAAGAAGTTTAATTCTCCCATCATGCTCATTTCGAATTCTTTACTCATGCTTTCAGAGAAATCATTGCACATATTAATATTAGTAGAGCCAAAAATGATGTCATCAACATAAATTTGTATAATGAGGATATTATCATTTTTATATTTAGTAAATAAAGTAGTGTCTACAGTTCCCCTTTTGAAGCCATTTTCTAGCAGAAATTTACTCAATCGTTCATACCATGCTCTGGGGCCTGTTTTAAACCATACAGAGCTTTGTGCAATTTATAAACATATTCAGGATGATCAAAGTCTTCAAAATCAGGAGGTTGTTTAACATAAACTTCCTCTTCAATAACACCATTTAAAAAGGCAGATTTAACATCCATTTGAAATCTTTATGGCATGCAAATGCTAATAACATACGAATGGACTCAATTCTAGAAACAAGAGCATAAGTTTCATCATAATCAATACCTTGAAGTTGATTATATCCTTGTGCAACAAGTCTTGCTTTATTTCGTATAATAGTTTCACTCTCGTCTAATTTATTACGAAAAACCCATCTAGTACCAATAATTGAAGTTTCCTCGGGTTTAGGAACTAATTCCCAGACTTTGTTTCTAGTGAACTGTTCAAGTTCTTCTTGCATGGCTATTATCCAATCCTCATCTATTAAAGCATCTTTTGTATTTTTAGGCTCAATTTGTGATAAAAATGATAAATGACCAGCCAAGTTATGTGCTTGTGATCTAGTAAGAATTCCTTTATCAATATCACTAATTACATTTGTTATATGATGATTTTTAATAATATGTGACTCTTTAGGCAAATCATCCAACTGAGGATTAGGAATTTCAAGAGGGTTATTATTGACAGGTGGAGATGTATTATCTATTTTTGGTTCCTCCATATTTCTGAGAATATCTTCAATGACAACATCACTGTCAACTAATTCTTTATATTTGGGAGGAGGCTGTGATTCATCAAATGTTACATTCATTGATTCTTCAACAACCAAACTTCTTTTATTAAAAACTTTGTATGCTTTACTATTGAGAGAATATCCAAGAAATATTCCTTCATCAAATTTAGGATCAAATTTCAACAAATGTCCTTTAGTATTTAAGATAAAACATTTGCTCCCAAAAACACGAAAATAATTTATTTTTGGAGTTCTTTTGTAATAAAGCTCGTAAGGAGTTTTGAGCAGAATAGGTCTTAATAAAACTCAATTTAGGATATAACATGATGTTGCCACTACTTCAGCCCAAAAATATTTAGAAAAACGATATTTATTTAACATAGTATTAGCCATTTCTTGTAAAGTTCAATTTTTCCTTTCAACTACACCATTTAATTGAGGTGTACAAGAAACAGAGAAGTCATGACTTATACCTTGCTCATCATAGAACATAATAAAATCAGAATTGTCAAATTCTCTTCAGTGATCAGATCGAATATAAACAATAGAGCTTCCCTGTTGATTTTGAATTTTCTTACACAAAGCAGAAAAAGAATTAATGGCTTTATTTTTAAATTTCAGAAAATCAACCCAAGTAAATCGTGAATAATCGTCAACCAAAACTAGAATGTATACAGCTCCACACATGCTGTGTTTAGGAATAGGTCCTACTAGGTCCATATGTAAAAGTTCTAAGGGTCGAGAAGTTGACACAGTAAGTTTAGGTTTATGAGATGCATGAATTTGTTTTCCCAATTCACATGCTTCACAAATATGATCCTTTAAAAATTTTAATTTAGGAAGACCACGAACATGTTCTTTATATGAAATGTTGTTGATAAGCTTCAAATTAATATGTCCTAGTCTACGATGCTAAAGCCAAGGATCATCATTTGCAGACATAAGACAAATGTTATCTAGGTAAGAGTAATCATCTAAGTCACATGTATATACATTTTGATATCTAGGACACGATAAAATTAATTTACTATTTTGATCAAATATGGAGCAACTTTGTGAACTGAAGGATATTTTAAAACCACTATCACATAGTTGACTGATAGATAGAAGATTATACTTGAGTCCTGTGACTAGTTGAACATTAGAGATGGTTATGTGGTCATTACCGACACTTCCAATTCGGATTATCTTACCTTTGTTGTTATCTCCAAATGTTACCTCACTATAGTTTGTAGCTTGTATATTTTTTAACCTTGCCTTGTCACCAGTCATATGTCTTGAGCATCCGCTATCAAGATACCATTTAATTTTATGTATATCAGAAGTGAGACATACCTGCAATATATATATATACACACACACACACTAACGATAAGGATCTTAGGCTCACCAAACTAAAAGCTCACCCAATTTAACCCCCTTCAGCGACGGACCGGGCGACGGTTCGTCTGTCGCTATATATACAACTGTCGTCTATATGTTGTCCGTCGCTAAAAGCTAAGACGACGGTTGTATATATAGCGACGTACCAAACCGTCGCCTGGTCCATTGCTAAAGGGGGTGAGTTGGATGAGCTTTTAATTGGGTGAGCTTATGATACAGACCGTATATACTAATTTTACAGACTGGTACCCTTTAATATGAAAGGTCCTTTGGGTGAGTTTTCCATCTTGTATATGGAATATTTGTATTTTCCTTTACAAAACTAGGCATAGGATAATCAGTTTTAGTAGAAATATGCATTCTCTGAGTGACAGGATTATACAAGGTATGATAGTAATTTCTATGAAACTCTTTTCTTGCAATAGTTGATGCAGTGAATGTTCCTTTGGGAATCCAGATCATTTTTTCCTTTATAATTTCCATTTCGAGCATTGCACATATCGAATGAATGACCATTTCTGTTACAGTAAGAACATTTAGAAAAAGGAGATGTATGACTTTTTTTTCTTTACTTTTAACATGATAGAGTCTTTTATCTTTTGTTTCACTTGTTTCTCCAATATAATCTAGTCCTTCTATATTAAATCCACATCTTTGTTGACTTAATATGACATCAAGATTTTCTTTTCCTTTTGTGAATTTAAGAACTATGGTATTTAGATCATCACGTTCTTTAGTTAGATTATTAATTAAACAATTATGTTTTTCAAATTCTATTTTTAGATGTGAATTTTCAAGCTTAAGATTTTTAATATCTTCAGTTAACTCTTGATCTTGTATTTGAGTATCTTCATTAATAACAACAAGTGTTGAATTTTTAACTTCAAGATTTTCAATAGAGATAATGAGTGTTGAATTTTCTATGTCAAGATCTTTATTTAATTTTCTAAAATTTTCTAATTCTTCCTTTAATAAATTATTTTCTGACTTTTCTTCATTTAGACTTTCATTAGTAATAATTAAATTTGCATTTTCTATTTCCAAATCTTTATTTATTTTTCTTAATTCTTCTAATTCTTCTTTTAATATGAAATCATTTTCTATTTTTTTTTCATTTAAACTCTTATTAGTTATGATTAACGTTGAATTATCTAGTTCAAGATTTTTATAAGTTTTAATTAATTTTTCTAAAGAAATTTTTAATTTGATAAAATCTTCTTCGATTATTTCATTATTCTCATATAAATAATTGTAAGATTCTTGTAATTCATAATGTTCTTCATTTATGTTTTCTAATGCATATGTGGTAAATGAAGTGCTAGGTAATTGATGTTCAGAAGTTACTTCTGATCTTGGTGATGAATCATTATATGCCATTAAGCAAAGATTTGCAATTTCTTCGGTCTGTTCGACAGGTTTTTCTTCTTCGCTTAGATCCCAGCCTTCCTTGTAATTCTGTAAATAAGCACACCTAGAGGATGGGTGAATACGTGTTTAAGCTAAAAGTGATAAACGATGAAATCTTTTTGAAATTTTTTGCAACAGGTTTAATTCAGACAGTTACGCCTGTCTGTTTTAGTGTCTGCTTTAGCATATGCTCTTCGTCTATTATTATCAGACAGCTATACCTGTCTAATTTAGTGTCTGGATTAGTATATCTTCAAACTAATAAAGCAAAATATCCAGAAATTAACCAAACAGAAAAGAGAAGTGCAGAACAGTAAATGACACCAAATTTTTTACTTGGTTCAGTCCCTATCCTCTAGTCTAGTAGCCTAATCCACGTCCAATACCAACTAGTATTGGAGACTATTTTTATTAATTAAACGACCCAAATAAATACAATAAAATAACTCCCTTTTCGAAAGCTTTCACCCGCAATGGACACCTCTGCCCCCTTTGCACCTCTGCAACTTTTGCACCTCTGCAACCTTGAAAGTTGTGTTCGAACAGACCTGCCCACACCTGGACCCGTCAAGCTACACGACGCTTGAACTCAGATTACAAGGAATGAGATTACAATGTTTTCCATCTAGAAAGATAATACAATGGTTTGCTAGCTGTAATACAAATGGAAGCTTTGATAAAATAGAATGTCTCTATATGCAGTTTGATCTATACTTCCAGTAGTAAGCTTTTTGTACCTGTTAAAGCCACCAAGAGATATATATATTGCAGAATAACGACTCTTTAGCCTTTGATTAGCAACAACAGATATAATATTTGAAGTTAGCATAACTATCTCCATAAATATCTCTATCTCAGTTGGAGGACCACATGATTTCAGTAACCTTGAGACCCAACAGATTTTGTATATCAATTATATTGAATCCTAGTCAATTTAGATTAGCTGAAATAAAGGATAGAATACTTTCTACCCAGTCAACAATTTAAAGAAGCAAAGGAGATAAAATATGAATTATTAGTCTCCTTATCAAAACAGAATACTACATATATATAATGACTACCGAGACATTCTGCATAACCAAGATAAGATATGATAAATAAGACTCCTTTCAAAACAGAGTACTTCTTTTCAAAAGAGAATATCATATATTCTGCAGAACTAATAAACCAAATTGGGCCAGCTATAAGAAAAATATTTCTCAGAATAATATCACAGCAATCCCAAATTAGAAGGACAATATCCAATGGACCATTATTTCAAGTTGGGCCAACATTGTCATGTACAAGCATATTTAAAACAACCCAAATAATTAAAAACATAAGTCCACTAAATAATAGAAATCCAATAATATTTGTCATCATTAAAATATAAACCAACATTCTCCCCCTTTTTGATGATGACAATATATTAAACTTTGTAATTAACGTGCTCCCCCTAAATATATAGCTCCCCCTAAATGTATGCATATTAAGGAGCAATAAATGACTTGAACCATAAGTAACATGTTCATAGAAACCTGTCAACATAACCACACATATTCTTTTCTCCCCCTTTGTCATTATAAAAAAAAATAAGACCATGCATATTAATCATTAAGCACAAGTTTGCATATCAATTTAGTTATCTCTCTCCCTTTGACATAAAAAAAATCATTTCAATTTAGCAAGATTATAACAAAATCACAAATAGCAAGTAAATAAAATAATCATACCTTTGTTATTTGTTACCTATATATCAATATTTTGTTACCAGTAATAAGCTTGATAGTTGTGCTCCTTAGTATAGCTTTGAACTTTGGATTTTTATAATCAAATTTCTTCAAAAGCTCTTCTTTTGGTCATCCCAATGTTGAGATATTTAATGATCAGGTTAGGAGGATGATTTTTCACAGTTTTGAATGATCTAGACAGTTTGACATTTGAAATTTGTTCTTCAAGTTCAGCTTTTGGAATATAAAGTTCCGCATCTGACTGTTTGTCCGAGCTGTCTGGATTTAGGTGTCTGCATGACTGAGTTTTCTACTACAACGGACGGGTCAGGCTGTCTGATTTCAGCTGTCTTTCCTTCTGATGCAGACGGGTTAAGCTGTCTGGATTCTTCTGTTTTATTTCCACGTTCCAGATTCTTGTTACTTGCAGAAACCTCATTCTCTTCCTTTGACAAATAGTTGTTAAATTCATCAAATATTACAAATACAGATTCCTCATTATGATTGTCATTTGTAATAAATATGGAGCATTTAGTATAATAAAACCTTTATAATAAATAATATTATGAACCTTTGTGTTACAAAATCTATATATCTATTTAATACTCAATTTTAAAAAATGAAGTACTTACAGATTCCGCCAAATCATTTATATGTAACTTACTCTCTCAAAGTAAAGTAGTATTCGCCTTTTTGATCTTGAGACATCTACAAAACAAACAAATCGTTTCTACCTTTTTGGTATCCAAATCTTCTTGGGTCCTTTTTGGGTAGCATATAAATCACATTTCTTTACCCAAATTTGCTTTATTCTAATTTTATTACAATTAGAATCAAAATGAAATTTAAAGCCACATTTTTTACAAGTAACAAATGGTGAACAATAAAGTGGTTTATGCATTGGTTTTCTATTAATCATTCTAATATTATTATTAAAACTATTTTCCACATTTTTAATAGGATTATACCCAATTCCTTATTTATCAAGACTAGACCTTTATGCCCCTAACATAATATTTAGGTTCTCTTCTCCTTGCACAAATTTAGCAAGATCATTTTTTAAAGATGTTATTTCTGTATTTGTTGCATTATCATCATGTTGCACATTCATCATTTTTTCATCATGAAAAGCATCTATGCATGCATTTCTCATTTTCAAATTTTCTTTTAAAACTTTTTTTTCATTTTAAAGATAATCATTTTCTTTTCTCTCTTTAATAAGTGACTTAAATTCATTCATTAGCTCATTTACGCAATTCTTAAAATAAGCAGTTTTTTTTAAGATGTTGATTTTCATTTTGTAAAGTAATATAATCAGGCATAGATATTTCACAAGCTTCATGAAAATTTGTTACCTCAAGTTGATCATCATCTTCTAGTCCCATGAAACAGAGTTGGACAATTTCTTCTTCTTGTTCTGTTTTGGACTTATTCATTGGAGTTGCGCTACCTTTTTGATTCTTCCTTTGTTTCTTTCTTTGAAGTAGTCTCTCGAGTTTTCTTGAGAGCATTTCAATTTCTTCATCAAAGTCTTCGCCATCACCTTCTATGTTGCTTTCAGTTTGAAGTGCCAATGTCTTCTTTATTGGTGTCTCATCTTCATCATCATACCTTCTTAGCTGATTTTCAAATTCTTCAAGCTCTCCAAATAAAGTGAAAGTTTCCATGGTACTAATTGTTGTTGAATCTTAAAGAGTTGTAACCTTTGGTACGAATCGTTTAGGCATGATTCTCAACAGCTTTCTATTGATTTCCTTTTGTTCAATCTTTCTCCCTATCATGCTTAGCTCGTTCATTAGGGTAAGGAATCTCCATTGAGCTTCATTGATTGTTTCATCCTTTTCTAACTTGAAGAGCTCATATTGTAACGACCCCAAAATCAGGACTATTTCTCTTCCCGATCTTGTGCGTTAATTCTATCTTGTTATAGCTTTTAAAACATTATTTAATGTTAACATAGTTAAAAATGTGAAATAAAATTTTTTCTACTTTTATTTCATTCATTCGTTCCCTGAATCTCAACCTTTAAAATTCTTCTTTAATAATGAAATCATATTTATTTAATGATATCTCTAATCAGAGTTATATCAATATATATAACTCAATATTAATTCTTTCTTATATAGTACTATTACTATATTACTTCATTTTTATAAAGTATTTATTGCAATAAATCTAAAACAAATATTCTTTATTGAATATTTTAAACTATACATAGTTATTGATTACATATATCAAAACTATCAATCATAGGTTTCTACCATTTCTAATGTAAGGAAATGTATCCATTTCGTACATCCATCAATCTTCATCATCCATATAGCAAGTAATATTGCATAACATCGTTAACCTGCAAAATATTTATGCTTGCAAGATTGAGCTCGACGGCCCACCAAATTTAACATTCTATCATGTTTCACATAGCACACAACTTTATATGCAACATACTTTCTTTACGATGCATATTCTACGTGCATCAATAATTCTTCTACTAGGCATATCATTTCTGCAATATAATTTCATGCAATACATTTATACATGCCTTTTACGTCTCATATTCTCATCCAATACATGCTCTCACAGGTCACATATAGCAATTGAGTTCCATAACCCAATTGACTTAGTCATATTTTGACTTTAACAATTTAATAAACATGGTATACAACTCACCATATAATCACATACAATCCACAAACATAACAGAACTGAAAAACTTGCCTTAATTGGAGATTACCGCTAAAATTTATCTTAGAGTTTCTCCACAATTCCTATATAATCATATTTACATGCACACACATATTAGATAATTAAATATGTTACAAAACATGCATATATATTCATTAATAATAATTACTAGTTTATAAAAACTAATATTATTAATTCTTACTCAAAACGAATAGTAGTTTATTTAAAAATTTAATCCTCTTTACGTCAATTAAAGGCCCCTCACATTTTAACATGTAAATATTTTACATATCGGAGCTTAACATCATTTCTATTCCACTTTAGGAATATTTTTTGCCTTTATTTGAGAATTCAGATTCTAAACATGTATTATATATCTTTTATAGTAAAAACTCAATTTACTATATCATTTCTTGATTTAAATAATCACTATATCTGTTATCCACTTACGAGTCAACTCAAACCATTACCTCATATATAAATATTTTATCCCGCTAGCACATTCGCTTCATTTTTCATTTTACGAATATTCGCATTCTCATTTTATATATATATATATATATATATATCGTTAGAAAATTCTTTATTCAAAATCTTTGTTTCGAATTTCGAAAACCTTCGTTTCATTATTCTTCGGACCATTATATTATTTTTAACAGTTTCATGCTTTTTGTTTCACATTTTCACTATATGTATATATATATATATATATATATATATATATACATATATATATATTAAATATACATATATATACTGCTATATAAATTTTAGCTCAAAAACCTCATTTTAAACTCCGAAAATCTCAAAATATCATTTTTATGATTATTACAAATTTTTACAGGTCTCTCGCTCTTCGTTGCACCATAGAATAATTTTATAGGCAACCTTGGTTTTTATTTAGCTTAAATATGTAAATTTATATTTATTACATATTTTTATTGCTTTATTTATGCCCGAAAGAAAGTTTCTCGGCATAAAATATCATTTATAGTCAAATCTTGCCTTGTAAGACATTATTAGATTTATTATAATTTATTATTTCGCCGGAACGCGATTTGGAACGTCGAACGTCAAAATCGCTCGGCGCGTCGACGCTCGGCGTCGCTCAAATTTTAAGTTTTGACATGCATGTTCGTCCATACATAACTCAAAACTTGATTTCTTATAAGGAAATTCCATTAAAAATTTCATCATAGCTTACTAAACTCCCCAAACATGGAATTTAGCCCAAAAAATACATAATTTCATACTCTTAAATGAAATTAAAACTTAAAAAGAATTTATACCTTAAGCTAGATTCCTATATTATTCCCAAGCTTTGTTATCTTCCATGATCACCTTCTCTTGATTCCCATAATAACTAACTCCCTCAAACTCAAGGTTCCTCACTTAATCATTTTTTGGAAATTACAAAATTTCAAGAAATTTTGGGAGAGGGAGGCTTCGGATATGGGGAAGAAAAAAGGAGAAGACTTACATAATTTGTTTTGATCAACCCAACTTGGTGCCCAAGCTTGATAAATGAGTAGGCTTCACACCTCCACCTCTCCTCTCATTCACGGCAAAGAAGGAATGGAAAATGCTTGCCCCTTAAGCTTGGAATAGTAACAATTATTAATTAAGAATTAAAGCAACTTACTTGCTTAAATAATTAAACCAATTATTCTCTTTAAGTCTTTATTAAGTAACTTAATTACCCAATACTTGGTAACTTAATTTTATTTATTAAGTTACTACATAGCCCAGTCATAAAATATTTACACCCTCTTGGAAGTATATAAAATATATATCGTCATTAATATATAAACTATATATTCCATAAATAAAACATAATATAAAATGTTTTTATTACATTTTCACCTTATATATGCAAAAATGAATGTGTTATTTATAATTTTCCATATAAAGAAAATTACTCAATTACTTAAGATATTATATTAAATATAATATTTTTTCCTCACTAAAATAATTCCAAGAATTAATTTTAATACTCTTGGGTAAAGTATAAAAATATTATATACCTAAACCATCTTCTTGCTTCATTACACAAATTTCTCAACAATTTCATTTCCTCGCATAATGAATATATATCAATATTATAAATATATTTATTACAAATACTCCAAGTAATACTCATATACTTCTATCACATCTAGAAAATAATTAATAAATTTATTCTCTCACATTATAAATTGAATTATGTCAATTTATTTACATATATTATTAAAATAATATTCTCTCTTTATTAAAATAATTCAATGATAGAATTTATTTAATATCTTTATTTAAAGTATACCATAATATTTGTATACTTAAACTAATTATTTCCTTTTCCCTTTTCTAAATTGTTTTCAACAATCTAACTGTAATAAATATAATAATATATTCATTACAATAAAAACATACATACATTACACTCAATAACATAATATACGATTTCTTTAATAAAACCATGGTTATACATTAAGTATATTTAATGCCACCAATTATCACATTAAAATAATTTAATATTATAAATTATTTTAATTTACTCATCTCATTTCCTTTAATAAATTACTCCTACAATTGTTTACATATAATAAATATATAATACTAATATATTTATTATGCACAAAATCACATATTGCATACCACATATTCACTTATGCAATATAATATCACACAACATAACATTTAATAAAAATTTAATTATTTAATTCTTATTTTAATACTTCTCAAAAATCTGGGTTCTTACACATATTCTTGCATTAGCATACTCAACTTCACCTCCTTGACTTTAATTTGGAAGTACCTTCGTGGCTTGTCAAGATAGTATCCCACATTTCTTTTGCTGTGTTGCACGATGATACTTTATCAATTTCAGTTTGAACCATTCCGCTTAACAAGGTGTTCATGGCTCTTGAGTTGTAGGAAAACATGTAGCTTTCATTTGCATCCATTTCCATGAGAGTCTTGGGTCTACCATCATCATGTCTTGGAATAACAGGTCCATTTTCAACTACCCACCATTGCCATGGGTCTCCCTTGAGATAAATCTTCATTCTGAATTTCCAGAAGTTGAAGTTCTCGCTTCCTATCAATAGAGGTGGCCGGCTTGTGAATTGACCTTCTTGAAAATTTAGGTGTGCCATAGGATCTTCCCCCTACGACCTGCAAAGATCAATATTAGTAGAGCCTTGCTCTGATACCAAATGTAATTCTGTAAATAAGCACACCTAGAGGAGGGGTGAATAGGAGTTTAAGCTAAAATTGATAAACGATGAAATCTTTTTGAAATTTTCTGCAACAGGTTTAATTCAGACAGCTACGCCTGTCTGCTTTAGTGTCTGCTTTAGCTTATGTTCTTCGTCTATTATTATTAGACAGCTAGACCTGTCTGCTTTAGTTTCTGGATTAGTATATCTATAAACTAATAAAGTAAAATATCCAGAAATTAACCAAACACAAAAGAGAAGTGTAGAACAGTAAATGACACCAAGATTTTTACGTGGTTCAGCCCCTATCCTCTAGTCTAGTAGCCTAATCCACGTCCAATACCAACTAGTATTGGTGACTCTTTTTATTAATTAAAAGACCCAATTAAATACAATAAAATGACTCCCTTTTTAAAAGCTTTCACCCGCAATGGACACCTCTGCCCCCTTTGCACCTCTGCAACCTTGAAAGTTGTGTTCGAACAGACCTGCCCACACTTGGACCCGTCAAGCTACACGATGCTTGAACTCAGATTACAAGGAATGAGATTACAATGATTTTCAACTAGAAAGATAATACAATGGTTTGCTAGCTGTAATACAAATGGAAGTTTTGATAAAATAGAATGTCTCTATATGCAGTTTGATCTATACTTCCAGTAGTAAGCTTTTTGTACCTTTTAAAGCCACCAAGAGAGATGTATATATATATATATATATATATATATTGCAGAATAATGACTCTTTAGCCTTTGATTAGCAACAACGGATATAATATTTGAAGTTAGCATAACTATCTCCATAAATTTCTCTATCTCAGTTGGAGGACCACACGATTTCAGCAACCTTGAGACCCAACAGATTTTGTATATCAATTATATAGAATCCTAGTCAATTTAGATTAGCTGAAATAAAGGATAGAATACCCTCTACCCAGTCAACAGTTTAAAGAAACAAAGGAGATAAGATATGAATTATTAGTCTCCTTATCAAAACAGAATACTACATATATATAATGACTACCGAGACATTCTGCATAACCAAGATAAGATATGATAAATAGGACTCCTTTCAAAACAGAGTACTTCTTTTCATAAGAGAATATCATATATTTTGCAGAACTAATAAACCAAATTGGGCCAGATATAAGAAAAATATTTCTCAGAATAATATCACAGCAATCCCAAATTAGAAGGACAATATCCAATGGACCATTATTTCAAGTTGGGCCAACATTGCCATGTACAAGCATATTTAAAACAGCCCAAATAATTAAAAACATAAGTCCACTAAATAATAGAAATCTAATAATATTTTTCATCATTAAAATATAAACTAACATTCCTCAGCTACTAGAACTTTGTTATTGATTAATTTTGGGCAGTCCTCTTTGAAATGAACATGCTGGTTGAATTCAAAACATGTGTTTGAATTTTCATTTGAATTGACATTTCTGAAGTTATTGTTGTTTGCTTTAAAATTTCCTCCTTGTGCCTTTGGTTTGAATATTTGCTTGCTTTTGAAGTTGTTGAAATTGTTGTTTGTCTTCATAAAGCCTTTGCTATATTTTTTTGGCTTTGCTTTAAATTACTCTTCTGAGTTGTCTGGATAATAAAGCAACTTCATTATTATCTAGACTCAGAAGTTCTTCATTTAGCTCTTCATCATCACTTTCTTGATCTACAAGTAGAGCGTTGAAAGCGATGCCTTTCTTCTTGAGATCTATGTCTGATCCAGCTTTTTCAACTAGCATGTCGACTTCATGGGCACGAAGATTTCCAATGAAATTGTAAAGAGGATAGACAGTTAGATCTTGCATTTCTTTGATTGCTGTAACCTTCATTTTCCATATAGATGGAAGAGCTTTGAGAATTCTTCTATTTTTCTCATTTGTTGTGTATGCCTTTTCCAGTTGTTCTAGTTCATCAATGATTCCGAAGAATAGTGTCTCCATATCAATAATTTTTTCACCTTCTTCCAATTTGAAGCTTTCGTACTCTTGAATTAAAGCATCCTTTCTGGTTTCTTTGATATGATTGGTTCCTTCATAGGTTACAATCAATTTTTCCCAAATTTCTTTTTATTTTTACAATTGCTGACTCTTTTGTATTCTTTTTCTATAAGAGCACTAGTCAATACTTGTTCAGCCTTAGAAGCTATATTCATAGCCTCTTCATCTTTAATGGTGAACTCATCAATGTCTTTCTCAACTATCTTTTCTCCTTGAATTTTGGTTGGAATTTTTACACCTCGTTCAATTGCAGACCAAACTTTGATTCCTTGTGACTTGGCATAAATTTTGAATCAGGTTTTCCATGTAGCAAAGTTTGTTCCATCAAATAATGGAGGTCTGGACATTGATAGTCCTTCTCCGCAACTAATAGCATTGTAGGCCATGGATCTACTCTTAGATATGCCTGTATTTACTCAACAAACAAGTTAAAGAGCACTGCTTTGATACCAATTGAAAGTCCAATAATAATCTAGAAGGGGGATTGAATAGATTATTAAAAATTAAAAATTTGTCTTTTAGCCTTTTTGAATTTTTTATTTAATTAATTAGAAATTAATGTGTAAGATAAAAATTCAATCACACAATGCACAGAGATTTATCTGGTTCACAACATACATCCAGGGTATGCTGTTACGTCCAGTCTCAAGCTCCTCTCCAGGACTTGAGATCCTATTACTATCCTTAATAAATACTCCTTCAACAGGCGGAGAAGCCTTTACAAAGTTTTATAGACAAACTGACAACTATTTCCAACTAACTATTTTGGACAGCAAGCTCCCAGCTCCCAGCTCCCTCCTCAAGATTAGTTGTATCTTCTTTTGAGTTCAGTTCTATTCTATTTTCTGATCTTGAAGTAACAATCTCTTCCTTACCTCACAAGTGCACTAGAGATCCAACTCCCAACTGACCTCTCTAAGACTCTGGTCTTGGTCAAAGAATTACTCGTTTTTCCCATAGATAAATAAAATAAACTAACTCTTACTTTTTCTTTTTACAAAGAATTTTGATACAGATGTGCTTCTAATATAAGCAGATAGTAATTTAAGATCAAGTAAAAAAAGTTCAGATAACTTTTATTGTAGAAACATTTGTTTGATTTAATATAAAAAACAGTTTGATTGTATATTAAATAATGCTCTTGACAAGTCAAATAAATACGATTATTTATACTTTAAATTTTAGAATGTGTTTCTATGAATTTTAAAGTATAGATTTACTTTTAGAAATTAAGAATGAATTTATGCTCAAATAATTTATGATGACAAATATCAAGTATACTAGATGAATCAATTTAACACTATTTGATATAATAAATATATTTGTTTAACTCAGATAATATATAGAAATATTTTATCTATTATGTGAACAATATATAAATGAGGCCACTTAGGAAAAAAAATTCGGTGTCTAAGTACTGACCAAATTTATATTTTTCACACTTGTATATTTATATAAATATTTTTGATAAAACACCTTAGTGACAATCCGGAGAGTTTTTACTTATGATAAGTATTTCAGGGTCAAATAAGTGTTAATCTATATATTTATATAAATAACGGATATATATAAAGTATTTATATAAATACTTTGATTGACAACTTATGACTATCCGGAGAATTAATATCTCAGGGTTAATCAAGTGTTAATCTATTTATATAAATAATAAATATATATAAAATACTTATATAAATATTTTGATTTACAACTTGTAACAATCCGGAGAGTTTTAACTTATGATAAGTATCTAAGGGGATCAAGTGTTAATCTATAATATTTATATAAATAATAAATAGATGAAATATAAATATATATAATTGTGTAGAACAATGTATATTTATATTTATAGCAATCAACAAGTAAGAGAAAATTTAATCAAATAATTTAGAACAACTTATCTCAAGTACTTGTGACCAATTTTCTCTTCCACAAATAATTAGAGTTTAGAAGTAACAAAGAGAGCTTAAAGCTTTTAGAGAGAATGTAGGCAAGGAGTAAGCTTTTCTTAGTGTGTAAATCACTACAAAAAAAGCTGCTAATTCCCACGGAATTAATCTTGAGGGACTGGAATTCGTCGAAATTAACTTAAGTTTGACGGAATCCTGCGTCGAAGATAAGTCCGTCGAATATAAGTTACTCCTGACGGAATTTCGTCAGAGACAGTACCCCCTTATTGGCACCAGGTTTCCCGCCAGCGCGAAGGATAAATTCGACGAAACAATGCTTATTTTCAAGGGAAATTCAGTCGTAGATAACTAATTCTGAGGGACTTATGTCCGACGGAACTTCCGTCAAAAATAAAACTTAACCCTAAATAGTCAGCGTCTTATTTCAGTCGCCTCACTACCATTTCATATTATATATATATATATATATATATATATATATATATATCTCTCTCCATTCCACCTCCTGTCGCCGCCCTTTCCTCCACCACCCCCTGCCATCGGCCCTTCCTCCACCACCTCCTACCGCCGCCCCTTCCTCCAGCTTCTGCCGCGCGCCTCCACCACCTCTTGCCGCCACCCCTTCCTCCACCACCTGCCGCCTCCTTCTCCCTCCTCCTGAACCTTCTCCTATACTGTTTCACAGGTTCATAGTCTTACATTTGATTTTTTATATTTGGTTTAAAATGCTAAAATTTGTGTTTAATTTAGGGTTTAATATGTTTTGTTATGAAAATGATGAATGTTGGCTGAATTAGTGTTCAATTTGGGTTTTGATATTTAATTTAGTGTTTAATTTGTTATTAATTGACGCTGAATAATGTTCAATTTGGGTTTGATATATTGGAAGTTTGGGTTTTATATTTACCGTAATGTATGCTGCAATTAGGGTTTGATTTGTGAAATTACATATTCTGCAATTAGGGGGGTTTAATTTGTGCAATTTTGGGTTTGATATGTAATGTATGAACAGAAAGGAATGTATATATATGTTTGATTTGTGCAAATACATATTATGCAGTTAGGGTTTGATTTGTGCAAATTTGGGATTGATATGTAATGTATGAACAAAAAGGAATGTATCAATTTGGCTTGACTTATGTTTAGTATGTGTATATTTGGTATTCTCGACGGAGTTTCTGTCAGAATTATTCATTTGCAAAATTTGTGGGCCCTGCAAGTATATTTATGTATTATTTAATTAGTTTCCCAATATTAAAATAAACTAAGTGGCATTTACTTAGTTTCTTACTACTCAAATAAATTAACAAGAAATAATAAATAATAAATAAATAATAAATAATAAATAACAAATAAATAATAAATAATGATAAATAATAATAAATAATAAATAATAAATAATAAAATATATAATATAATATATAATATATAATTAATTAAAAGAGATAAATAATAAATAATAAATAATAAATAATAAATAAATAATAAATAATAAATAATTAATTAAAAGAGATAAATAATAAATAAATAATAAATAATAAAATAAATAATATATAATATATAATTAATTAAAAGATATAAATAATAAATAATAAATAAATAATAAATAAATAATAAATAATAAATATTAAATAATAAATAAACAATAACCAATAACCAATAACCAATAACTAATAAATAATAAATAATAAATAAATAATAAATAATAAATAATAAGTAATAAGTAATAAATAATAAATACAATACAATACAGTACAATACAATGAAATAAATTAAATTAAATTAAATTAAATAAATTTAATTTCTCATAAACTAAGTAGCACCTACTTAGTCGTGAATGTCGAATAGTAGTCCCCATATATATTCCAAATAACAGTTCTCATAAACTAAGTAGTACTTACTTAGTTTTTCATTGACAAAATAAACTAAATAACATTTGCTTAGTTTGCCGCAATATTCAATAAACTCAATAAGTACTATATGTATATATATACATATATGTACTATACTTTGAAACTTAGAAACTCGTTTGACGCATATGAGTGAATGTCGAATAGTAGTCTCCATATATATTCCAAATAACATTTCTCATAAACTAAGTAGCACTTAGTTTTTCATTGGCAAAATAAACTAAGTAGCATTTGCTTAGTTTACGGCAATATTCAATAAACTCAATATGACTCTCTCTTCGATCTTCAATACACTCAATTACAACTATACATTTTATAGTACAAATATCATTCCATTAACCATCAAGTATGTAGACCGCCTTAATTGAACTGGCTTGGGGTATGCTGATGACAATAGTTGCAAGGTGTAGGAACAACATAGGATGACATCAGCACTGGTATTATGCAACCTTAACACTCAAAGTCAATGTGAATAAATCATTGCGCTGTGTTGGCTTTCGTCACAATCCGTCCCCGCAACAACATTTTGAGACATTTATAAGTTTTCCTTCCCCACTTAAGATTCCTACTTAATAGTATTACATCTCTTTTCCTTTTTAAAACAGAAAATGCATAAATTGCAATGAACTATATATGAATGAACAAAGCAGAGCAACTAATTAACCGGTCAGTAGTAGAATTTGCGATTAGTATTCTTGGAAGTTTTCGAGGTCTTTAGTGGACAACCAATACCGCAACGAGTGCAGCGAAAGTAATGTGGAAAATACTCTAACCCGTCGCCACATTTTAAGGGTTGCAATGCAACTCTTTATGTGACGCGACAACTTTAAAGTATTCTCCACCTTCCATTTGTTGCCCCCGTTGCGGTATTAGTTGTCCCCTAAAGACCTTTGGAACTTCAAACTATCCTAATCTCATGTTCTAGAATTGACCGTTTAGTTAGGTGCTCAACTTTGCTCATTCTTATATAGTTCATTGCAATTTATGCATTTTCTGTTTTAAAAGGAGAACAGTTGTAATACGTTTAAGTCGGAAGATTAAGTGGATAAAGAGAAGTTATAAATGTCCCAACAAGCGTTTGCGGAGACGGATTGTGAAGAAAGCCAACACAGCGCATTTGTAAGACCCCAACTTTTTAGGAATAAGATTTAATTTCCTCTATATATTATTTTGAAATAGTAAAGTGTTGATTTGATAAATGTGGTAAGTTATGGGTGGAATGTGCAAATTTTACAAAGTAAGCAAGTGGTTATAAAATATTCATTGTGTCGGGAAATATTCGTTTGGTTGTGGAATATTCTTGTTGTGGGGGAATATTCGTACGACGGCGCAGTCATTGGTGGACCCCACAATGGAATGAATGTCAGATATAGAAAGCAACATAAATAACATTTTTATAAAAATAACGGTAAAACTGTTACCGTTAAACTGTTGAAATACCCGGTGATAAAAATACAGTAATACGCGTTGTTGCACAGTAGCACACGGTATTGCACAATATTTCGAATTATTGGTTCTTACGTAAGAAGTCACTTACTCAATAATTGTTACAGTAATTACTGTTCAATATTTTATATTATTGATTCAATAATTGCTACCGCTGATATTTTATATTATTAATTCAATAATTATCACAGTAACCACAGCACAGTATTTCACATTATCAAATCAATAATTTATATTATTTGAATAATATTATTAGATAGCATTATTGGCAATGCCTAGAAAGTTTTGTCGAGGAAAGGGGTTAGGTTATATAATTGTGCGCCAATGAGGAGAAATCCTTATAGGAAAGCCCCCTCTTTTTTGGGAACGACCTGGTTGTCATTATTGCGGTTCTGTAATATTATTTGTGAATAATAATTATTGATAAAAATGATAAGTAAATATTTATTCAATGTGGATTTAAACGGAGGAATTTTTAGCAAAAGTGACAATTATTAAGAATGGATATTTTATCTGTTCTGATAAAATAATTCATTCAAATATATTATTATAATATTATATTATAAGTGTATAATGTGATAATATAATAATATAATAGTGATGATATTTTTGCAACAAATTCACGATATATGAATAAAATGAGGAGAAAGAGAGCAAATTGGCTCCGAATTAATTTTGTTACAATAAATGCTAAAAACATGTTTTGTGAGTTGGTGGGCCCCACTTGTTGTTGTAAAATGCTGATTGTTGATTTTTCAAAGTTAGTATACAAAGGTCTTTATCAGTATATATTTTGTCAGAGTGGGGGTGTACAAAAATCATCCGTATGTAAATTTGGGTCATTTTTCGTTCAGAATTTGAAAAAACTTTCTTCTACAAAGTTGTAGAGAATTAAATTTTATATGGAATGGACATAAGGTTCATATTTTTTTGATAAAAGGGCTATTTATTATGAATGATTGAAGTTTCTGAATATTATTTTAATTTAAAATATTTTGGTAGAGATTTTCTAGAATGGGTGGGCCCCACTCTTGTCCTTGTTGGTGTGCTACACATTTTCAAAAGTGGAGGCTTGAAAAATTCATCCGTGGGTATAAAAAGTCAACATTGGTGTTCTGGCATTTTTCTATAAATAGGGTGCTTGGTTAGAAATGAAAATCACACCAGAATCAAAAAGTTTTCTCTCTATAATAGCGAGCGTATTTTTTGTGAGTATAAAGATAGTTTGAGTGTGGATTACGGTGTAAAATTTTTCTCAACAAAATATTCGATATTCTAGTCAGATCTAGTATTTTACTGAGGTAAAGGATGTTATTTTTCCCGTAAACGATGTTATTTCCTTTCAATATTCATAAAGAATATTACTTTCTTTCATATTCCATATTATGAAAGTGATAATATTTCATTTCATATTTCTAAATTTAAACTTACTACGGTAAGTATTGCTTCTATAATTCCTGAAAGGATCAGAAATTCTTTGAGTTTTGCGCTTCATCTAATATCATTTCACTGGAATATTGGTCTAAACTTTTTATGAAATTTTTATTTTTTCATGACGAGTTACTATTCACGATAAAAAAATTATTATTATTATTTTATCCAAATTATCTTTGATTGGATCCAAGTTTTGAACTTCATTTTTGAATTTTGTTCCACAATTGATTATTACGAAGTATTCTTGAACTTGGATAAACTAAATTACGAATCCCTAATATTTGTCCTTTAGCTCACTGGATTCGTTCCTTATAATATTTTTCATCATCCTCAGTCTTAAATGGTGATACAAACGAATATCTTTGGCCTGTAGTGCAAAGATGAATGATTATTTGATGAATATCTTTGGCCTGTAGTGCACAGATGATTACCTGATGAATATATTTGGCCCGTAGTGCAAAGATGGACAGGTGTTGAGATGAACATGACCATTGGTGATACAAATGAATATCTTTGGCCGTAGTGCAAAGATGAATATTTGATTCGAGATATATATTGATTGATGTTACAGAGATAAAATATTGATGATGGATTTTTAAATCATAGAAGATAGTAGACATCATTCTCTACTTAACTCTTCTAATGAATTGTTATTTTCGCTGCAGTTGTTGATCTAAAACTTGTTGTCCATAATATTTTATCTGATTTGTTGAAGACTAACGATAATTTATTCTTCATTATCTTAGTCAAAATTTTCTTTACTGGGCTAGTTGAGCACACCATTTTCTTCCATTGTTCTCTCTAGGAAATGAGAATGTCACAGGGACTAATCGGGAAACGGAGTGATGGTCAGAGTTAGAGCAGTAACAATCCTTACTATTTTGTAGAATAGTGTGATAATAATTGTAATTAATGATGACTTAATTTAAGTGTTTATATTTCGTATTATATACGATTTGTATTGAAACTCACAGTTTGCGTGGTCGTATTTTGCACGACCGTATGTTATAAAAGATTGTATTTAGATTCTGTACTATGTATTTGGCGACTCAGAATGGATTGACTATTGAACTTATTTTGGGGGCGTCACAGTTGGTATCAGAGCTATAAGTAAAGAGCCCCGAGCCTCTCGCTGGTGACTTCCTGTTTATGGGTGATGCACCGAAGCCAGACTCTCCGTAGGGGACGCAGTTCTGCGGTGGCAAACTGATAGGTACCATTGTGAGGTGCTGTAGTTGAAGCACCATGAGAGTCACAGTTGGTATCAGAGCTTAGGGATAGAGTCTCTGGCGGAGATCTGGGAATAGAACTAGGAGGGGAGAGACGAGTAAATCGTTTGCTAGTGTGTGTCTTACCTAAGCTTATTTGGTATTTAATTGGTCGGTTGGAACATAGGGTTAATATGTGATATGTTAATTTGTTTGATTAACCCTTGTTTTGTGGCAGTATTTAAGAATGGCAGCTGAAAATATAAACAATGGAGCATTTGAGACCGTTGAGACACCACTAATCAACAACCAGGATAATGTGATAACGGGAGAAGAAGAACGGCAGGCGGTCATAGAACAAAGGGATACAGTAATTCAAGATTTTGTTACCCGATATGCGAAGCTTGAACAGAAGCTCTCTCTGGCAGAGCAAATGATATTAGAGCTAGAATCTGAGAATGCAATCGTCAAAATTTTGATGAAAGAAGAAACAACTGAACGAATAAGAATGGAGGATGCATAGGTAAAAGCCGCACGACGCGTTGATATTTTACAAAGAGACGTCCGATCCAAGAAGGCCAAAATAGACGATATGGATTTCACTTTTTGGAAAGTAATTGGGAGAATCCAACATCGAGTTTGGAATTACCCTGTGCAGAACGGTCAACCCCAATTCGATATGGATCGAAGAGTAATGATTCAAATCATGGATCAGGAGTACGACGAAGCAGTTGAGGGTGGAATGTGCTTTATGGAAAAGTTAAGTCCAGCTGGGATGGTGACTCCAAAGGCTGTCCCGGACAAGTCAAAGTCGGTGGTTCCTGGAAGAGCGTTTGTCGTGACTGCCCAAAACGCGAGGAGCCCGAACGAGGTTATTACGGGTAAGTTAATCATAAACTCTTGCGAAGTCTATGCCTTATTAGATACCGGTGCTACCCATTCTTTTATTTCACTTGCTTGTGCTCAACGTTTGAACTTGATCGCTAAGAAATTAGACTTTGACTTATTTGTTGAAACTCCGTTGGGAGCAACCTAAGTCAGTAACCAAAATACGTAGCTTTCTGGGCTTAGCTGGTTATTATCGGAGATTCATGGAAGGATTTTCTCGAATAGCTACTCCATTAACTCAGCTGATTCGGAAAGATACAAAATTCGTATGGAATGAGGAATGCGAGAAGAGCTTCCAAGAGCTCAAGAGGAGACTCATTTCGGCACCTGTTCTGACAATACCATCTGGTTCGAATGTATTTGTCATCTACAGCGATGCTTCGGGCAAAAGGTTAGGTTAGGATGTGTTCTCATGCAACATGGGAAAGTCATAGCTTATGCCTCACGGTAACTCAAAGAATATGAGAGGAATTATCCTACTCATGATCTAGAGTTGGTAGCAGTCGTTTTGGCGTTGAAGATCTGGAGACACTACCTATATGGGGGAGAAAGTGGAGATATATACGGATCATAATGGCCTTAAATATTTCTTACTTAGAAAAAACTCAATATGAAACAATGACGTTGGCTCGATCTGTTGAAAGATTACGACCATACCACCCAATACCATCCTGAAAAAGCGAACGTGGTAGCTGACGCGTTGAGTAGAAGATCGTATGCGGGTACAAGTGCGATATTGTTAACATGAAGCCATCTTGTATGACTTACAAATGATGGAGATAGAGTTAAAGACTCGAGGGACCCACGTGAAGATGGCAAGTATACGCATAGAACCAGTTTTAACTGATAGAGTTAAAGCTGCTCAAGCTACAGACCCGGAGCTGATGAATATGATAAAGAAGATGCAAGAAGGTGCTATTCCAGAAACAAGAATCGATGCAGAAGGAATACTTTGAGTTAAATCCAGACTTTGTGTTCTTAACGACTCTGATTTGAAGTATAGAATCATGATGGAGGCACATAACACACCGTTTGCAATCCATGTTGGAAGTACCAAAATATATCATGATCTTCGACATACATTTTGGTGGAGCAATATGAAGAGAGAGATCACGGAGTTTATCTCGAGGTGTTTAATGTGTAAACGTGTCAAGGCGGAACATCAAGTGCCAAAGGGTCAACTTGCAGAAAACTATGGGCACCGTTTTACGATTTATTGGTCCATTTGAAATCCTTGACCGAGTAGGAAATGTGGCCTATAGACTCGCCTTACCTCCAAGCATGTCTCGTGTTCATAACATTTTTTTTACATATCCGTACTTCGTAAATATGTGAAAGACCCAAACCACATTATTGAGTTAGAACCAGATGAGATAGCTGAAGATTTAAAGTACGAGGAGATACATGTCAAGATCTTGGATAGGAAGGAACATGTCCTACGCTTGAAGATTATACCTCAAGTTAAAGTTTTGTGGAGAAACCATGATATCAAGGAAATGACTTGGGGGTTAGAATCGGAAATGAAAACGAGGTATCCTCACCTTTTCGAAATACCAGGTACGTACGTTAATTTCGAGGACGAAATTTTATAAGGAGGGGAGGTTGTAAGACCCCAACTTTTATGAATAAAGATTTAATTTTCTTTATATGTTATTTTGAAATAGTAAGGTGTTGATTTGATAAATGTGATAAGTTATGGGTGGAATGTGCAAATTTTACAAAGTAAGCAAGTGGTTATTAAATATTCATTGTGTCGGGGAATAATCGTTTGGTCGTGGAATATTCTTGTTGTCGGGGAATATTCGTACGACGGCGCAGTCATTGGTTGATCTCACAACAAAATGAATGTCGGATATAGAAAGCAACAGAAATAACATTTTTATAAAAATAACGGTAAAACTGTTACCGTTAAACTGTTGAAATACCCGGTGATAAAAATACAGTATTACACGTTGTTGCATAGTAGCACACGGTATTGCACAGTATTTTGAATTATTGGTTCTTACATAAGAAGTAACTTACTCAATAATTATTACAGTAATTACTGTTCAATATTTTATATTATTGATTCAATAATTGTCATAGTAACCACTGCACAGTATTTCACATTATCAAATTAATAATTCATATTATTTGATTAATATTATTAGATAGCATTATTGACAATGTCTAGAAATTTCTGTCGAGGAAAGGGGTCAGGTTATATAATTGCGCGCCAATGAGGAGAAATCCTTATCGGAAAGTCCCTTCTTTCCTGGAAACGACCTGGTTGTCATTATTGTGGTTCTGTAATATTATTTGTGAATAATAATTATTGATAAAAATGATAAGTAAATATTTATTCAATGTGAATTTAAACGGAGGAATTTTTAGCAAAAGTGACAATTATTGAGAATGGATATTTTATCTGTTCTGATAAAATAATTCATTCGAATATATTATTATAATATTACATTATAAGTGTATAATGTGATAATATAATAATATAATAGTGATGATATTTTTACAACAAATTCACGATATATGAATAAAATGAGGAGAAAGAGAAATTGATTTTGTTACAATAAATACTAAAAACATGTTTTGTGAGTTGGTGGGCCACACTTGTTGTTGTAAAATACTGATTGTTGATTTTTCAAAGTTGGTAGACGGAGGTCTTTATCAATATATATTTTGTCAGAGTGGGGGTGTGGAAAAATCATCCGTATGTAAATTTGGGTCTTTTTTCGTTCGGAATTTAGAAAAACTTTCTTTTACAAAGTTGTAGAGAATTAAATTTTATATGAAATGGACATAAGGTTCATATTTTTCTGATAAAAGAACTATTTATTATGAATTATTGAAGTTTCTGAATATTGTTTTAATTTAAAATATTTTGGTGGAGATTTTCTAGAATTGATGGGCCCCACTCTTGTCCTTGTTGGTGTGCTACACATTTTAAAAAGTGGAGGCTTAAAAAACTCATCCGTGGGTATAAAAAGTCAACATTGGTGTTCTGACATTTTCCTATAAATAGGGTGCTTGGTTAGAAATGAAAATCACACCAGAATTAGAAAATTTTCTCTCTATAATATCGAGCGTATTTCTTGTGATATAAAGATAGTTTGAGTGTGAATTCTGGTGCAAGATTTTTCTCAACAAAATATTAGATATTCTAGTCAGATCTAGTATTTTACTAAGGTAAAGGATGTTATTTTTCTCGTAAACGATGTTATTTTCTTTCAATATTCATAAAGAATATTACTTTCTTTCATATTCCATATTATGAAAGTGATAATATTTTATTCCATATTCCTAAATTTAAACTTACTACGGTAAGTATTGCTTCTATAATTCCTGAAATGATCAAAAATTCTTTGAGTTTTGCGCTTCATCTAATATCATTTCACTAGAATATTGGTCTGAACTTTTTATGAAATTTTCAACTTTTCATGACGAGTTACTATTCACGATAAAAAAAAATATTATTATTTTTATCCAAATTATCTTTGATTGGATCCAAGTTTTGAACTTCATTCTTGAATTTTGCTCCATAAGTGATTATTACGGAGTATTCTTGAACTTGGATAAACTAAATTACAAATCCCTAATCTTTGTCCTTTAGCTCACTTGATTTGTTCTTTATATTATTTTTCATCATCCTAAGTCTTAAATGGTGATACAAACGAATATCTTTGGCCTGTAGTGCAAAGATGAATGATTATTTGATGAATATCTTTGGCCAGTAGTGCAAAGATGATTACCTGATGAATATTTTTGGCCCGTAGTGCAAAGATGGACAGGTGTTGAGATGAACATGACCACTGGTGATACAAATGAATATCTTTGGCCGTAGTGCAAAGATGAATATTTTGATTCGAGATATATATTGATTGATGTTACAGGGATAAAATATTGATGATGGACTTTTAAATCATAGAAGATAGTAGACATCATTCTCTACTTAACTCTTCTAATGAATTGTTATTTTCGCTGCAGTTGTTGATCTAAAACTTGTTGTCCATAATATTTTATCTGATTTGTTGAAGACTAATGATAATTTATTCTTCATTATCTTAGTCATAATATTCTTTACTGGACTAGTTGAGCTCACCTTTTTCTTCCATTGTTCTCTTCAGGAAATGAGAATGTCACAGAGACTAGTCAGGGAACGGAGTGATGGTCAGAGTTAGAGCAATAACAGTCCTCACTATTTTGTAAAATAGTGTGATAATAATTATAATTAATGAAGACTGAATTTGAGTGTTTATATTTCGTATTATATACGATTTGTATTGAAACTCACAATTTGCGTGGTCGTATTTTGCACGACCGTATGTTATAAAAGATTGTATTTGAATTCTGTACCATGTATTTGGCGACTCAGAATGGGTTGAGTATTGAACCTATTTTGGGGGTGTCACAACAATGATTTATTCACATTGACTTTGAGTGTTAAGGTTTCATAATACCATACAGATGCCAACTTAAGTTATTTCTGCGCTTTACAACTATTTGTCTAACTTAACTCTTTGCCAGCTCAAATAAGGCGATTAACATGCTTGATGGTTAATGGAAGGATTATTTATGAACTATACTTTAGAACTTAGAAACCCGTTTGACATTCACCTAGTAGGAGTGAATGTCGAATAGTCCCCAGTTTGGGACTGTTACTGGATGTTATGTCTTTCACTTAGGCCGGTGCCAATACAAAACAGTACGTTTTTGTTGTTTTGAGGATTTTTAGGCTGTTATCTCTACTTGTTCTTCGAGTACATACTTAGATTAAGTTATCTTAGTATATTTCGTGTACTTGGAGACCATGGGGAGGTGATAAGTGGTTTTTATGACCATTTATTCGAATAGTAACCAACTCATTCTGTTGCTTAAACTCAAGTATCGTTGTGTGTTTTATGTGTTTTTGCTTTGTTAAGTGATTTTCAGGTTTAGGAACTCTCCGAGTGCTATTTGAGCTAAAAAAGGGCAAAAGAACGCCAATATGGGGGAAAGCACAGAAACTGGCTTAGCGCATAAGGATGGCATTATAATGGAGAGAAGGCAAGCCACGTGATGGGACTGTGAAGATGCAAGAAGGCTAATAAGAGGCAAGAATGCAAGAGGTACAAGAGAAAACAATTGAAGAATTCATGAAGCCAGCCTTGCTCCAGCAGAAAAATGCACCAGCATCAGCTTCTGTCCCGCGCGGCCGCGCCGTGTTAAGGTAGCCAGCCCGCACGCCCGCGCTAATATGCAGTAATCAGAGGACTTGACTGGGGACTCGCGCGGCCGCGCCAGGTCTAAGGCAAACAGCCGCGCCAGCCCGATTTTGATACAGAGTTTAACTTTTTCTTAAAATGAACGGAAGAAGGCTAATATAAGGGGGCTCAGCCCCATTTGCTCCGGAGTATTTCATTTGGACCTTAGCCCTAATTCCTTTCTTCTTTTCCTTTCCATTTCTTGTTTAGATTAGGTTAGTTTAGGAGTATATTAGGGTTAAATTAGATAGTTAGATTCTAGGGTTAGGTTAGTGTTTTGAAGATTGAAGCAAGGATTACATCAAGATCCAACACTTGGAGAAGAACATAAGATTTGCATTTCTCTATCTCTTACTCTCCTTTTATTAAACTTGTATTCGGATGATGTTTATAAACCTTGTGGATAATATATTTAGGTTGTCTATGCCTTAAATTATATTTTGAGGTTCCAATGGAACCTATGAGTAGTTGATTGTTGGTTTCCCTTCCATGATGGTCTTATTGATTGTTGTATGCTTATCTATTGCGATGTATGCTTTAATGGCTTAATTGATTAGCTACCAATTACTGTGATAACCTATGTGGGTTCGAGAGATGAAATATAGGTTTAGATCCAATCGTAGTAGCGGGCGATTGTAGGTTCACATGGCGTTGGACTTATGATTTGTGCTTAGGATAGACATATACCGAAGCACCGCTCATAGTCAATAGAGAACTTGACCTTCAACCCTATTTATTTGTAAATCACATAGACATATAGTGGTTTAGGTAATGTGGGTGTTCACGTGCGTCTATCACCTGTGGATTGCACGTGATACGGATTAGGTGCATCGAAAGATGGCCTTCTCCCACTCTCGTGTTTTCGGCTAACACATATTGTGATTGATTTGACCTAATTGGAAGTGAATTGACTTAGACAAATCTTTAGGGGAAATTGAAATCTCTTATCTTCATTATCTAATTCAAATCTAGGATTAATTAGTTTAACTTCAATTCTTGCCTAGTTAACTTAGTTTAATTCATTCTCCTTACCATCCGTTTAAATAAGACCGAGATGATTATGAGCTAGTGGTTTGGTGTCTGTTATCCGTTAATTCTCTGTGGGAACGATCTTTACTTACTCTTTATTACTCGTTGGCCGCGTATACTTGCGCATTAATTGTGTCATCTAATCGGATCAACAAGTTTTTGGCGTCGTTGCCGGGGAATTATTCGGATAACTGTTTGCCAACATTAGTTTAAATCAAATTAGTCTTAATTTAAACTTTTTATTTTTGTTTTAATTCTCTTCATTTGTTCTCTTCTCAGGTACAATGGACTTAAATTTCTATCCATGGAATGGTACAAGGCAAGAGCAACCAAGGGAAGCAAACAATGATGGCGTCAACCCAATCGCAACACTTTCAGCACAGCTAGAGGAGCTCTCGAGGAAGCTGGATACTGTTTCAGCTCAACAGAGTAGAGAGCCAGTTATTTCTCATGAGTATGGTGCTGGGAGCTACATGAGCCATCAAAAGCCTATCAGTTATGGACAGGAGCAGTATAGGTCGGGTTACTCCTACACCGGGCCTTATCCCACTTATCAGCCAGATTGGGGGTATCACCCAGACCCTTCAGCAAACCCTTCATCAGACAATTATCAAGACCAATATTGGGATCCAAATCCCATTTACGCCCCAGAATGCATATTCCAGACTCTAGTTTATGAGCCTTAACACAATTTTGAGGGTGACACAGAAAATGCAAGCTTGGAGGATGGAGGTGACATATCACTGAAGGACATCTTGATTGAGTAACAGAAGTCAGTCAAGAATATCCAGAACTGGGCAGATCAAATTAGTAGGGCCTTGATGATAGAGGATGAGCAAGGGCAGACCCATACTATGAGCTATCAAGATCAATACGAGCCAAGTCCAAATTGTGCACCCGAACCCACTTATCAATCCCCATGTTTACAAGGAGAACAATCAACAATGGACTTCATGTATGCAAGCTCAGAAAACCAAGAGGAGTTATTTGGGAGCCAGGAACCATCAAACTAAAATTTTCAATATCAGATGGCCCCAATCAACTATGCTACTACCAGTGAGCCTCAATACAGGGAGCCCGTGGCTAAAACAGAAAAGGAAGGATTGGAAATTATGTGGGGGAATTCCATAGCATCGACAGAGGAGACCTTGATTGAGCGAGAGCAATCGATTGAGGATCTTCAGATTTGGGTAGAGCAGATTAGCACGGCATTAAAGAAGGAGGAGGCATTTGAACAAGAGACAACAGTGCAAGATTTTGTGCCTCTAATGACTAAAACCGTGAGTTATGATCCCCAGACTACGTGGTGCTATGACATGGGTGCAGAAACTGATAGAGAATCCGAAGTGCAATTGCAACTGGACGAGCCGAAGGCAATGGAAATAGAGGAGATAATTGGGGATATGGAGCAGTATGAACCAACAGTGATAATACCCCAAGAGCCTCCTCCGCCGAAGTTTGAGACTCCAGTCAAGTTTTCACACCCTTGCCCCCTTAAATACGAATTTCGATGACATGAGAGAGTCCATGAGCTTCAAACCATGGTGGTCAGAAGAGAAGAGAATAGAAGAAGAGTCCGTTGTGTGGTCTACACCTCCACGCCCCGATCATTTCACCTACACAACAGAACCCTTGCCTAGCTCCCCAACCTTCAGGACGAGGAATTCTTTTACTTATCTAATGCTAGGTAGTTTAAATCTGCATCTGCTCCTACTGGGAAGCCGCCAAAGTCATACAGCTATTCTGATGGATGGAGGGGTTCTCCAGTATCGTCGGGGAGTCGGATAGCAGTGGTCAGACACAGTTCAGCTAAAGGACTATAAATCAAGCGCTCGACGGGAGGCACCCCATCATTTCTCTCTCTCCCTACCTGTTTAATTCTCCATTACCTGCTTTCTATCATAATTCCCTCCCCCTTGTTTAATTCTTATTAGTTAATATTTAGGTTAAAATTTTTGAATGCTCGTAGATTTAGGAGTTCATTGCCTACATTTTTGGACTTAGGTTGATGTATCTATTTTTGGGACTTAAACGTTTCTTGCACATTTTTGAATCACGAGAATGTTACATATACGCACTTAGAGAATTTTTTTGGGAATTTGAATGCATATATGTTTCCATGTTTAATTCTCTTGATGTAAATAGTTAATATAGTTTTGATAGTTAAAAAGGGCTTAATAAAGATATTATGCTTTCTCTCAGGTCAAAGTTGTTAGATAGAATGCAAGCTCAAAGGCAACCTCATTGCCTAGCAAAAATCTGCAGGAAACAAAAACTGGCAGCCGGCGCGGCCGCGCCTTGACAAGGCTGAAATGGCGCGCGGCCGTGCCTCTCACAGACTGGGCCTGACTTAAGGAAAATTTTGGCAGCTTTTGGGGGCACTGTTTCATGAAAAGCTATCAACAGCACCCAAACCTCAGTCCATCTAATCCCGAACCCTCGAGTTCCTTAATGCAATCCCCCATCTCTTTCTTAATGCAATCCCCCCACTACAAGCCTTAATTTTGAAAACCTCCTATCTCATCAATCCGAAGTACCAAGTCCCATTCCACCTCATCCTCTCAACCTGATCAATTAAGATATTGAGTGTGGAATCATTAGCAGAGCAAGATTGATATTGAGTTGGGTTGGCTCGTTTAGTATAGTGTTGAGCGGGGTGTATTTTACCAAGAGCAGAGAGAGACGTGGAAACTTCTGAGAGGATGCCACTTCATTTCATGCAGCATCAAAAGCCAAATAGGGGAGTTCCTTTCTTTTCACCTTTACCTTCAATGAGGACATTGAACAGTTTATGTTTGGGGGTATTGGTGTTGTTTTTGCATATAGTTAGTTCATTTCATATTTTGCATATAGTGTAATTTGCATTCATATTGCATATTGTGTTTGTTCATATAATGTATGTAGGTTGTAAATAGTTAAAATTTATGAAAATTTTAAAATTTTTCTTTTATTTTTGCATTCTGTGTTAGAGCATACTGCATGAATCTAGTTTTCAGTTGGTTACTTATGTATGTTACCTGTGAAGAAACTGAAATCACTTGATTGTTGAACTGATTTGAGACTTAAGCTTGATTTCATGGTCATATATGTAAATCTTTACCTGTCAGATACTGTGTAACCAGTAAGCACGATAGAGTAAACACCATGATATGCTAAGTTTAAATGTTTACATACTTGTCTTCTGGTGGAAAAACTATGTTTTAATAAAAGAGTTTTAGTTCGCATATAATAATAACTAGACTGTTAAAAACTTAAGTTTGGGGGAAATAGGGAACATGTATGATTTATGCGGGGAGATGGAGCATAAGACGCACTCCCTTGCAGAAAAAGAAAAAGAAAAAGAAAACAAAAGAAAAGATTAAGAAAAAGAAAAAAATAGAATAAACACTTCAGCTACGTCGAGTTCTGTGGCCTTTGATATTCGAGCAAGTAAGCCCTCGGGGTGTCTCTACACCCAGCGCCCTAAGGCCGTCTGATCTGGGAGTCGTTGGTCAAAAGCTTGCTACATGGATATCATTTAAAAGCCTAAGAGGATTAGGCATTGCACAGTCGAGTGTGTACACGATAAAGTGCGAATACGCCCTCGTGAGTTAATAAAAGCGTAATGAAAACCCCCCTATTGACTCTTAACTCTAGTAATACATGGTCTTAGTTAGAACTTATACGATTTACTATTTTTCTTAGTTTAAAGCTTGTTTTTCCCCTAAGAAGCATAGTATATGAATTATTTATCTGAATGCATATTTAATGGTTGCCAGGCACACAACGCACAATACATCAGTGCTGATAGTTTTGGATTTGCAGAATATATTTTTAATCTCTTCTTGGGTAGCTTTTCTATTTAATCATCTTGTGGTTTTCTGAGGCATGTTTTTGTGAGTTCAATACTGACTGAGACATGGATTCGCATTCGTAGTAGTATAGGTTTCATACATTGTAGATATTGCATTGCATCATGTGTTTAGTTTTGTTTTGGTTGCTTGAGGGCAAACAACATTTAAGTTTGGGGGTATTTGATAAGTGATTTTTATGACCACTTATTTGGATAGTAACCAACTCATTCTGTTGCTTAAACTCAAGTATCGTTGTGCGTTTTATGTGTTTTTGCTTTGTTCTGTGATTTTCAGGTTTAGGAACTCTCCGAGTACTATTTGAGCTAAAAAAGGGCAAAAGAATGCCACATGGGGGAAAGCACAGAAACTGGCTTAGCGCATAAGGATGGCATGATAATGGAGAGAAGGCGAGCCACGTGATGGAACTGTGAAGATGCAAGAAGGCTAATAAGAGGCAAGAATACAAGAGGTGCAAGAGAAAACAATTGAAGAATTCATGAAGCCAGCCTTGCTCTAGCAGAAAAATGCACCAGCATCAGCTTCTGTCCCGTACGGCAGCGCCGTGTTAAGGCAGCCAGCCCGCACGCCCGCGCTAATATGCAGTAATCAGAGGACTTGACTGGGGACTCGCGCGGCCGCGTTAGGTCTAAGGCAAACAGTCGCGCGGCCGTGCCAGCCCAATTTTGACATAGAGTTTGACTTTTGCTTAAAATAAACGGGAGAAGGCTAATATAAGGGGGCTCAACCCCATTTGCTCGGGAGTATTTCATTTGGACCTTAGCCCTAATTCCTTTCTTCTTTTCCTTTCCATTTCTTGTTTAGATTAGGTTAGTTTAGGAGTAGATTAGGGTTAAATTAGATAGTTAGATTCTAGGGTTAGGTTAGTGTTTTGAAGATTGAAGCAAGGATTACATCAAGATTCAACACTTGGAAAAGAACATAAGATTTGCATTTCTCTATCTCTTACTCTCCTTGTATTAAACTTGTATTCGGATGATGTTTATAAACCTTGTGGATAATATATTTAGGTTGTCTATGCCTTAAATTATATTTTGAGGTTCCAATGGAACCTATGAGTAGTTGATTGTTGGTTTCCCTTCCATGATGGTCTTATTGATTGTTGTATGCTTATCTATTGCGATGTATGCTTTAATGGCTTAATTGATTAGCTACCAATTACTGTGATAACCTATGTGGGTTCGAGAGACAAAATATAGGTTTAGATCTAGTCGCAATAGCGGGCGATTGTAGGTTCACATGGCGTTAGACTTACGATTTGTGCTTAGGATAGACATATACCGAAGCACCGCTCGTAGTCAATAGAGAACTTGACCTTCAACCCTATTTATTTGTAAATCACATAGACATATAGTGGTTTAGGTAATGTGGGTGTTCACGTGCGTCTATCACTTGTGGATTGCACGTGATACGGATTAGGTGCATCAAAAGATGGCCTTCTCCCACTCTCGTGTTCTCGGCTAACACATATTGTGATTGACTTGATGTAATTAGAAGTGAATCGACTTAAATTAATCTTTAGGGGAAATTGGAATCTCTTATCTTCATTATCTAATTCGACTCTAGGATTAATTAGTTTAACTTCAATTCTTGCCTAGTTAACTTAGTTTAATTCATTATCCTTACCATCCGTTTAAATAAGACCGAGATGATTATGAGCTAGTGGTTTGGTGTCTGTTATCCGTTAATTCTCCGTGGGAACGATCTTTACTTACTCTTTATTACTCGTTGGCCGCGTATACTTGCGCGTTAATTGTGTCATCTAATCGGACCAACAGGAGGTGCTACCGAAATTTTCTTAAAACAGTAGAAACGTGCTTAACGTGTTGGCACTAGTGAAGAGACGCATCCAGGAACGGGATAGAAGCCTGAATTTCCCCTGTCCTATAGAGGAGATGCTGCCGAAAAATATAATTTATGCATGGATCACAGTTACAGAAAGCAAAGAAACTGTATTAAATGCGTCTTATGTGCAGCATCAATATGTCAGCCGACCGGAGTTGGATATACCGTATGATACCCATTGATGGGAGGGGATTAGTGTCAGCTTATCGTGATGGGGTGTCTAACTTTTTGAACAAAGCAATAGAACATGCTGATGATCCGAATGGAAAAATGCGATGTCTGTGTGTCAAATGTAAAAATCTTATCTGGAAGAAAGCCGACGAGATTAGATTTGACTTATTTTCCCGTGAATTTGTGGATGGGTACACCTTATGGATTCATCACGGGGAATCAGCTGAGTTGAGGGAACTTTCAAACAGTGTAGACCAACCAGCTGAGTTGAGGGATTCAATTGTGGATAACTATGATGCCGTGGAGATGTTGGTCGATGCGTATGGGCCTAACACTATAAACTGGGTCGATAACGAGCATGTGTCAGGCAATGCTCAGCAAGAACCAAATAATTCAGCTGCAGCCTTTTACAAGATGTTACATGAATCGGGGGTCCCATTGTATCCTGAAAATGACAAGCACACCAGGCTATTTATAGTGACTAAGCTCTTACACTTTAAGAATGATGAAAAATGCAGTGAGAGAGGTTTTAACAATTTGTTTGCTTTTATCTACGATTTTTTACCCACGGATAATACCTTGCCTGCAAATTATTACGAAGTGAAGAAGATGGTCAAGGGTTTGAATATGGGGTATCAGAAGATCGATGATTGTGAGCAGGATTGCATGTTATACTATGGGGTGGACAGAGATAAGGGACAGTGTGATATATGCAGCTTGCCTTGCTTCAAGGTGACAAAACGTGGGGGGAAGGAGAAACATGTTCCCAGGAAGATCTTACGGTACTTTCCTCTTGCGCCGAGGCTTCAACAGCTATTCATGTCGTCCCATACGGCTCAACATATGAGTTGACATAGAACAAGGGATGTCGTGCCTGGTCAGCTGACTCACCCTGCAGATGGAGATGAGTGGATGAAGTTTGATGAAAATTTTCCAGAATTTGCAAAGGATGATAGGAATGTCTGGCTTGGCATGGCTACAGATGGGTTTTGTCCATTTAATAATTTTAGCTAGCCCTACTCTGTTTGGCCAGTAATAATGGTAGCTTACAATCTTCCACCGTCAATGTACATGAGGGATCCGTATCTATTCTTGACTTTACTGATACCGGGGGATAAAAGTCCTATAAAAGACATAAACGTGTACCTCAGGCTGTTAGTCGATGAACTTAAGATGTTGTGGGAGACGGGTGTTCAGACCTATGATAAAGCAAAGATGCAAAATTTTGTGATGAAGGCAACTTTGTTGTGGACTATCACCGACTTTTTGGCACTTGGGATGATAAGTGGTTGGTCAACTTATGGGAAGCTGTCATGTCTAGTCTGTATGGGGGATGTGCAAGGCATACAACTACGTCATGGGCGAAAAAACCAGTTGGTTCGAAACTCCTCGTAGATTCTTGCCTACTAACCACAGTTACAGAAAGTTGTCTGCACAGTTTAACAAAAAGACAGAGAAAAAGGGGGTTGTTGGACGTTTGTTGGGCAGCGAGATATCGGGTTGGCTTAACGATCTATCTTTTCCACCGCCAGGTAAGGAGCATGGTAAGTTGAGAGCAGCTGGTTACAGAATAACACTCATAACTAGACACACTCGCCCATGTGGTTTGAGTTGCCATATTGGGTCACACTTTCAGTCCGTCATTGTATAGATGTCATGCATACAGAAAAGAATGTGTTTGAGAATCTGTTTTACATCGTGTTAGATGCGAGTGGTAAAACAAAAGACACTGATAAAGGACGTAATTATTTGGAGGAAATGAATATCAGGTCGGAATTGTGGCTTCGACCTAATAACTCAAAACCAAAAGCGTCATTTTGTCTAACCAAGCAACAGGTTGAAGACGTGTGCAAGTGGGTAAGTGCGTTGCAGCTCCCGGATGGATATGCTTCTAACATATCTCGTTTCACCAAGGTTGAGCAGCTGAAAATGACTGGGTTCAAATCTCATGATTGCCATGTATTATGCAGAAGTTGATTCCAATTGCATTTCATGAGATGTTACCTAGGAAATTTGTTGATGCCTTGGCCAAAGTATCAGCTTTCTTTTGGGATATATGCTCAACAGTAATAAGGTACAGTGATGTTGAGCAGATGGAGAAGAATATAGTGCTGACAATGTGCAAGCTCGAAATGATCTTACCTCCAGGGTTCTTTGACTCGATGGAGCATTTGCCTATACATCTACCATATGAACTGAAACTTGGAGGACCGGTGCAATATCGGTGGATGTATCCTTTTGAGAGGTAACTAATATCATCTATTTGTTTAAATTTTGATGATTTTTCCAAGACATATTATTAGTAATAATTGTTTGCAATTATATTTCAGGTATATGCGTCGATTAAAGTAGAAAGTGAAAAACAAAGCTCGTGTAGAGGGTTTAATTGCTGAACGTTATACGGAGGAAGAACTTGTCAATTTCTGCTCTCTGTACTTTGACGATGTAGTCTCAACTAAGCATACTCGTTTAAGTAGGAATGAGGTTCTTAGTGATCAATCTCATTCTGATGATGAGTTAGTTGTATTCACATATCTGGCAAAACCATTTGGCCATGAGACAATGACTTACTTAAGCTATAGAGATTTGAAGATTGTATCCACATACGTGCTTCTAAATTTGCCTGAATTGGCGGAAGACATCAAGTATGTATTATTATACGTACACATGTCAATACACTAAGATTTTGATTGTAATAATGATTTTATTATATTATTTCAGTGCATTCAAAGAGGAAGCGAATGCTTCTAATCCGGGAATGACTCCAGCACAGTTGGAAGTATTCACTACTGGAAATTTTCACTAGTGGTTTAGATTATGAGTGTTTTAGAGACGTTGTTTCAGGCCCATATAAACTAATAAATTCATTTTCTGGTTGCATCGTGAATGGGTATACATTCAAGGTTGATAACTTGAATGAAATGACATCAGTCAATTCGGGCGTTGTCGTGTTGGGAAGTTACTACCAAGACTCCGAGTCCAATTACTATGGACGATTAGAGGAAAGTGGTTGTACTAAATTATCCCAATGGTAAAAAATTTGTTACATTCAGGTGTCGCTGGTTTAATACTGTTAAGGGTGTTAAAATTGATCTTAATAGAATCGTCATGGTAGACATAAAGTCAAAACTACAGTCTAATGATGTATTCATTCTAGCCAGCCAAGCCACTCAAGTGTACTATGCCCCGAATGTCTTAAATTATCGGAGCCACTGGTATGCAGTTGTCACAACAAAGACTCATACTTTTGATGGTACTAATCTATCGGGAATAGATGAGCTGTTGCAAGAACAAATTAGCAATCCCGAGGTAGATGTCTTACGGGATGATGGTATGATTTTTGACCTCATTGACATACCTGATGTTGAGGAAGACGTGGTTGTCAATGACTATATAGTTGTACACGAAGACGACGAGTACAAAATCGGTACGGAGGCAGAGGAGTCAGAATTAGATGACGAAGTTGAGATTGATTCTGACGGGTTTAATGACGTACGTAGTCTTAACTTGAATGGTTTTCTGTAATCGAACGATAATTTAATTTAGATAAATTAACTACAGCTTAATTAATAGATTAATATGTTGGTTATTTCAGTAGTACGCTGATATATGGCTAGACATAGCGGGGGAGGTCGTCGTGGTGGTGGTCGTTCGGGATCAGATGACTGCACCCACGGCCAGGGATCTTCATCAGATAGTATGTTTCCAAACTTAAATATTAAATTTATTGGAATTATGAAAATATTATATTTATATAATGTTATTTATACAGATAGTGCTCGTCGACGTCAGCGACACACTAACCTCGGATTATTTGGCCGACCGCCGGCACAGCTACACGTTGTCCGGGTAGATGTCGACTCGGTGCAATAAGTATCACTTTTAATCTGTCAATTGTAATAAATTAACATGTATATATATATAATTACATTATTAATATAACAAATTATTTTATTTCTCTCGCATTATATTGTAGCATCTTGGACACTGTCGCTAAGATGACACTACACGCTATCTGCCTAACACACTTGCCTACTAGCTTTATGCGTTTTAGCCAGTTTGCCCAGTATGATGCCTCATTCATGGATATTGTGCTGCGCGATTTTCACATAAGTCTAATTACATAGCTTCAAATAAATAATGCATTATTTTTTACCATTATATACTTTTCAAATGAATTCTGATATATCGATACAACTTTTCTTATAGGTTTATTTTAGATACGAGGAGGGCATATCTCTAGCATCCAGAGATAATGTTATTATTGCACATGTCGCGAAGAACTAATCCGGCTGGCTTTACTAGATGAGACAGCGGGCGGCCAGGGCGGTTGACGAGCAGCCTGGGACTATGATCAGATCTCATCAGCCCCGCATAGTCAGTGATCAGGCTATGTATCGGCACTGGGATGATGAGGTGTTCAAGACGAAGTTGGAGCAAGCGAAGAAAAATCAGAGCCAGCTCCGAGTCGTACACACGACTGGCTCACAGTCGTTTGAGGAGGTGAAGTCGGTAAGTATTGCGTATTTTTTTGTTTAGTTAGTCAATTTTTAGTAACATACTTAATACAGTTTTAATTATGTTAATTATTCGGCCATGAGCTCGAGCTTGGGCCGACCCCCTACGATGACTGAGTTCTGGGATAGGGCCCACACCCCTAAGGAGTCTTGCATATTGTCCCCTGCAGCCTTAGCTATACAGGTAAGACTTAGTCTACATTTGACGTTATTAATAATATTAAAATGTTAATCAAATAATATAATTAACTCGCGTATACAAATAACATTTCAGGATCGATTTCAGTAGCTTCGGGACGCCCGTCTAGCTGAGTTGCGGGCTGCTAGGGGGGATCCTGAGCCGTTAGATTCCACCACTCCTATGCTTGAGATTGAGTTATCTCAGGATGAGGAACTGAGACTATGGGTTGCGTCTCAGGATCCCCCTACTTCGAGTACCGGCATGTATCGCGTGTTGGGCCTGCCGAGGATACCAGTGTATACCCTACCTGAAGGAAATATGTAATATATCTTAAGTTTTAAAATAAAATAAAATTTATATATAATACGTAATTAATTGGTTTATTATCGCAGGCTCTAGCCAGCGCCAGCGCCCGAGAGCACTAGTTGGATCATTTGATACGGGCGTTGGCTTAGATGATGCGCTCTTCCAGAGGGTTATAGCGGCGGTATCGGAGAGGTTTCAGACGGATCCGGCTTTTTGACGTCAGCACTTACCTACCCATTCTCGCCTTCACCAGCTGGCTCAGGATATTGCAGCAGGGGCCACTGTAGAGAGTACTGGATTACCGCCCGAGCAGTTCACCTCATTAAGCCGTGAGGTGCTCCGGATGGTGGTTACTCTATGTCGACGTTGGAAAATTTAAGAAATATCGCGGGTCGGTTTAAATCCCGATTTTCCTCAAATCGATCTTCCTAAGTTATCTCTACCCTTATTCTTTTTATTACAAAAAAGGTTTTGAAGGGCTTTTTAGGAAAAAGGGCAACATGTGTATATGTCAACGATTTGATTTAAACAGAGTCGCCAGTTGGTAGTTTTGAAAATGGTTGTACCAACTCAACCGAATTTGATTTGAAAATAGGCCCAATTGCTGGACACTGTCGAAACTTGATCTTTGAAATCGGAGTTTTGAGTTCGGGGGCTTGGTTAAGTGTGGGGAAGGTGTTAGGCACCCCATGACTCCCGTGTAAACACGGTACCGCAATCTTTTCAATATTTCCCTTAAAACTGGAATGCGTGAATGAATGCTGTTTGAAAATTGGGCCTTTTGATTAATTGAAAGCTTTGACAGGCTTCGTTGAGCCTATATACGAAGGGTTTGATTTGATTTTTGAAAATCAGTCTTTGATTTGATTTGCAAAAAGCAATTAATTTGATTTGTAAAAGCTTTTGAATTGATTTGACAATGATGTTTTGAAAGCTGGTTTTATCAAACCCTTACGCTGACATAGGAATTGAAGCATATTGCTACTCTCAATTTTATCTTTATAGCCTTAAGGCTGCATGCAAATGGTGATTTGTTGGGCTGCGAAACATCCTCGACCACAGAAATATAAAGTGTCGGTCTCCTCATGGGTATGAAAACCATCGGAGGGACGCTGACACGACAATCCATATTTTCACTCTGTTGAGACCTTAAATCCGGATAACCGTTTTAAGATTTGTGCATGTACATTTTTACAAAAAAAATTGGTAGGGTACATCTGTAAATTGGAGTTTGTCCATAGTGGGAATCAGATTCTGATCAGTTTGAACATGAATCCCATGATTCTTAGGCTCACATATGAGTGGCTAGAAAACCTGCATAATTCGAATTTGTACAGAAATAAATGTATGCGTCATCACGTCGCAATGGAACCAAGGATTCATCAGTAAATCCTGGCTGCGCGTGGCTAAAGCGTTTCGTTCCCACTAGATAGCGATCTAAGGGACGGGAGGTTGCTTTTGAAGCTGAAACTATAAAAATAACTAGATTTAACGAAATCTCAGCCATTATAGCTTCCAGGTTCTGTCGGAACCTATTTGAACTGTTGAAAGCTAGAATTGGCGAGATTTGGATAAATCTAGTTCGCCCGCAGATATGTCCATGCAGATTCATATAAAAATGGATGATAAATGCAGCAGTTGAATAAATTGAATAAAGCAATATATAATTATATATATATATAAAAGCTATAAAAGGGCGATGATTTTCACTCGCAAGCCCGAACTGGAATTGAAATAAAAAGGGCGATGGGTTTTCACGCATTGGAATTGAAATTGACAGAAAAATAGTCACCCAGTGTCTGGGGAGAGCACCCAGTATGGGGAAGTGTGCAAAAGTAGTAAAATAGCCACGAAATAATCCAGGCCGACTGAAAATATATATATATATATATATATATTGACAAAAATGCAGTCAACCAGGACTGATATGAGTACCAGTGATGGTGAATGTCGCTTATATATGCATAAATATATATAAAAGCGATAAACTACCTCGGATTTGACATCCGGACTTGACAGAATTGAAATATTAGTACATTTGCAGTTAAATATATACAAAAGAGGGCCAAACCCGGACTGGGTTGATAACCCAGTCCGGCGAAGTTGCCAGAATGTGCGTGCTAGTGCATTGAAGCTGTTGGAGCTGACGGATCGTCAATCCGAGTTGTAGAAATGTTGAAAACAGAGTTTATGTACAAAAATGTATCAATTTTTGACGAAAACGTCCACGGAACTAAGTTCTGGGCATATTTAGAAGATGAAACTTTGTGTGCAAGTGTAAAGCAATGCAAAGTAGTAATAGCAACTTGCTGATTGTAAAAATACTTACAATGGACCACAATACGGGCTTTTTGCCAAATCGTAGGCTTTAAACGTCCAAATCTACTTGTGGTTTTTTGATATGTGTTAGTATATGTATATCGACGTGTTGGAGTGAAAATATTTGGGTTTGGAAGAGGTGTAAAAGTTGGAAAATTAAACTGCCAAAGCTTCGCTGCGTTCCGACTTTTTTCAAATGAACCAGGGGGCACGTTTATTTATAGGCAAGGGAGCCTCCACTCTACCTACGGCAGCCACAGGTAGAGCTGCGGCTCCCCTAGGTGGGGCCCATATGCCCGTCTTGGTCGTCTCGAAGTACGTGCACTCCGAGCAATGCGATGTCCGATCAGAATCTTTCTAACTTTTGATCGGAGCGTCCGTTTGAGGCGTGAGATACCTTTTCGGAAAGCTCTCACCGAGAGTGTCGCAATGACATGGGAAAAACATTTTTCGGGTCTAGGAAGACTGGTTCATAACCAGGTCTTCGATTCTCCGTAGTTTATCCGTTGAGCTGTCTTGCGTAATTGCCACTCGGGATCGTTGTTAAGGTTCATTCTGACTTTGGCGGCATCGATTTGCTTGAGTTTGACCAAGTCGGTTGAGAGTTGATGAAATGACCATTATACCCCTCCTGAGGCTGCCTGTAGTGTCGGCATGGTCGCTGGTTGACTTTCGAGAGCTGATTCCAAGACTTGAATCTTCAGACCTTAGGGTTGTCTCTGAGGCTGACGGGGTCATTTCAGGTTTTGCTCTGGAGTTGTTATGATGCTTCAGGTTGATGTCTGAAGTTGACCTTACGTCCCGGGTTAGGACCGGGGATGACCTGCACTTTCTGGGTTGAGATCGGGGTTGAGTTTGACTTCCCGGGTTGCTGTTGGGGATGAACTGACTTTCCCGGATTAAGACTGGAGATGGCTTGACATGTCCTCGGTTGATTGGTACCTCTCGGGTTGAGACCAAGGTTGATCTGGACTTCCCGGGTTGAGACCGGGGTTGAGCTTGATGATTCGATTGACTGTCGGAACTTGATTGATGGTCCGATTGACTGTCAGAGCTTGATTGATGGTCCGATTAACTATCAAAGCTTGATTGATGGTCCGATTGACTGTCGGAGCTTGATTGATGGTCCGATTGACTGTCGGAGCTTGCTTAATGGTCCGATTGACTGTCGGAGCTTAATTGATGGTCCGATTGACTGTCGGAGCTTGATTGATGGTCAGATTGACTGTCAGAGCTTGATTACCGATATTGGGAATCAGATTTAGGTTGAAGGACCGATGCTGGTGGCTGGATTTGGATTGATTGACAGTTTTTCCCTCCTACTGGGTTGATATTGGGGCAAGGAAAATTTCTAGTGTCTACTTATTCCCCTCTTTATCATGTCCATGTAGCGTGGTGGAATGGACAGGATAAAGATTAGTAGACACTGGAAATAGAGAATGCCAGAGCCATTTTGAAGCTGGGCATCTTGGAGTAGAATGAGGCTACTTTTGGCTGTGTGCGTTATCACTTTGATGGGGATGACGCTATCCGGTATAGCCATTGATGGTATTATGAAGTTATCGCAAGCCAGTTTTGTCATTCTCGACGGTGGATGACATCATTAACAATAATTTATTTGACAACCGTAGATCGTATCCTAACATCCCATGGGGCTAGTCTGAAGGTTGAAATTGACTTCGATCGGCACCCGAACTTCGCTGGGGTTGGACCAACGGTTGAGTTATCATCGGTCAGTACCCGATGCTTCGCTGGACTAGAACCAACGGTTGAGTTGTCACCGGTCAATACTCGATGCTTCGTTGGACTGGAACCAACGGCTGAGTTGTCACCGGTCAGTACCCGATGCTTCGCCTGACTGGAACCAACGGCTGAATTATCACCGGTTATTACCCGATGCTTCACTAGATTGGAACCAATGGCTAAAACTATTTCGGTCGGAACCCGAACTTCACTGGGTCTGAGCCAACTGCTGGAACTGCTTCGGTCGGATCCCGAACTTCGCTGGGGTTGAGCCAACGGTTGAAATTACTTCGGTCAGAACCCGAACTTCGTTGGGGCTGAGCCAACGGTTGAAATTTCTTCGGTCATAACCCGAACTTCGCTGTGGCTGAGCCAACGGCTGGAACTGCTTCGGTCGGAACCCGAACTTCGCTGGGGCTGAGCCAACGGCTCAAACTGCTTCGGTCGGAACTCGAACTTTGCTGGGGCTGAGCCAACGGTTGAAATTTCTTCGGTCGAAACCCGAACTTCACTGTGGCTGAGCCAGCGGCTGAGTTGTCACCGGTCAATTCCCGATGCTTCGCTGGACTGGAACCAACGGCCGAATTATCACCGGTCAGTACCCGATGCTTCGTTGGACTAGAACCAACGGTTGAATTATCACCGGTCAGTACCTGATACTTTGCTGGACTGGAACCAATGGCTGGATTGTCACCGATCAGTACCCGATGCTTCGCTGGGGCTGAGCAAACGGCTGAAACTGCTTCTGTCTGAACCCGAACTTCGTTGGGGCTGAGCCAACAGCTGAAACTGCTTCGATCAGAACCCGAACTTCGCTGGGGCTGAGCCAATGGCTGGAACTACTTCGGTTAAAACTCGAACTTTGCTGGGGCTGAGCCAACGGTTGGAACTACTTTGGTCGAAACCCGAACTTCGCTGGGGTTGAGCCAACGGTTGAAATTACATTTGTCAGAACTCAAACTTTGCTGGGGCTGAGCCAGCGACTGAGTTGTCACCGGTTAATACCCGAAGCTTCGCTGGACTGGAACCAACAGCTGAATTGTCACCGGTCAGTACCCGATGCTTCGCTGGGGCTTACCCAACGACTGAAACTGCTTCGGTCAGAACCCGAACTTCGCTTGGGCTGAGCCAACGGTTGAAATTGCTTCGGTCAGAACCTGAACTTCGCTGGGGCTGAGCCAACGGCTGGAACTGCTTTGGTCAGAACCCGAACTTTGCTGGGGCTGAGCCAACGGCTGAAACTGCTTCGGTCGGCAGTTTTTTACAGTTTTACGCAATTTTTGCGCAGTTCTTTCGCAGTTTGATTTGTTAATCCTCAGACATGGCTCCGGGATGAATGTCAAGGGTCTCTGTGGATGTTTCCCTTTTGTTAGGATTGCACTGCTTGAACACAGGATTTCAAGACAAATCGCTCAATCGCATAGCGATTTCTCTTTAGATTTGATTCGGCGGCCCGTTTAAACTCCGTTTTTACTCGAACTGAACCAGGCCCGGGGCAGGTGGGAACCACTTGGGCTAGCCACAGATGGAGGTGTGGCAGCCGCAGGTGGAGGTGCGGCCACCTGGGGTACTTAATGTGCTGCGGGATTTTCATTTTGCAAGTTTCTCGTTTGAGCAACGAAAGGATTTTCGATCTTCTTTTTCAGATCTACGGAGTTCTGGCAGTTAGATTCTGAATTCGTCAGTTCCTACACGTTCAGCGCAGCGCAGGTAACAGTTTTCCATCCTTATTTCGCAGTTTTTGACTGTTAAAAGCATGTGAACCGCCCAGGGTGCTTTTGAACGTAATGTATGAAAAATGTATGTCTATATGACCTATGAAAAATTTTCTGTCTACATATGTATGCATATCTTACTATAATGCACGTTTGGATGTAAGAAAATTCAGGTTCTGAGACAGTCAATTTTTCCACTTTTTGATCAGTTTAGTCATCCTTTTTGAGGCCTAGTGAGCCTGGACTTTCAACTAAAAATGCCCATGGTATTTTAGAGACCATGTGAGGCTGGTTTTTGTTTTTTAGTAAATATGAACTATTTCTATTTTGGGTAGGTGTGCTACTGAATGGCCACCTAGGACATGCCTGTGTGCATGTGGACAGTCCATTTTACAAAGGAGACTCTGGCGAAATTTTTCCAAAATCTTAGGTTTTCATAAGCATGCATTTTTGACTCTGTGGGGGAGTTTTTTACTGACCCAATGCAGGTTTTGAGCTTTTGGGATTTTGAAAACATGCAGTTTTGACTGTACGGGGTAGTTTTGATGGACTTATGCATGTTTTAGGACTTAGATATGTATGCTGGATTGATTGATTAATAAGCCACAGGTTTTAGGCTTGCCACACCCTGTCTGAGGTGATTTCGAGTACTGGTGTATGCGATGGATCGCGATAGACTCGACAGCTCTACCGGGGTTTCATTAGGCGTTAGACGGAGGAGGGCTTCTGCCGTCCCACAGGCCCGTCCAGCTAGGACGCCTCAGTAGATTGGTAGAGAGCGGGATACATCCAGCCCAGGATGAGCAGGCCATTGACATTGATGATGAGGAGGCTGCTTTTTTTGCTCCTGTTCTAGCTCAGGTTCCACATGCGGAAGTCCCGGGCATTGCTGTGCAGACACAGGAGTTGCTGGGTGACTTGAGTCGCCATCCTTCGAGATATCTTTAGGCCAACGAGGTGACTTGAAGTCTTTCTTCTCTCTAGATTCTTTTCCCATCTTCTGGCCATTCTCGGGGCATAGGTTTTTGACATGGGTTCATTTTTGATGTAGGTCCTTGGCTTGACACAGCCTCGAGGGAACTGGTTTAGTGTGCACTCCCTCTATCAGACTCTGCACGAGGATTATAGGGAGATCGTAGATGGCATTGGGATTTCAGACATTCTTCTCGATCCTGCCCCGCCGTTGCCCTTGGGGATATATGAGGGCTTTGTTTGAGCGCTGGTTTCACCAGACTCAGTCCCTTCATCTGCTTGATTGTGAGGTGATGATGACTTCCTATGGACTGGAGATTTATCACTGGCATTGAGTTTGAGGGCGAGACAGTGCCTGTCGTGTCTGACATTTTCGCCCATTGCAGTTAGATCCCTGTTGGGAGTCCCTCAGTCGGCATTCAAGGGTTGGGTAGTTTCGATCTGGTCCCTTGAGTATAGATGCCCAGGACTGGGACTTTTCAGTTGCCTCTGCCTGATGATCGGAGGGCTAGAGATCGCATTCTGAGGCGACTATTTTTGTCGATCATCAGGGGTTGTTTTGTGGCGGACAACTCATCGACGGTGTCCTTTGCGTTGATCAGTGCCACTTAGTATGTAGGGCGCCTCAGTGACTTTGATTGGGGTTCCTATACCTTTGCTTATTTTCTTTGGGGCATGCGCCTGCTTTCGAGGGTGTGACGGAGGCTTGGTTAGGATTCCATCAGTTTTTACTGGTGAGTACATCTTTCTGTACATTTTTGATTTCTGCACTTATTTTTGGCAGTCTTGGTCACTGAGGACTTTTGATATTTGCATGAATAGCTTTGGGCATTTGAGAGGCTTCCTTGCCTACGGCCCGTTTCAGCATTAGATCCGGAGACCTATCCACGTGGATGGAGATGGCATCACTCCATTTTGATGGAGGTCCCTGTTGCTAAGGGATTCACTCATGCTCATCTGCAATTGGAGCTTTTGACTGGCGGGATCGATCACCTGAACGCTGTACACATCCGAGCACTTGACCGTCGAATTTGATGGAGGTTTTCCCACTGGCCGGGAGTTTGACTTATCGACCCGCAGAGTCCCTATGTTGATGGAGGGAGGCTGGGAGCTCTATCTTGGAGAGCGTGCCATTCAGAGCGTTACAGGGGAGATCCTCATTCCCATTGCTCCTCCTACTTGGCATCATTGGCCACTGTCCGTGCCTTTGACAGACATCCCTTTGGAGGGTTTAGATGGCTTTGATTTATCAGAGGGCCCATACAGCCAGGCAGCCTTCTGCAGTTGGTGGAGTCCTCGCACTATCGGGGCTCAGACTCGTGCCACCCATTTTATGGCAGACATGGTGCCGGGGTCCGTGATGATGACGGACTGGATAGCTTGTATTAGAGAGTCTACTCATGCAGACCAGATAGCACATCTGACCAGGGAGTTGGACCAGGCTCGTTTTTTTATCAGGCACCTTGGCCGAGATCCATCAGAGGCATCTTCATTTGACCCATCCAGTTCTAGGAGCAGGCCCCACTTCAGGTCCATTCAGCAGAAGTTATACAGGGGCAGATCCTCCCTTATACCAGTCCAGATATGCCTGATCCCAGCAGCTTTGTGCAGACAGAGGATCTGGAGCAGGTTGATCGGTTTGATACCGAGGTCTTTGACTTCCTGTGATAGCTATGGCAGCTATATTTTTGGTTAGCAACTGTTTTGGCTATTCGGCGTCTGTGCCATCATTTTGATAGACCACTGTATTAGCTGGGTGGTGGTGCCCCATTTCCTTGTATTCTTCCTTTCACTTTGTACCAAGATATAGGGATGATGTATGCAGTAGATAGCTTTTTATAGATATTTCTGTCATCTTTATCTGTTGCATCATGTTTATATCTTTGTCATCATACATGTATCATGTGTATGCATTCAGACAGCTGGGATTTGACTTGACCTCTAGACGGTCTTGTGATACGGTGCTATAGATGACGACGTCTGCAGTTAGCCTTATAGTGCATTTACCACGGTCAGAGGTGGCCTGCATCGTTGCAGTCATGGTATGATAGTCTGCCATTTCCAGCTAGGGGGACAGTTAACCAGATGCTAGGGCATTCGATGGCCCTTGTAGATTTCAAAGTTCCAGACGGCTTTATTGATGGCGTCCTACCCTTATGGGTACTGGAGAGACAGGTATTCCGCATTGGGCGGTTTGAGCTTTCGCCTACTCTGGAGGAGTACCAGAGATTTATTGGTTTGGATTTAGAGTCGCCGTGTGCTCGGATGGCTATCAGTGATATGTGAAGACCGTTTACTCGACTGTTCTGGTCTTCGACAGAGCATAGTCATGGATAAGATCGTTTCAGGGCATGTGATATCCCTTGACTTCTTGATAGAGCGCTATGGTGAGCTTGATAGCTACGACCGTCACGTCGGGGATTTTGTTATTTTTGCAGAGGATTGACAGACAGCCAGGATAGACATGTTGTTGATGTGCATTGTGGCGTATGTTTACATGCCATTGCGTTTAGATCACCTTGATGTGGGATTGGTTGTTGTAGTCAGAGCCCTTAGGCAGGGTAGTACCATTATCCCTATGATCTTGGAGGAGACTCTGAGGTCGCTCACCTATTGCAGTACCCATCCAGTGGGGTTTTTCTGGGGTAGCTCGGTCGTGCTGTATATGTGGTTGATGTCACACATACGACCGATTGGATCATTTAGATCTCATGTCTATTATTTTAGCCACGAGATATCCTCAGTTTACTCCTTTCGTCAGCCTGATTGCGTCGACTCAGAGTCCTGGTTAGCATTTTTATCGGATATCGAGTATTCGTTCGCAGTTTTGTTATGCTCAGGGATGGCGACCCCGTTCAGCTTCATTACTCATGCATCTAGCATGGATTATTTTCCTTTGGCAGGATTAAGGGGTGTGACTACTTATCATCCCTTGGCAGTTATGGAGCAGTTTGATCAGTGGTAGAATATGCACTATTTTGAGGATTCTGTTGATCAGAGGATGTCAGCTTCATCGATGTCACTGGCCGACTTGGTTAAAGTTTATGAGTGTTGGACTCACAGGGAGAGGGCTGAGTTCTCTAGTAGACATCCAGGTCGTTCTCCGGAGTATTCTGCATGGTTAGAGGTAGAGACCGCAGTCGTAGTAGCAGAGCTTCATTTACCTCCGCTTGCGGATTCTGACGAGGAGGAGCCCATGGAGGATCCCGATTCTCCTTCTGAGGATGAGCTGTTTGCAGATTTGGCGGTAGCTTTGATTAGTGATCCCCCGGTTATTCCCATAGGGACAGATCCAGCTTTGTCAGATTCTCTATTCAGGATGACCGTTGAGAGAGACTCAGCTAGAGCGCAAATGTTGGCTGCCGTATCTGGCAGAGATTTTGCTTTTGCTCAGAGGGATGGTCTTAGGACTGCTTTGGATACTTGATTGATTGAGCAAGAGGAGCTTCGCTCTGCTTTAGATACTGCCATTGTGGAGCGAGACAAGGTTTGCTTAGCCAGAGATGCAGCATATGTTGAGATTGAGGAGACTTTGATTTCTCAAGATGCAGCTTTTGCAGAGAGGGATGAGGCTATAGCTTCCCGTGATTTCCACATTGCTGATAGTACTGCTCTCTGATCTTACACCCATGGTTTGGTTATCGAGATGAGTGCTTATATTGATGACCACAGTGCTACCCTGCAGATGATTGTGGATGTTCTGAGCCGTATGGAGGCTGAGTGGACTACTCTTACAGATGCTCCTCCATCTTCAGAGAGAGATCCTATGCTGGCATTGCTGACCCGCTTGTCCTTGGGTCCATAGACTAGCTTTATTTTTCCTGCACAGACTAGATTAGCCATTTTCGTCATGTACAGGGCATTATGTATATAAAGCAGTTAATATATCAGAGAAATATATTTTTGAGATACTTCCCTGCTTATATATGTATTGTCATCGCTGAGTAATTACCACTTCTGTCATGACTCGCAGTTGTTGATACATTTTGAGCTTCTCCTTGATGGACTGACAGTTGAGGTGTTAAGGGAGTTCCTCAAATGGGTCTGGTAGCCAGACAGCTTGACAACATTTAGATTTTATTTGTCTTTGGTGTCTTGGAACTGGTCTTCCATTTTTTTGTTTTTTCTTAAAGGTCAAACCGCGCCATTAAGGGCTGCCTACGTACTCCCGGGTTGAAAGAGATCCAGTCATGCGTAGTTCTGGTTGAAGAGGTTTGCAAAGAGTTTATCTGGGGTTTGAATTTGGTTTGATGAGCTTTGGAATTTGATGCTGGGATTTGTAAGTTCTTTGGATTTTTGCTTGGTTTGACCGCACCATAGATGGTTGCCTACGTACTCCTGGGTTGAGGGAGATCAGATCATTCGTAGTTCATGCTTCTCTAGTGAAAAGCCGAATCTGATTCGATTTGTAGGATCCAGATGCGGGTATGCATGTGCTTCAGACGTAGTACTTTTTTTATAGTATCTGAATTGATGAGTTGGGGAAATTCGTTCCCGTCCATTTCTTGTAGCCTGATGGCTCCCCCTATCAGTACTTCCTTGACAATGAAAGGGCCTTCCCAGTTTGGGGCAAATTTTCCTTTGGCTTCATCTTGATTGGTCAGGATTTTCTTTAACACCAAATCATTTTCTTTGAATTGCCGAATTCGGACTTTCTTGTTGTAGGACCTGGCGATCCTTTGCTGATATAACCGTCCGTGGAAAATGACTGTGGCCCTTTTTTCGTCTATCAGTTCATGATATCGGTCTTGCAACCATTGATCTTCGTCCATCTGAGCATCTATTAATACTCGTAAAGACTCCATCTCTACCTCTATGGGGAGGACTGCCTCCATGCCATAGACCAGGGAATAGGGGGTATCCCCAGTAGAGATGCGCATTGACGTCCTGTAGGCTAACAGGTTGAGAGGTAGCAGGTCAGGCCAGTCTTTATGATTGGCGAACATTTTCTGCATGATCTTCTTGACGTTTTTGTTGGCCGCTTCAACAGCACTGTTCATCTTGGGCCGATAGATGACGGAGTTGAGATGCTTGATGTGGAACTTGACGTACAGATCTATCATCATTTGATTGTTTAGGTTTTTGGCATTGTCTGATACAATCACCTCCGGTTTTCCATATTGATAGATGACATTGTTTCTGATGAAACTGATGATGACCTCTTTTGTGACTTTAGGAAAAGAGGCTGCTTCAATCCATTTGGTGAAGTAGTCGATCATAGTGAAGATGAACCGATGACCGTTGTTGGCTTTAGGTTCGACTGGACCTATCATGTCCATTCCCCACATAGAAAAAGGTCATGGTGAACTCATGTTGTGCAGCTCATTTGGAGGAGCGTGGATGGCATTTCCATGTACTTGGCATTGAAAGCATCTCTTGACGTGATCATCGCAATCAGCTTTGAGCGAGATCCAGTAATGTCCTGTTCTGATTATCTTCTTGGCCAGCAGATGGCCTCTCATGTGTGGACCACAGACTCTGCCATGGATTTCATCCATTAGTCTTTGGGCTTGCTCCTTGTCGAGGCATCTTAATAGGCCTATTCCAGCATCCCTTTTGTAGAGTGCATCTCCGCTTAGATAGAATTTTATGGCCATTCTGAGAATCCGTTTCCGCTCTGATTGGCTTGCACCAGCGGGTGTAGATCCATCACGGAGATATTCTGCTTGACAGGAGGTATTTCGTCTGATACTTCTCCAATGTAATTCTCGTATGTTGGGGCTGTTTGATTTGTGAACTGGATGTTGGGAAACCCGCTCCTGTTGGATATGCGGATTAATGAAGCCAACGTTGCCAGTGCATCGACAAAGTCATTTCAACCCCGAGGAATGTGGACGAAGGTTATTGCTTCGAACTCCTGCGACATTTTGAGGACTTGCCAATGATATGGCAGCAGATGCAGTTCTTTTGTGAGACACTTGCCGATGGTTTGTCTGATGACTAACTCGGAATCTCCAAAGACCAATAATTGTTTGATACCCATGGATTGGGCTAGTTTCAACCCCAGTATACAGCCTTCGTACTCGGCCGTGTTGTTGGTGTTGCCAAATTAAAGTTTGGTAGCCACAGGATATTGATCACCTGTACCAGAGATAAGGACTGCCCCAGCTCCGGAACCTTCCATGTTTACCGCTCCGTCAAAATACATTTTCCATGGTTAGACTGTATTCTCTAACTGGAGTTGTTGAATTTTCATAATCCCATCAACTGGGAAATATGTCTCCAGGGGCTCGAACCCTCCTGAAGGTGCTTCTGCTAATTGATTTGCAATGCCTTGGCCTTTGATAGACTTTTGAGTCACGTAGAAAATGTCGAACTGCTGTAGAATCAACTACCATTTAGATAGCCGATAATTTAACATTGGTATATTGAAGACGTATTTGAGTGGATCCATACGGGATATGAGATACGTCGTATGCCCATGCAAGTAGTGTTGCAACCTCATGGCGGCCCATGCTAATGCACAGCATGTCTTCTCGATCAGGGTGTATTTTTGTTCCCCAATGCTGAATCTTTTGCTGATGTAGTAGATAGCTCTTTCTTTGCTACTATCATCCTTTTGTCCTAGCATACAGCCCATGGCATTGGCATTGACGGACAGGTACATGAATAAGGGGACTTCATCCCTCGGAGGTACCAAAACAGGTGCTTCGACAAGCTATTTTTTAATGGCAAGGAAGGGTTGCTGACAATCCTCATTCCATTTGATAGAGGAATTCTTCCTTAACAGCTTAAAGATGGGCTCACAGGTTATTGTGAGTTGAGAAATGAACCGACTTATGAAGTTGATCCTTCCTAGGAATCCTCGTATCTTCTTCTCTGTACGAGGCACGAGCATTTCAGAAATGGCTTTGATCTTGACAGGGTCTAACTTAATGCTGCGATTGCTCACCAGGAATCCTAGCAGTTTGCCTGCCTTGACGCCAAAAGCACATTTGGCAGGATTTAGCTTGAGGTTGTACTTGCGCAACCTATTGAACAGCTTCCTGAGATGGTCTATATGATCATCCTCCCTCCAGAACTTGATGATGATGTCGTCAACATAGACTTCTATTTCTTTGTGCATCATATCATGAAAGAAGGCCATCATGGCTCGCTGATACGTTGCTCCGGCATTGATGAGGCCGAAGGATAGTCGTCAGTAGCAAAAAGTTCCCCAGGGAGTGATAAAAGCTATTTTCTCCCAGTCTTCTTCAGCAACCATGATTTGATGGTAACAAGCAAAGTAGTCTACGAAGGAATACATGCCGTACTGTGCAGTATTGTCAATCAGGATGTGGATAGAAGGTATCGGGAAATTGTCCTTGAGACAGGCTTTGTTCAAATCCCGGTAATCCACGCAGACTCGTACCTTCCCTCCGGGTTTACGTACGGGGACTATGCTTGATAGCCATTCGGGATATGTTGATACCATGATGATCCCGGCTTTGAACTGCTTAACGATTTCTTCTTTGACTTTGAGACTCCACTCAGGTTTCAATCGTTTGAGCTTTTGTTTGACTAGTTTGAACCTCTCTTTGATGGGCATCCGATGGATGACAATGTCTATGGAGAGACCGATCATGTCTTCATGAGACCATGCAAATACATCCTGGTACTGTGTTAGGAGCGCGATCAGGTCGGCTTTTTGATCTGAGGTGAGGTCTAAACCTATTTGGATTTCTTTAATGGTTTCAGAGGTTCCTATGTTGATGGTGGAGGTTTGGTCGAGGTTTGGTTTGGGTTTGTCTTCAACCCATTCCTTGATCTCCTCTGGCACCTCATAGTTATCTTCCTCCTCTTGATCAAGATCAGTCAAGTCGAAGCTTAATCTTGCATCATGGTTGGAGTTGTGTTGACAGGTTAGCATCTCATCAGCAGAGACACACATATCCAATGCTTGGGTCCTGAAAACAAAAATGCATTCATTAATATATACAACTGCTTAAATACATATAACATTTGTAAAGCATGATAAAAGTGACTGCTCCAGTCTTGCAATCAAAAGTAAGTAGTAAATGAAAGCATGATTAAGGGCAGATTGACTGTCTGCCCCTTTACCCTTTTCGACTGAGGCAAGGGACACTGCTCCAATTGTCCAGTGTTAGATCCTCATGGATAGGGATGAGGCTGGAAGTATGCTCGTCCGTCTCGTCTTGAATGACAACTAAGACATCCTTTAGGATATGGCCGAGGCTTTTCTGGGGATTGTTCCTCTGTTTGCTACGAGGAAAGTGAGCACGATCTTCATCGTCACTATCTGGGAGTTCATCATGCATCCCCTCGTAGTTGATAATGACTTTTATGTTAGCGAATGGGTCTCGTCTTTCGTACAGGATCTTTTCTTTTCCTTTTTCGCTATCTGCCTCAGGCTTGAGGGCTTTCCTTTCATGGACAGGTATGACAGGAGGAAACAGCATGGCTGATACTGCAGTCGGGATTTTTCTCACAAGTTTCATCCATACGGTACTCGTGAGGTCTGGGAGCAGAATTGTGGAGGCATGAGCCTTGGGATGTTTGTGTGGATTCCAGTGGTTTGAACCGGAAGAAAATCCCAGTCCTGCTTTTCCCATCTGACTTGGGATTTGAATTGGCATCTTAATGCCGTGCTTGTTCTTTCCTAACCCTTCTCCAGGCTGGAAACCCGCAGCTACCATTTCTTGGCCCATTGCCATTACTTCAATGGAAATTTTAGGCGGGTTGGTGCCCCAATCGGTAAATATTGAATATCACTTACCTCGAGAGCTTGAAAACTTGCAGGCTCAACCCCGACGTCTAGGCTAATCACTGGCATGTCCCCATGTATATGGGTAGGGTATTCCGGTTCAGCATTTACTGTGATGAGGCTGCCGTTGATAATGTACTTGAGTTGTTGATGGAGGGTGGATGGAACAGCCCCGACCATATGGATCCATGGCCTGCCCAACAACAAGTTGTATCCGGTAGCTATGTTGAGCACCGGGAAAGATACGTAGAAGGTGTGTGGACCAATTTCTAGAGGAAGCTCGATTTCCCCTATAGTCTGACGGCGAGATCCATCGAAAGCCCGGATAACCATGTGACTGGGTTTGATCCGGTTTGGATTGATCTTCATCCTTTCCAACGTGTCGTATGGACAAATGTTAAGGGAAGATCCTCCATCAATAAGCACTCCTCTGATCACGTATCCGGAGGACATAACGGCTATATACAGGGACTTGTGGTGGCCCCTTCCCTCAGCCGGGATATCATCGTTTGTAAAGGAAATCACATTGATTTTGAAAATGTGTTCTATCACGTGACGAAATTTCTCTGTGTCTACCGTGTATGGCAGATGAGCTTCTTCTAGTACCTTCACTAGGATGTTACGATGATCCTCTGATGATAGGACCAAGTCCAGGATGGATATTTGCTTGGGTGCGTCTTTTAAGCTTTGTACTATCTTGATTTCATTGTGTCCCATCTTTTTGAGGAACTCTTTTATCTTTTCTTCAGCCACCCTTTCTTTTGCTTTGGTAACTGGTTTAATCACCCGTTGAGGCAGGTACAATGGATTATCCTTTGACAGGATGGAAATGTTGTTTGAAGTAGAGCTTTCAATTTCCCCGTAGTTCCATGGGACCTTCTTCAGACTGAGGATTGGATACCGAGGCCTGAAGGAAAAAATTAGAGGCTGAGGTGCAGCCACCTTCACATGATTTTGTTTGTCTTGGACCCCTTTACCTGTCAGTACAAGGGGTGTGATGATTGATTCTTTATCGCAGGATATGACAGCCACTATGTCCTGATACCATGCATCGGGGATCCAGAGGTTATTTTTGTTGGGTTTGTACGAAATCGTGAAGCAACCAAATTGCAAAAATTAGCGGAAGCATGGTATATCAGAGTTTAAAAAATTTCTATAAAACCATTACCCGGATCATCCTTTATGCAAATTATTAATTTAAAGCGATAAATAAGAAGTTATGGAATCATACCTTTGTAGAACGAAGCTTCCACAGGTACACGAGTTCAACTCCTTATTCTTCGTGATCTCCTTGAATTTTCGGATTAGATTCCTTCCTTTGATCAACGTTAACAACCCAAGTGTTTGGCCTCTAGAGGTAATCCACCAAGGAAGATAAATTATCAAGAAGGAGGGTGGTTGGCTTAGTTTTCTATCCTCTATAGAAAAGGAGTACTCTCCAACAATTGGAATTGCATCAACTGATATCTATTATAAGACTCCTCTTATATAGATATTGGTCAACCCTTCTAATCCTATTAGACATGAGATTTCTTTTAATTAATTAAACTCCTTTTAATTAATGTAGGCTTCCCACCACATGGGAATAATTAATTAAATTCATTTAATTAATCTGTCTCCTAATCTTATTAGGAATAAATGAGAGTACTAATATTAAATTAATTACTAAACTCCTTTAGAAATTAAAATAATAATAATTGTAATAATATTAATAAAACATCTCTTATAAATTTATATTTAATATTTTTAAAATATTAAATAATAAATCTTAAGATATTTAATTTATTCTATCACCATAGATTAAATTAATTACACTTAATGTATTATTACGATTATGCCATTACCTACTTAAATAATTATTCTTTCTTTTATGGTGTGACCCTTTAGGTTCTCCATATTAAACCAGTTGTGAATAAATCAATTAGAACAATTCTAATCTTATTTAAATAAATAAATTAAACTAATAATCTATTTAAATAAATAATATTTATTCTACAATAGGGATAAGCCTCCCTAGCGATCAACGACTTTCCAGATAATATAGATTTTAACATTAATCATAAAAGAACCTGTGAGTAAATAGTTATCGTACAATTCAATCCTTCCACCATATAATATCCCAATTAAATGTAAGACATGGATTTACTGTCAAGTCTTATTTTATTCAATTATATGTATTTCGATTAGAAAATGCACAACACCAAATAATGCAAATTAGAAACTCCTTTCTAATTTCATTCTACCTTGGCCAAGGATTCCTGGGTTGTCATTTAACGAATCACATAGGACATATCTCCTCTTTTACTAGAGGTGGTAGATTCTTTATTGATCATTCATTATTTCCATATGTAACTCATTATACCCAAGCATACCCTATATATGCCTTAAAAGGTCTTAAGGAGTAAGTCAAAGTATAATTTGTTACATACAAGATACTATGATGATCTCAAGTCCAAGGATCACTTGTACTACTATTACATTAGGAATTTCTATTGACAGGCAAGTAAAACTCCATTAGGTATTCCATAGCGAGTCACGTTCAGTGAACTTATTCTCTAATAATCACCTATATACTTGCTTTAGTGTCTCCACACAAATGATCATGAGATCAATCATCCTCATCCAATGAGCAAGTAACATATGTACCAATCTATCCGGATTTACTAATCCCCTTTTTATTAATCCCACGATTGGGAACTATTTTAGTTTTAGAGCTTTCTAAGAATTTAGATCTCATTAGCATGATCATCATCATGATTCTAAAAGCATTGCTTAAAACTATAGGTTATTTACATATTATAAAAACAGCACCATGTAGATAATTAAATGCCTTTAATAAATGAATATTTTATTAACAAATAAATAAGATTGTTTACAAAGTATGTGCTTTATCATCATACATGATTGGACTGTATGCACACTACTATCAATCTCCCACTTGCATTAAAGCCAATCGCCATAGTATCTCATACCCATCTTCTCTAAGTGACGATCAAACTGTTGTTGTGTTAAAGCTTTAGTAAATGGATCTGCAATGTTGTCTTGAGAGTCTACACGCTCCAAGGTGACGTCTCTTCTTTCAATGATCTCCCTGATCAAATGAAATCGCTGCAACACGTGTTTAGATTTCTGATGAGACCTGGATTCCTTAGCTTGTGCAACTGCTCCTGTGTTGTCACAGTAAACGGGAACTGCTTCTCCAATGCTAGGAACCACACCAAGTTTAGTTATGAACTTCTTCATCCAAACAGCTTCCTTTGCAGCTTCACTTGCAGCTATATACTCTGCCTCTGTCACTAAATCAGCAACTGTTTGCTGCTTGGAACTCTTCCAACTCACTGCGCCTCCGTTCAAGTTAAAAACATACCCCGAAACAGATTTACTGTCATCTTGGTCCGTTTGAAAACTTGAGTTTGTGAAGCCCTTGAGTTTTAATTCAGACCCACCGTAGACAAGAAAAATATCCTTAGTCCTTCTCAAGTATTTTAGGATATTCTTCACTGCCTTCCAATGCTCTTCTCCTGGATTCGACTGGTATCTGCTAGTTACACTAAGTGCGTGAGCAACATCAGGTCTAGTATATATCATACCGTACATGATAGATCTTATTGTAGAAGCATAAGGGATCTTATTCATATGGTTTCTCTCCTCAGGTGTCTTTGGGGCTTGTTTCTTGGAGAGATGTATTCCATGGCTCATCGGCATAAGACCTCTTTTAGAATCTTCCATGCTAAACCTCCTTAGCATCGTATCAATGGACGTTCCTTGGGATAAACCAAGCATCCTTTTAGATCTATCTCTATATATCTTTATCCCCAAAATATAGGATGCTTCTCCCAAGTCCTTTATGGAGAAGTGTTTAGATAACCAGATTTGAATCGATTGTAGCATAGGAATGTCATTTCCTATCAGTAGTATATCATCAACATATAATACAAGGAATGAAACTGCGCTCCCACTAACCTTCTTGTACACACATGGTTCATCGTCGTTTTTGATAAAATCAAACTCTTTGATTATCTCATCAAAACGAATGTTCCATCTTCGAGAAGCTTGCTTCAATCCATAAATGGATCGTTGCAGCTTACAGACTTGATTTGTTCCAACCTTTGAAACAAATCCCTCTGGCTGTGTCATATACACATCCTGCTCAAGTTTCCCATTGAGGAAGGCCGTTTTCACATCCATCTACCAGATCTCATAGTCGTTATAAGCTGCAATCGCAAGCAAAATCCGAATGGACTTGAGCATAGCTGCTGGTGAGAAGGTTTCGTCATAGTCAACTCCTTGTCTTTGTTTGAAACCTTTTGCAACCAGTCAGGCCTTATAGGTTTCTACCTTGCCGTCCTCTCCAGTCTTTCTTTTAAAGACCCATTTACACCCAATAGGCTTAATGCCTTCAGGTGGTGAAACCAAAGTCCATACTTTGTTTTCATACATGGAGTCCATTTTGGATTTCATAGATTCAAACCAATTCCCTGAGTCTTTATTACTCATAGCCTGTTCGTAATTCAATGGATCATCATCATTCATGATGTGTACCTCATCGTCATCCTCTATAACGAATCCATACCTCTCAGGTATCTTCGGTACTCTTCCAGATTTACGAACAGGGTGTGGTATAGTTGGTTCTTCTACTTGGTCAGGTACCTGACTTTGATCCTTCTTCAAGATATATCTTACTCCCACTGACCCCTTCATGGATAAACTCCTTTTCCAAGAAGGCAGCATGTTTCGCAACAAACACCTTTTGATCAGTTGGATGATAGAAATAATACCCTAAAGTTTCTTTAGGGTATCCCACAAATCTACACTTATCGGATTTAGTCTGTAGCTTATCATTTTCAAACTTTTTGACATAAGTTGGGCAACCCCAAGTCTTAACATGCTTAAGATTTGGTTTCCTCCCCTTCCACATCTCATATGGAGTCTTTGGGGCGGATTTGGTAGGTACCTTGTTAAGTAGGTATGCAGCCGTTTCTAGGGCATATTCCCAGAAGAAAATTGGAAGGTCGGTAAAACTCATCATGGATCGAACCATGTCCAACAGTGTTCGATTTCTCCTTTCAGATACTCCATTTAACTGTGGTGTACCTAGAGGAGTCCATTCTGAGATTATACCATTTTCTTTAAGACAATTGAGAAACTCACCGCTTAAGTATTCTCCACCTCGATCTGATCGAAGTATCTTTATACTCTTGCATGTTTGTTTCTCTACTTCACTTCTGAACTCTTTGAACTTTTCAAATGATTCTGACTTGTATTTCATTAAATACAGATATCTAAATCTTGAGTGATCATCAGTGAAAGTAATAAAATAAGAATACCCACCCCGTGCATTTGTTGTCATAGGTCCACAAACGTCTGTGTGAATCAATGCCAACAACTCTGTAACTCTTTCTCCTTTTCCACTAAAAGGAGATTTAGTCATTTTACCCATGAGACAAGATTCACAAGTTGGATATGATTCATAATCGGATAGCTCGAGGAGCCCATCTTTATGCAATTTGGATAATCTTGTTTCATTGATATGACCGAGTCTACAGTGCCACATGTAGGTATAATTAATATCATCTCTTTTCCTTTTCTTAGTTTGTTCAATTTGAAATATATTTTCTTGTAAGTCAAGTGTATAAAGTCCATTTCGCAAATTTTCAATACCATATAAAACATCGTCTTTATAAATAGAACAACTATTATTCTTTATAACAACGTTAAATCCTTTCATATCCAATACAGAAATTGAAATAATGTTTTTAATAATATTCGGAACATAATAAAAATTATTAAGATAAATAGACTTGCCCGAAGGCATTGCTAAATAATAAGTTCCTACAGCTAATGCAACAACCTTTGCTCCGTTCCCCACTCGTAAGATCACCTCATCGTTGTTCAGCTTTCTACTTCTGACCAGTCCCTGCACAGTATTACATATGTGAGAACCACAGCCGGTATCCAATACCTAAGTAGATTTATGACTTTCAAAAAAATTAATTTCAATCATAAACAAACATTGATTGGAAGTCGAAGCTTTTCCAAGCTTCTTCTCTGCTAGATACTTCTTGCAATTCCTTTTCCAATGTCCCGATTTGTTGCAATGAAAGCACATTCTTTTAGCTGGTTTAGGTTTCTTTTGTTCCTTTTCTTTCCCCTTTCCCTTAGCCTTCTTGGATTTTTTTTTTCAGAAGATACCTTGGGCGTCTTCCTTTTATTGGAAGAATCCACCATCAAGATATGGTTCTTCTTGGATGGGAAGTGACCTTCTGTAGTTTTCAGCATGTAAAGCAGCTCAGGCAAGCTGACATCTAGCTTATTCATGTGAAAGTTAACCACTAACTGCGAGAAGGTCTCAGGGAGTGACTGCAAGACCAAGTCTTGACTCAACTCCCCATCCATGACGAACCCAAGCTGTCCAAGGCGTTCAATCAAATTGATCACTTTCAGGAAATGAGTCTCGACGGCAGTGCCCTCGGTCATCCGAGATCGAAAGAGCTCCTTAGATATCTCATATCTAGCAGTTCTACTCTGTTCACCATACAACTCCTTGAGGTGAAGCAGCATAGCAGGAGCATCCATTTTTTCGTGCTGACGCTGAAGCTCGTTATTCATGGATGCGAGCATGATGCATTGAGCCACAGATGCATCATCTTGCCACTTATTGAAAGTGGCAATCTCTTCCTCAGAGGCTGTTTCCGAAACAGATTCAGGGACAGTTGAATTTAGGACATAAGAAATCTTTTCAGCAGTGAGAACAATTCTCAAATTTCTTAGCCAGTCCTCATAATTCGGCCCGGTAAGCTTATTTGCATCAAGTATGCTTCGTAGTGAGATTAGTGATTTAGACATTTTTAAAATTCTGCATGTGAAAGAAAATAACATTTCAGCAAACATTCATTTTATTAACTTTGCATACCAAAATAAATTTAGGTCTTTATTTTAAATTGGTATCTCCCACTATTTTCATCAAACTATATTACCCTCACTTATATAGTTCAGCAACATCTAATTAAAGATTTGCTAGTGAGAATAAGGATCCCATTTCAAATGTATATAACCTTGTGGATAGCACAACAAACGATATACAAATAAATAGGTAGATAATTCTTGTCAATTACATCACCATGTAATTCCTTTTATTTTCCCTCTTAAATCATAATGGTCAAGTGTGTGCATATCCGAACTAAAATGATTTAAGTTAAGTCCAGCCTAGCACTTCCATAAATTCAAAAAAAAAAAAAAATCGTCCTTGTGGATAGCACAACAAGACTAGATCGTTCAATTTTCTTGATAAGCATCAAATGTGATTAATTAACATCTTAAATACTCAATACTCACCTTGTGGATAGCACAACAAGCTCATATTAAATATTTAATACTCTATCAATTAATCATGCTAGAAGGCGACGTTCGATATTCTAAATATCATTTGAACGCTTCGGACTTAATATTATTTCTTTGAGGTGTTTGTTATTATTTGTCTCATCTTGTTTAGCGCGCATGCACATATATATATAAAATACGCGTTATTTTATTAAACATGCGAAGCGTGTTTGCATAAAATATAATATATATAATATTTAGCATGCTATATAGAATACTATATTCTACCCGAATTGATTATGGACTTTTATTCTAGTTTGGTTCACTAGAGCCACCAAGTGAACCAAAATGTCAAACCTAGGAGTGCAAGAATTTAAATTCAAACGTAACTATTTCATTTAAACCCGGGCTTCATACAAACGGGTCTTCACACGCTCCTTGCTCTCCAATTTCTTCAAGATAATTCTAACTCTTTCTATTACATTAAACTATTTAATTTAAATAAAAACCTTAATCAGCAGTCAATGGGAAGTACATAGGAGGGAGATAGAATTTTATACATCAAGAAAAAAATTAGAGAAGACGAGGTACGCTGACCCAATTTAATAAAATTCATTCATTCAAGCATTCAATTAAAATAAAATCCAATCACATTGGTCAATAGTCCCATAATCAATCCCTATTTATTATCATACATATCACCATATATATTAATAAATAAATATTCATCTCATGAATTAAAGCATTCCATATATATATATATATAAGTATCATTTAATAGACAATTTTAAATTGCATGAAATCCAATTTCAAGATTAAAATAAACTATTTATTTTAATTATAAAATTATTAAGAATATATATATATATATATATATATATATATATATATATATATATATATATATATAATATATATATATATAATATACATATATCTGTTAACATGCATATTACGTTTTTTGAAAACATCCAGGTTCGGTATATTGGTCACTATATAATAGATATATATAATTATATATATAAATCTAAAGTGAATCCTTTTGTAAAACAATATGATTAGAAATTGTTACAGGAAACGTGAATCCCTTTGAATATGATTCGCCTTTTTGATTTGCACGAATCCGAGCAGTATGAGAGAAAAAAAAATGTTTTTGTTTATATATTTTTTTTCTTTCTTTTCATAAAAATAACTTTATACAATTAAATTATGCCCAAAAAATTATTTTAAATACATACTCATACATACATATAGAATCAAAATAATTAATAATTGCATAAAAGTGTGGCTTTGATACCACTGTTGGGTTTGTACGAAATCGTGACGCAATCAAATTGCAAAAATTAGCGGAAGCATGATATATCAGAGTTTAAAAATTTCTACAAAACCATTACCCGGATCATCCTTTACGAAAATTATTAATTTAAAGCGATAAATAAGAAGTTATGGAATCATACCCTTGTAGAACGAAGCTTCCACAGGTACGAGTTCAACTCCTTGTTCTTCGTGATCTCCTTGAATTTTCAGATTAGATTTCTTCCTTTGATCAACGTTAACCACCCAAGTGTTTGGCCTCTAGAGGTGATCCATCAAAGAAGATGAATTATCAAGAAGGAGGGTGGTTGGCTTAGTTTTCTATCCTCTATAGAAAAGGAGTACTCTTCAACAATTGAAATTACATCAACTGATATCTATTATAAGACTCCTCTTATATAGATATTGGTCAACCCTTCTAATCCTATTAGACATGAGATTTCTTTTAATTAATTAAACTTCTTTAATTAATTTAGGCTTCCCACCACATGGGAATAATTAATTAAATTCATTTAATTAATCTGTCTCCTAATCTTATTAGGAATAAATTTGAGTACTAATATTAAATTAATTACTAAACTCCTTTAGAAATTAAAATAATAAAAATTGTAATAATATTAATAAAACATCTCTTATTAATTTATATTTAATATTTTCAAAATATTAAATAATAAATATTAAGCTATTTAATTTATTCTATCACCATAGATTAAATTAATTACACTTAATGTATTATTACGATTATGTCATTACCTACTTAAATAATTATTCTTCCTTTTATGGTGTGACCCTTTAGGTTCTCCATATTAAACCGGTTGTGAGTAAATCAATTAGAACAATTCTAATCTTATTTAAATAAATAAATAAAACTAATAATCTATTTAAATAAATAATATTTATTCTACAATAGGGATAAGCCTCCCTAGCGATCAACGACTTTCCAGATAATATAGATTTCAACATTAATCATAAAAGAACCTGTGAGTAAATAGTTATCGTACAATTCAATCCTTCCACCATATAATGTCCCAATTAAATGTAAGACATGGATTTACTGTCAAGTCTTATTTTATTCAATTATATGTATTTCGATTAGAAAATGCACAACACCAAATAATGCAAATTAGAAACTCCTTGCTAATTTTATTCTACCTTGGCCAAGGATTCCTGGGTTTTCATTTAACGAATCACATAGGACATATCTCCTCTTTTACTAGAGGTGGTAGATTCTTTATTGATCATTCATTATCTCCATATGTAACTCATTATACCCAAGCATACCCTATATATGCCTTAAAAGGTCTTAAGGAATAAGTCAAAGTATAATTTGTTACATATAAGATACTATGATGATCTCAAGTCTAAGGATCACTTGTACTACTATTACATTAGGAATTCCTATTGACAGGCGAGTAAAACTCCATTAGGTATTTCATAGCGAGTCACATTCAGTGAACTTATTCTCCAATAATCACCTACATACTTGCTTTAGTGTCTCCACACAAATGATCATGAGATCAATCATCCTCATCCAATGAGTAAGCAACATATGTACCAATCTATCCGGATTTACTAATCCCCTTTTTAGTAATCCCACGATTGGGAACTATTTTAGTTTTAGAACTTTCTAAGAATTTAGATCTCATTAGCATGATCATCATCATGATTCTAAAAGCATTGCTTAAAATTATAGGTTATTTACATATTATAAAAACAACACCATGTAGATAATAAATGCCTTTAATAAATGAATATTTTATTAATAAATAAATAAGATTGTTTACAAAGTATGTGCTTTATCATCATACATGATTAGATTGTATGCACACTACTATCAATCTCCCACTTGCACTAAAGCCAATCGCCATAGTATCTCATACCCATCTTCTCTAAGTGACGATCAAACTGTTGTTGTGTTAAAGCTTTAGTAAATGGATCTGCAATGTTGTCTTGAGAGTCTACACGCTCCAAGGTGACGCCTCTTCTTTCAATGATCTCCCTGATCAAATGAAATCGCCGCAACACGTGTTTAGATTTCTGATGAGACCTGGATTCCTTAGCTTGTGCAACTGCTCCTGTGTTGTCACAGTAAACGGGAACTGCTTCTCCAATGCTAGGATACACACCAAGTTCAGTTATGAACTTCTTCATCCAAACAGCTTCCTTTGCAGCTTCACTTGCAGCTATATACTCTGCCTCTGTCACTGAATCAACAACTGTTTGCTGCTTGGAACTTTTCCAACTCACTGCGCCTCCGTTCAAGGTAAAAACATACCCCGAAACAGATTTACTGTCATCTTGGTCCGTTTGAAAACTTGAGTCTGTGAAGCCCTCGAGTTTTAATTCAGACCCACCGTAGACAAGAAAAATATCCTTAGTCCTTCTCAAGTATTTTAGGATATTCTTCACTGCCTTCCAATGCTCTTCTCCTAGATTCGACTGGTATCTGCTAGTTACACTAAGTGCGTGAGCAACATCCGGTCTAGTACATATCATACCGTATATGATAGATTAAACATTCTCAGAGATGATTAAACATGGAGAAATGGCTGAGATGAGATTGAAGTCTGGAAAGATTAAAGATCTTATTGCTTTGGAAGTCGTGGTTGAGCATATTCAGACCAAAAATTATGGGAATAATCCTCGGAGAGTTCATAAGAAGAAGGAAGAAGATGTATCTTTGATACTCCAAGGTCAATCTCAGAGAGGCAATCAAAACCTGTCCATCTAAAGGAAAAATTATTCCCCATTCCAAACATCTGTACAATCTCCAAATACTCCGTTCCAAAAAGCCGGAGAGGTTAGACATTGAAAAACATTTACACCAATAGGGGACTCACTTGAGAATATACTAAAGCTTCTGACAGCATAGAAGAAAATTGCTCAGCTCCTTCCCCCAGCCAATCCAAGTAGGAAGAATTTTGACCCAAGCAAAAAATGTGCTTACCATTCTAAGGCTCCTGGCCATGATACCCAAGAATGTTGGTCTCTAAAGTACAAGATCCATGATATGAAAAGTAGTGGTGAAATTGTGGTGGCAGTACCAGAGCAGCCACATGTTCAAGATAACCCTTTGTCTCAACACAATGAAGAGGGAGTCAACATGATCAGTATGGGTAGTGGAGAAGGTTCCAAGTAACTCAAATACGTAGGGGACTCTTCCCAAACAAACAAGGATAGCTCTGACAAATGGGGGTATTCAGAAGGTCGGTCTCTGATAGAGCAAGAAATGAAGTCGATCAAGGAACAGATTGGTCAATTAGCAGAATTGATGGTATGCAAACACCAAGTAACTCGACAGTTGATAACTCAGATAAGCCAACGGAGAACAAATTCTCCTACGCCTAAAATTCTTCCAATTGCAAATAAGGATCATTATCGGTTCCATGAACATGAAACCTGGGCAGACAAAGTTTCCAGGGAAGAAAGGTTCCGAGCTCATAGAGAGTTTGCCTTTAAGAGAAAGTTCACTTCTTTGAATCAGCCTATGGAAGAAATTCTCCAGATGTTAATCAACGAGGGAAAAGTCACAGAGATATTACCCCAGTGGACCCTCAATCAAGGAAGTTCAATTCCTCTAAAATATGTTAATATCATTCCAACACTCCTGGTCATGATTCAGAAGAGTGTTGGGGACTTTGTTACTTAATTCAGAACTTGATTGAAAGTGGTGAACTGCTAAGAGAAAGTCAGGATAATATCTTTCCTGATAAAGAAGCGATATTTCCTCCCGTGGCGTGGAGTTTGAAAGAAGTTGTGACAATCATTTCCTGTGAGAAGGACATAGTTCCAATACCACTGACAATTCAAGGAAAGGGGGAGAAAGGAAGAAAGAATCATGTGAAAGTGGCTGCACCAGAACCCCTGGTGTTGCCATTCTGGCCACGATATCCCTTAATCAGCCTGGAAAGAGTCCCATGAAATTATGGGGAGAATAAGGGATCAAAATCAAATCACACTGCTGCTATATTAAAGGAAAACCCGTTATATCTACCTCAGCGAGTAATAAAGCCAGTCACTAAAACCATGGGTAGAGTGTCCAAGGAGAAAATTGAAGAATTCTTCAGAAAAATGGGGCATCATGAAGCCAAGGTGGTGCAAAAGATTAAAAGAGGCACCCCAACAGATATCCATTCTGGATTTGGTATTGTCTTCGGATGATCATCGTAAAATCTTAATGCAAGTACTAGAAGAAGCGCATCTGCCAAAGGCGGTGGATATACAGAAAAGTTTCATCACTTAATATATCACATCTTTAATAGCAATATGATATCCTTTACTGATGATGACATACTGGCAGAAGGGACTGGTCATTGCAAGTCATTGCATATAGCAGTGATATCCTCTAAATATGTGGTGGGAGGCGTGTTGATAGATGGAGGATCTTCCCTGAACATATGTCCCTATAACACTTTGGAAAGAATGAAGAACAATCCAAATCGAATCCGGAACAGTTATGTAGTCATAAGAGCCTTCGATGGGTCACGACAAGATGCTGTAGGAGAAATAGAAGTTCCACTAGAAATTATCCCACATACTTTCTACATATCCTTCCAAGTGCTGAACATCACCACGGGATATAATTTACTGTTGGGAAGACCGTGGATCCATTTGGCAGGAGCAATCCCGTCCACCCTTCATCAACAGGTAAAATACATCATTAATGGCAATCTGGTAACTGTTAATGCCGAACCAGAGTATCCAATCCATGTATAAGGGGATATGCCTTTGATCAGCCTTAATGAAGGAGTTGAGCCTGCCAGTTTTCAAGCCTTCGAAGTGAGGAACACTCACTACCAGCCTATTGGGGCCCCAGCCTTAAAGCCAAGAATTTCTTTCAAAGTAATGTCCCTTGGTCAAGAAATGATGTCATTGGGTTTCCGTCCTGGCAAAGGGCTAGGGAAAAATCAACAAGGAATAAAAAAATCCAGTTCAGATACCTAGCCAAGCAGGGAAGGCTGGATTAGGCTATTCATATGGATCAATTCATAAGAATCATCACAAGCATCAGCTGGTTCATCTCTAACGGATCTCACTGAGGCAGGATTCGGGAAACCAACGAGGAAAATCCCTACTTCGTTGTCTAGTATTCTGATTCCTAAGGTTAATCTGGTCAGTGAGAAAAAAATCTAGATTCCTGCTAAGGACATGAAGGATAGGAATAATAAGTTCCTATAAGAAGTGCAAGATCGGTTTGCAAAGATGTTCTTCCTAGCACATACTGAGGGTATGAAAAATGATATCCCAGATGATGATTATCCAGAAGACCAACCCATGATCCCTTGCATAAACGGGGCTAAGGTTGATATTCCAAAAAAAGACATTAACCCTGAGGTGAATTCTAGTTCTGGTCATCATCAAAGAAGAGGTGGATAACAGCAACCCCTTTATCACTGCTGTCAATAAAGACCTAGCCCTGGACAATTGGAGTAGCACTTCTTACATCAGTCAAAAAGGGTAAAAGGGTAAAAGGGTAGAGAGTCTATCCGCCATAAAGTGTAGATATTATTTACTTCTTATTTTTGTTGCGTATTGCTAGCAGTTACTTTTGTCATGCTTTTACTAATGCTTTGTATGATTAAACAGTTTCATATATTAAGTGAAAGCATTTTATTTTCAGGACTCCAAATTTGGAATTGTTTAGCCTTGCTGATGAATTGCCTAGTCTCAATAGTGACTACGACTTTAATGTAGAGCTGGACTTTAACTTGATGAGGATTGATCAAGAGGAGATAGATGACTATGAGGTGCCTGAGGAGATCAAAGAATGGGTCGAAGACAAGCCCAAACCAAACCTTGATCAAACCACCACTGTCAATATCGGAACCTCAAAAAACCCTAAAGAAATCCAAATAGGCAATGACCTTACCCCAAACCAAATAAAAGACCTGATTGACCTCCTAACTCAGTTCAAGGATGTGTTTGCATGGTCACATGAAGACATGATCGGCTTGTCTACTGATATTGTCATTTCATCGACTACCCATTAAAGAAAGATTTAAGTCAGTCAAACAGAAACTCAGGAGACTGAAACCTGAGTGGAGCCTTAAGGTCAAAGAAGAAATTGTCAAGCAATTCAAAGTAGGCATTATCATGGTATCAACCTACCCTGAATGGTTGTCTAATATAGTTCCTGTGCCTAAGCGCAGAGGGAAGGTACGAGTATGTATGGATTACCAAAATTTAACCAAAGCCTGTCTCAAAGATGATTTCCCAATATCTTTCATCCACATACTAATAGACAACACGTCGTAATTTGGCATGTACTCATTTGTTGACTGCTTCGCCGGGTATCATCAAATCATGGTTGCTAAAGAAGATAGGGAGAAAACAGCCTTTATCTCTCCCTGGGGAACCTTTTGCTATAGGCGATTGTCTTTTGGCCTTATCAATTCTAGTGCCACATATCAGCGAGCCATGCTGGGCCTTTTTCATGACATGATACACAAGGAGATAGAGGTTTATATGGATGATATCATCGTCAAATTTCGAAGGGAAGATGACCACGTCGACCATCTCAGAAATCTATTCAACCGGCTCCGCAAATACAACTTGAAGTTTAACCCAGCCAAGTGTGCTTTCGGTGTCAAATCCGAAAAATTATTGGGATTTCTGTTAAGCAACAGAGGCATTAAGCTGGATCCCGCCAAGATTAAAGCTATCATTGATATGCCTGTACCCCAAACATAAAAGGAGATACGGGGATTTCTTTGGAGAATCAATTTCATAAGCAGATTCATCTCTCAACTCACTGCAACTTGTGAGCCCATCTTCAAACTTTTGAGGAAAAATTCCTTCGAAAAGTGGAATAAAGACTGTCACAAATCCTTCCTCTCCATCAAGAAGTAGTTGATTAAAGCTCCTATTTTGGTACCTCCAAGGGACAAAAGTTCCCTTGTTTATGTATATATATCATTCAATTTTAACGCCATGGGTTGTATGCTGGGGCAGAAAGATGATAGAGGCAAGGAAAGAGCTATCTATTACCTCAGCAAGAGATTTAGCAGCTGTGAGCAGAAATAAACCTTGATTGAAAAAACCTGTGTGCTTTAGCATGGGCCACCATGAGGTTACAACATTACCTTCATGAGCACACAACCTATCTCATATCTCGCATGGATCCTCTTAAGTACATATTCAGCAAGCCCATGTTAATATGCAGATTGTCCAAATGGCAATTAATCCTCCAGCAATTCTATATTATCTACGTGACTCAAAAGTCGATCAAAGGTCAAGGAATTGCAGATCAATTGGCCGAAGCAGCATAAAATTTTTTTGAACCCTTGTAGACTTATTTCCCGGATGATGGGATAATGACAATTTAGCAAAACCCTCGAGAAGATACATGTCAATTCTGGAAATTGTACTTCTACGGGGCTGTAAACATGGAAGGTGTAGGAGCAAGGGAAGTTCTTGTATCTATTACGAAAGAACAGTATCCCATGGCCATCAAACTATAGTTTGTCAACACCAACAACACAGTCAAGTATGAAGGCTGTATAATGGGATTGAAACTGGCCCAATCTATGTGTATCAAATAGTTAGCGGTCTTTGGGGATTCCGAGTTAGTCATCAAACAAACCACCTGGGCCTATCATACCAAAGAATTGCATTTGCTGGCCTACCATCGGCAGGCTATCAAGATGGCTATGGAATTTGAAGAAATAGCCTTCATCCACATCCCTAGAAATAGAAATGATTTTGCGGATGCATTAGCAACATTGGCTTCTTTGATTCACATATCCGATAGGAGGGAATTCCTAATATCGAATTTACAAGCCAGAAGGCACCCGTCTATGGGACCTACATTGGAGAAGTATCAGATGAGCTACCTCCCATTAGACAGCCCTGGTACGAGGATATCAAAGAATATCTTCGAGACGGATCTACGCGCGCTAAGGCAAGTCAAGCTGAAAGGAAGCAGATCCATAAAATGGCTATGAAATTCTATTTAAGCGAAGATACACTTTACAAAAGAGATGCTGGAATAGGCCTTTTGAGGTTCCTAGACAAAGATCAATCCTAAAGACTTATGGATGAAATCCACGGTGGAGTATGTGGTCCACACATGAGCAGTCCCATGCTTGCCAAGAAGATATTAAGAACATGGCATTATTAGATTTCTCTCAAAGCTGACTGTGATGATCACATCAAGAGATGTTATCAATGCCAAATCCATGGGAATGCCATCCACGCTCCTCCAAACGAACTATACAGTATGAGTTTGCCATGGCCCTTTTCCATGTGGGGGATGGAAGTGATCGGACCAATCGATCCCAAAGCCAGCAATGGTCATCAGTTTATCTTCACCATAATCGACTACTTCACCAAATGGGTAGAGGCTGCCTTATTTTCCAAAGTCACCAAGGAGGTAATCATTGGTTTCATCAAAAATAATGTAATTTGTCGATATGGACAACCGGAGGTGATCGTATCAGACAACGCTAAGACTTTGAACAGATGATGAAACAATTATGCAGCAAATTCTATATCAAACATCTTAATTCTGCCATCTATCGTCCTAAGATGAATGGTATTGTCGAAGCAGCCAACAAAAATATCAAGAAGATTATGCTGAAGATGTCCGCCAATTCTTTGGATGGCCTAATTTATTGCCTCTGATTTTGTTAGCCTACAGAATATCAATGCCCACTTCTACTGGGGCTACCCCCTACTCATTGGTCTATGGCATGGAAGAAGTACTCCCAATAGAAGTAGAAATTGAATCATTAAGAGTGCTGATAGATGCTCAGATAGAAGAAGACTAATGGTTGCAAGAGTGGTACAACCAGTTGTCTTTGATAGATGAGAAAAGGGCTACAGCTATTTTCCATGGTCAGTTATATCAGCAAAAGATTGCTCGGTCCTACAATAAGAAGGTTTGGTTGCAGAAATTCAAAGAAAATGACTTGGTGCTGAAGAAAATCCTCTCCAATCAAGATGAAGCCAGATGAAAACTCGCCCCGAACTAGGAAGACCCTTTCCTTGTCCAGGAAGTGTTGACAGGAGGAGCCATCAGATTACAAGAAATGGATGGGGAAGAATTCCCTCAACTTATCAATTCAGACACCATGAAAAGGTACTATGTCTGAACTTCCTGCAAATCACCATCCTCGTCCTAAAAAAAATCAATTCAGGTCTTTACTGGTAGGCCTGAATTACGAAAGACCTGATCTCCCCCATCCTCGGGAGTACGTAGGTAGCCATCTATGGTGCGTTCTAACCTTCAGAAGAAAATAGCCAAATACTTTACTTATAAACTCAAAATATCTAATTAAATACCAGTCTCAATACACCAAACCATACATAAAATCCAAATCCTATAAAGCCTCCATGATCAACGAACCCTTCTGAGAGACCCTTTGACATCTCAATGCCAGTCCATCAAGAAAGATTCCGTGATACATCAAGACAAGAAGTCACGAAGAAAGTGGCAACCATCAAGCAAACGTCAAAACATATTCAAAAGAGAAGTGAACTAAAATATATTTCCTTGCCACATAATACTATTTAATATATACAATGTGTCATGTACATGACAAAAATGGCTAACTTAGTCTATGCAGGAAAATAAAAGCTATTCTATAAACCCACAATCAAACGGAACAACAAATCCAACATCGCATCCCTCTTTGAAGATGGAGGTACATCTCTAAGCTCCTATCATGCGGTCTCAATACGAGATAAAAGATTTACGGCCATATACAGAGTAATACCATGATCATCCATGAATGCACTCATATCTGCGACAATATCCTCCGTGTAGGATCTAAGAGCAGCACTCTCAGCAATAGAAACATCCTTGGTAACTCGGGCCTCATCCCTCTCTAGATATGCAGCATCCCTGCTAGATAGGGTAGTCAACATTAATGCCCTAACCTGATCCATCTCAAAGGTCAGAAGTTGTATCATCTGCTCTAAAGACTACCGAAAGTGGGGCAGCAGCAGCAGAAGAGCTAGGAGTGGAACTGACCATAGCTGCTATCAGACCAGCGAATAACTCATCCTTTGTAGGAGAAGCAGGATCTTCTATAGGCTCTTCCCCATCTGAATCAATGTTAGGCTCTGAATAAATAACCATAGCCGATGCAATGTCTGCCTCCAGCCACACAGAATACTCCGAATAATGGCCCGAGTGACTCTCTGAAAAATCAGCCCTCTCTCGATGAGTCTAGTAATCATATACTCTGGCTAGATCATCCTTTGACAAAGACAAGGTTGATGATCGCTGATCTGAAGCTCCATCAAAAAGGTGAACATCCTGAAACTGATCAAACTGTCCCATGACAGCTAGGGGATAGTACGTAGTCACCCCTCTCAGACCGGCCAAGGGCAAGAAGTCCATACCCACTGCGTGAGTAACAAAACTGAAAAGGGAACTGAATCTTGAGTAAAGAAAGATGGAAAAGGGATCCTCAATCACAGTCAAGAAAACAAACCAAGATGCTACATTTATATAGTCAGCAGGTCGAAAAGAGTAAGATATGGTTATCTCATGTGTAAAGCAGTACCCACGGCGTCTAAAAGTGCCAATCGGTCTCAGATGCATCATGAACCAAACGTATAACAATACGACACTGCCTCTGAAAAACTCAGTGGGATGGGTACGGAAAAATGAAGCTGACAGCAAGGTCTCTACCAGAATCATAGGAAGGATGGTGTGACCCTCCCTCAGAGCACTCACTACGGTGGCCAAGCCAATGTCTAGGTGATCCATATACATTGGCATGTACAGATATAGTACAACACATAAAAAAATGTCTACTCTGGCAACCCGCCTATCATCCTCAGTAATGGTGAAATCCCTTGAGTATACCGAGTAGCTGTCTGTCGACCCAAAACGGCCAATCAAGAAGTCCACGGACACAACATGCCTTGATGTGATCTCATCCAAAACGATCATGCGTCGTAAACCTGCCAAGGTTATAAACTACTGTCATAACTCACCGACAACCACTCTAGCACATGGCCTATCTAGGGGAAAATTCGTGATACGCTCATACTCCTCTAATGTAGGGGTTAGCTCATGGGTACCAAATCTAAAAATCTGCCTCTCGGGAATCTAACAAGATATCATACCCTCTACAAAGTCCACCGGGACCTGGAAAGTCAGGAATGACATAGAATGTCTCAACATATGAGCAGCAGCCATCCGGTCTGAATCAGGAAAGCTATCATACCAAGATCTCAAGGACGAGGTTGTCACTGCAGGTGGACTATGCTCAATACGGGTGATGGAGGATGAAGACATCTGTAGAACGGTATCATGAGATGATCTAGGGTCAATTCTAACTCATCAATATAAATGCATATCCATGACGTATAATGTATGCATCATAAATAAATGATAATATGGTGCAACAAATAAAAACATTATAAATACATTCCTAAATACATCATCTGATAAAAGTTAAATACATCATCTCTGTCTACAACTAAAAATAAAAAGTACAGGGAAGTGGGGCACATCTGCCCAAAAGCTAACAGAAGCCTATCAAAAGAGATAACAAGAGCCTATTATAAAAAATCTACGATATCTACATCATCCAGCCGATCACTCTACTGTAACTCCTCTTGAGTCACTATATCTCCGCTAAATGGAATATCGAGTCGATACAGATGGGGATCTGCTCTAGTGAAACCATCAGAGTATGGGCCACCTGAGAGGCCAGCGTAAGAGCTGGAAGGATCAAAAGAATATGCCTCCGATGAATCTCTAACTAAATTTCTAATGAAAAGATGCGTCCGGTAAAACGCTGGGTCAAGCTAGCAATCTTCTCCAAGTGGGTAGGCTCCCTAACACATGCAATCCAGTTTGTCATCATCACAGACCCAGGTACCATGTCTGCCATAATTTGAGTCGCACAGGTCTGAGCCCCAACGGTACGGGAAGTCCACCAGCGATAGAAGGCATCCTGAGTATAATGACCCTATGATAAAGTAAAGCCATCCAAGCCCATCGGGGAAATCTCTGTGACCGGCTGAGATAAAGACCAGTGGCGTCTAGCATGAGGTAGATATAGAATGCGAATCTTCCTTGTAATGCTCGTAACATCTCGCTCTCCCAAATAGAGCTCCTAGCCTCCCTCAGTTAAGAAAAGGATCCGACGAGTGGATAATGCATACTCTACCCCGGTCGGAAAGACGTCCTCAAAACCTACTATCAGATGATCCGGGGTATAAGGAACCCATGTGATAGGCAGTCAACAACTCCAACTATAAGCGGCAATGGTTAAACCCCTCCGCCATAGGGACCTCTGCCAAAGTGGAGTAACGTCAGCGTTGTCCCCGAGGATATGTATCCAAGCCTAAAGTAGTAACTGGGCATAGGCAAGGGAGCCTCTCATATGCCCAAAATTGAAAATTCAAATATTAAATGCTATCAAATATGAAGATTGACAACCCGAGCGAGGGAAATTAAAAGATAAGGGGAAATTACTCACCAGCAAAAATGGATAAAAACCTAGTCAAGCCTCCGTCACGCCCTCTGAGCGTAGACGCATCCCTCGAAGGAAATAGGCAAAGGTGAATGATCCCCAGTCAAAGTCTCTGATTCGATCTACATCACAAGTAGCGCTAACCAAGGCAAAAGAGACCGTCGAGTAGTTATTCGCTAGAAAATAACCCCTAATGATAATCAAGAATAATCGTCGAATAATGCAATCTCTGTCCCTCTGATCAGCAAGCAGAGGCTCTGACAAGGCTCCACTCGAAGTGTCAACACTCAGGGGACCATAGCGTGAAGGTAGACCGATGGGTGACATCTCAAATCATCCAAAAGATCGGGAATCATCACATTTATACCAGGGAGGTCTCGACGTGGAATAGAAGAAGAAGAATAAGAAGTGGGGTCCACAACAGAAACATCCTCCTCCTCGTCTATAGTGTCCGTTCTATCAACTGTAATAGAATGAATCACCGACTCGGTCAACTGACTAGGCTGACGGGCCATACGAGGCAAAGGGACATCAGAATTCACAGTCCTCACACCTGAGGAAACCCTGCGAGAGCTAATCGGTCTATCTGAATCCATAACCTGAAAAAAAATCTCCAAATCACCTCAGAAAGGGTAAGGTGAGTTTCAATTTTAAATTCAAATCATTGCATCATGTATGATCTAGATGTGTATGCTTGCATTCTTTTAACATACATCCCCAGTAGAGTTAAATTTGCATGTATATTAAATGCCTAGACTCGTGAAAAAATTTCGCCAGTCTCCTTTGTAAAATTGAATATTCGCATGCACATAAGCATGACTAGGTGGCCATTCAGTAGCACACCAACCCAAAATCATGAGCATTTCATATGATATATGAAAAGCATTAAAATTAAACTCACAATGGTAGCTAAATCACCATGTGCATTTTTATTTAAAATTCATGTTCATATGTCCTCAAAAAGGATGACTAAAATATCCAAAATGGGTGAAAAATAACTGTCATAAAAATGAAAATTTTTCACACCGAACTGTTCAGCATGGTAAAATACAAGTATTTACTAAGTCTGTTCATTTTTATTAAGTCATCTATGCATATATATTTGATACATTGTGTTTAAACCTATTATACATGAAATCAAGCTTTCTAACTGTCAAAACTTGAAAAGAAAGGATGTAAACGTTACCTGAGATGTACAGAACGTGTGTACGGTGACAAAAATCACAAAAAGCAGCCCGAACTGAGTAGATCTAAGTTGGAATTTTCAAATTTTTCAGTGTAGTTCAAGTTAAAAATGACTTTTGAAAGGGCCAGGGGGTTTAAATCTACCTGCAACCTGCCGCGAGTCTACCTACGACAGCTTGGGGTGGGCCCTACCCCCTCCGGCTCGATCAAATTTAAGTCACAGCAGGGTCCCCTGAAGTCAAAAAGTCAAATCAGCAAAAAAGGTGCTACGCGATTGAGCAGAAAGGGCATGAAATCCTAAAATAGGCTACCAAACTTCAGAATTCTAAAAATTTCCTGTAAACTGTTGGTGACAGCTCCAGCGTAGCATCGGATAGGAGTCTGGTGATGAAAGCCATTGGAAACTACTTCAGCGAAGATATCGGAGAATCTGGTATTGTAGACCGTTGGTGACATCCCCAGCGTAGCATCAGATAATAGTCTGGTGGTGCAAGCCGTTGGAAATTACTTCAACGAAGATATCGGAGAATATGGTATTGTAGACCATTGGTGACAACCCCAAAGTAGTATCGGATAGTAGTCTGGTGATGTAAGCCGTTGGAAACTACTTCAGCGAAGATATTGAAGAATCTGGTATTGTAAACCATTGATAACAGCCCTAGCGTAGCATCAGAGAAGGATCTGGTGATGTAAGCCATTGAACACTACTTCAGCGAGGATATCGAGACAGTCTTGTGATGAGAATCTTTGGAAACTATCATTCGAGTAGGCATCGAGACCATTCGATAATGAACGTTGTCAACTACCAGCAGGGTAGGCACCGTTGTCAACTACCAGCATCGCATCAGGAAAACCTTGTGATTACAACCATGGAGAACTACCTGCGTCGGGAAGGACAAATGATGGAATCTGTTATAAAAGAAATCTCCAGTCAAGGCATCTAGGCAGTTCAATGATGGGATACCTTATGTAAACTACCGTTCGAGTAGGCATCGAGACAGTTCAATGATGGTCAACCTTTGTAAGCTACCGTTCGAGTAGGCATTGAGTGGATTCGGTGATGATAATTGAAAGCTCTATCCCCAATAGAAACATCGGCATCAACCTGATAGGAATCCAAATCGTTGGCGACAACCCCAACGTGAACATCATGAAGGTTCGGTGGTTTCAGCCGCAAAATTATCTTAGCAGAATTAGTGAGAACGTTCGGGATATGAACATCTCATTTAAACTTCATCAAAAAAACTCAGGAATGTCCAGTGGTGGAAGTTGTTGATGTCAGCCACCAACAAAAGCAACAATAAATTCTAAATGTATGTGATACATGACCTGATGTTGCGATTTGCGAAATGCGAAATGTAAAGTGCGATTTGCAAAAGCGTTTCCACATTCATCATATCATGCATTGCATTAAATTTGCATTTATCATATTTCTAGTGTCTAGAAATTTTTATCTTTTTCATTCCATTGCATTGCATAAATGATAAAGAGGGGCATCTGTAGACACCCAAAATTTTGCATTCATGTTACTAACTATGCAGGAGGGCAAAATTGTCTTTTATATTCTAGAGAACCCTGGAAGTCTACAATCACAATCAAACCCCCAGATACGACCCCAGGAAACATCAAATCAACCTCAGATACAACCCTGAGGACAGACAGAAGTCAACAACAGTCAAACCCCGGAGATAATCTTAAGGGAAGATAGCTGCAGCTGGATCAAATCTGGAAACCACCCCGGAAGGGAAAAATGGTAATTTTTCCAACTCAACATCAAATATTGATCAAACTGCTGTGGATAGGGTCATACAGAACCATCACAGCAATCCCGAGCGCAAACTGCGCCAGACAGCTCAACGGACTGACTGCGAAGACTTGAAGATCTGGTCATGGACCCATCTTCCCTGATTCAGAAAAGGTCAAGCCTCATGTCATTGCGTAGAACTCAGAAAGAGCTTTCTGGAAAGGAATGGCATGCCTCCATATGATTCCCGAATTATAAGTTATGAAGGTTTCAACTAGACTGTACGACGATCGAGGTGCACGTACTTCGAGGTATCAGGGCCCAACAGGCCTAGCCGCAAGTCTACCTACGACTGTCGCAAGTAAAGTTGCGGCAGGCCGGGCCTATAAATACCCCCTCCCTCTTTAGCTTCTAAGAGAAGATTAGGCAGAGAAGAGAGAGAGAAAGGGGCCAAGAGAGAGAGAATCAGTTAGAAGGAGCTCGAATCTTACTCTGATTTCTGTAAAATTTCTTTGTAAACACTCTTATACATATATACTACAATATATCAAATTTTAACCGGTGGAAACCGAGTTTTGAGGCGCCGAAAGCCATTTGATAGCCATTCTCGTGCCATACTGTAAGATTCTATCATATCTGCTTTCTTAGCTTGCTCTAACTTATATATAACTGCTATATATATAGTAAGTAATTAATATTGGTCAGATCTGACTTTTTAACAGTTCATTTTCTGTAAATAGTCAATATTTATGCTTTATTGACTAGATCTGTACTAGATCTAGCCAGATCAAGCTTTTAACCGGTTCAAAAGTTGTAAAACTTGAACCTGGAAGCTAGAATGGCTAAGATCTGTACAGATCTACTTTTTTCTAGTTTTTGTAAGTATTTAGCAACCATGTGATCCTAGATCTGTATCTAGAGGAAACTGGTAGCTTTGGGCTACTTTCTTATGAGGATTTAACTGATAATCATTCGTTTAGCGATGTCTGGAATAGATATATATGTTATTGCAATATATTCATTATGCATGCTATTTATGTGATATCATGTGAGCCTAGGAGCTACAGAATCTACGATTCAATCAATGGATCTAGATCCCGTGATGGACTTTTTTAAGTTGTACAGTTAGCTTGCAAATCTTTGTATTTGTAAATCCAGGGCCTTAAAATGGTTATACGGGTTTAAGGTGCAGGGTTTTCGGCACATAAACGCAGCGGAAATTAAAAATTTTCCGAAACCCTAAAACAGGATCCATGCGAAAAACATATTAATTCAGAGGTTAAGATTTGTTTTACCGATTATTCAAGCCTGAACGGAGACGATGGAGATTCTAGAACTGCTTCGAATCCTCAACGCAATCCAACAGAACTGCGCCTCTACGGTATCCACACGAACGTCCCGCGAATCGTTACACGATCTGCAGCAAGGAAAGCTGCGGTACTAGCCGCCAAGGATCTGGACTTTCAAAATTTTTCTCTCTAGTCTCTCTAAGAGCGGCTAGGGTTTTTGATATCGATAATACCCTAAACGGTTGATATATCATATATATAGCAGTTAAAGGAATTAACCAAAACTTAATCCAATTAGAAAAATAAAATCTAAATTTATATATATATATATATATATATATATATATATTATATCTTAATTAAGTCTTACTTAATTAATATACATATATATATATACAAATTATCCTATTAATTTAAATACTATCAATCATATTGATATATTTAAATCCATACAATTTAAATTAATTCCTTTTTACTTATGTTCTAAGTGTGTGACCCTATAGGTTATTATTATGTTGGCAATAATTTTAAAATCATATTATAAAATTATAAACAGTGAGCGGCATCTAGTAATGTATCACTGCTACCCAAATAATAATAAGATCGGTGATTCGATACAACCTTTTCGTGACCAATGTTTCAATGTAATTTAATCCTTTTAACCTTGACATCCTAGATTAAACTCGAGGCATGGAATGTGTCATCCTCTTCATAATTTAATCTGAGTTTTCTTGATCGATGAGTAGACTATATGAAACAAATCACTATTTGAGCATGGCCATGCATTTCGTAGTCCTACTCAATCAAGAGGCCTATAGATATCACCCCTAATATATAGGAGGGTTAAATTCCATCTAGATCACTCATATTCCTCACACGATTCATAATGTACCCAATAATCACCTTTATCGTCCACCCTATTAAAGGTGGCCTTTGATGATATCAAAGCACATAAATTCTCGTGTAGTAATATAGAGATTTTAGGTCGGAGGATCATTACATCATTGTCACTATGAGAATTGCTTATGACACTTTGCATAATGCTCCACGTAGAATTCTCATGGTGGGTCTGTCCAGTACATTGTTCTCTAACATGTACCTATGCATTGACTCAATATCTCATATATTTATGACCAATGAGATTTGGCCATCAGTCAATCCACATACTAGTCTCAATGTATCATTGTTGTCCCATTAACAATGACACTCGACTAGGGACATTTAAGAGTAATGATACTAATTGTAATTATATGATCTCATGTTCAAGTCACATACTTGAAGCCATATAATTTGTATCACTATTCTAAGGACTTTTATTATGTTAACATTTATATAACGTAGTAAATAAAATCATAATAAAATAATTCATTTATTCAATCATATATAATATCAAAAAATATTTAAGCAATTACATCAAAGAATTAGCCTCTAGGGTATAAACTCTAACATAAGGGCCCGAAATATTGAAAACGGTGGTTTGTGGTGCTCGGGCATACTTCGATGGCTTTCATGCCCATAAGGAGCCTGACACATATATATAATATTTATGTATTGTCAAAGATGCTTCACATCTTAATAAAATCAAATAAAGTCGAATATGGAATAAAATGGAAGTATCAAAGAGCTTTAATTCCTATGCGAGCGAAAGGGTTTGAAACCTCTTTTCAAAACATCACTTTCATATGATTGCATAAAATGAACTTTTCAATAAATCAAACCCTTCGTATATAGGTCCATCGAAGCACAACACTACTTTCAAAATAAAGCATTTCAAGCACATTTAACTGCATCACACACACACACACATACATTTCACATGTTTAGGGAATGAAAAGACGCGGTAACCGTGTTTCACGGAAGTCGGGGGGTGCCTAACACCTTACCCTCGCTTAAGCAAGCCCTCGAACTCTATGAATCTCGGTTTCCAAGACCAATTAAATGGAGTCACATATTGGGCCATATTGCAAAATCTTTCAAACTTCGGTTGAGTTGGTACAACCATTTAAACTCATACTAATTGACGGCTCTGTCCAATTCAGCCCAATCATTAAAATCAATCTTTTCAAATCGTTGAAATAATATGTCGGTCCTTTTCTAAAATCTCACCCTTCAAGAAAGATAAAATCAACATAAAGCATATAAAGGGTATAAACAGAGGAATCAAAAATTTTCCTGGCGTCGACACTAACACAGCGAAAGACGGTAAAGAAAATAGAAACAATCACAGAAATTGAATCTACGTACTTTGCAATCACAGGAATTCACAAAGTTTTGGATAAATTAACTAAACAACCACAATATTTCATAAAAGACGGTAAAGAGACGAGAAACAATCACAAGAATTGAATCTACGTACTTTGTAATCACATGAATTCACAAAGTTTGGGATAAATTGACTAAACATCCACAAATCAGATCCATGAAGACTATAGGTCAGGGGGCAGGTTTAACTAATTCTGCCTATTGGACGACGAGCGTAGCATAAGAAAGAATCTCTCTGAGGTTTAGGATGGTAGCTTCACTTGCTTAACTTACTGGTAGTTGCATAAGGACTCTAAGCCCAATGGGATGTTTCCGCTGTCCTATTCTATTAGCTAGATGGTTTTGAGTAGCTAGCTTGCCTTTAGGCACGATAGGGGTCAAATATTTCATAAATCTGAATAATAATAATAATGAGTTATTCCTAAAACACATGAAAACATCATATAAAGACTAAACAATAAGCCAAAAACCCTAGTTATGTAAAGAATAATGAAATTACAAAAATATCCAAATTAATAAACCCCAAATTGGGAAAAAAACTTAAGAAGGCCAAAACGCCTCTTTCCAGGCTTTTGTTGGCTTCAAAAATATCCATCATAGTCGTTGGCAATGAACCTTGTAGGGCTCGTCGCTAGCTTCGTTTTGATATATTATAGGCCCCGTAACTCCAAACAGATCAAAAGTTATGTCCAAAACAATATCAACCCTTCTTGAACTTGGATTTCCTTCCTTTTCCTACTTGGACTCCAACTTGGACCGTATCTAGTTCAAAGGAAAATTTGAAGAAACGGACGTTGCCATGACGTTAAGGACGTCAAATTTAGTAGAAAAATACTATAACATAATGGCGCATCAAGGTTGACTTTTTGGTCAAAAGTCAACAGTTAACTCTTACAGGAAAAAATCAAACTTTGAGTTCAGAGATGAATTTAGAGAAGTGGATAATATCATGATGCTCAGGATGTCAAATTTAGTGGGAATCGACTGCAATCTTGAATGGGGCCGAAAAAGTTGACTTGTAGAAGTAATAAGGGTGGAATTGACAATTAAATGTATAAGTGAGTAAATAAAAAGGAGAAACGATATTTTTGGAAGGGTGTGGGACCCCATGGGCGTCAACAAGAGAGGATAAGGGAGGTCTTGCTAGCCAAATTAAGCATGTGGTCTAATTTTGGAAGCAAAAAGTGAGAGTGTGGCTAAATTTGAGCCATTAACCAAAAGTCAAAAGGCTACCAAAAAAAATCAACCAAGTCACCCTTTCCCCTCAACACTCGGCAGTTGTAACGCACTCAAAATCGAGACTATTTCCCTTCCCGATCTTGTGCATTAAAAATTATCTTGATTTAGTTTTATGACATACTAAGATGAAATAATAACTGAAATTTTTGAAAAAATTCAAAACTTTTCTTCCTGTCTTTCGTGCATTCCCTGAATCGCAACTTTTACGATTATATATATTGCGGAATCATTTTCATTGAATGATACCTTTCATCAGTGTACTTATGAGTGATTGCAAACTCATTCTTAATATACAATCTTTCTTGTATAGTATTACTATTATAATGCTTTACATTATAAAGCAATCATCACAACATACTCCAAACAAATATTCTACATTTATTGAATATTTTAGAAATTTACACATATGTATCCTGTACAACATTATCATAGTACAATCTAAATTTCAGTCAAAGGAAACAATATTCCCTTACTCGTCCTCTTATCCATATTATCCAGATAACATGTGTTATAACATTGAATCTTGAACCTGCAAAAAGTTTATTTTTGCAAAATTGAGCTCGACAGCTCAGCAAATTTTACAGACTATCATGCATCACATAGCACATAGTTTCATACTCAAAATATACCTTTCATATCATCATCTTATCATTATCAGCATAACACATGCTTTAGACAAACTGAGTTCCATAACTCAAATCACCTTAGTCATATATTGACTTTAATCATTCACGAAGTATCATAAAGCAAATCATGCATGCTCATATACTTGTAAACATAAAACATGTAAACACAGAAATAGACTGAGAAACTAGCCTTGTTCGATGATTATTGCTATAAATTTTCTTAACTTCTCTTTTGCAAAAACCTATATAATTAAGATCACATATATACATAGCTACTCATTCATGTCACATAACATGTATTCATGTATTTATATTAAATCACAACATAGACCACACTCGATGTTTTTCATTAACTAATATTTTCATTCTCATCCTGAAATCATTTCGCGTTCCTTTAAAATATTTTGCTTGTCATAACCATTTTATGTCAAAAAGGCTTTGACATAGCTTTAGCATATCAATGTCGTATACTTTTGGTTTATAAATTATTTATAACCAATTTCACATACAACTTATACCTTTACATATAAACTCGAGGTTAGATAGCGTACTTGCTCTTTCTCTTGCGTATTCATAGTTTATCTGTTGAATCGAACAAATTTATAGCTTTTATTTCTTCACAATGGTACATGCATTAAACCATTTTATAACCACGTTTACGAACGTCTCGTTTCGTTAGTTTACATAATGTATTCATAACTTAATATCCATTCTCGCGAATAAATTGAATTCTCATTTCATATGTAAATTAGTTTTATACATATATCTTTACTTGATTTTGTTCTTGTAACCTTTGCTTGGTATACTCATTTTATTTTTGAAAAGCTTTAATGTAACTCTAGAAATATGAATACCTTATATTCTTTGTTTATAAACCATTCATATTCATTACATAGACGTTTCGCGCTTTTAAACGTAAAATTAAGGTTACATAACGTATCCGTAATTTAGTTTACGTATCGAATGTATTTATTATATATATGTAAATTATAAATACCATATCACTTTATACATTCGTACCGTGTATTGATATAAGCTAATTTGTTAAAACCATCAAAATCGCATCGCGAAGTTAAAACTGGCCCACTAGCCCCGCGCTGCCAGCAGCTAGACCTAGCTTGGCCCTGCATGGCTCAGCCGAGCTCGGTGTGGCCCTGCTGGACTGGGCAGCCCTCATGCCTTGACACTCGTTTCGCAATTTTCTATCTTTTAAACTACTAGTTTAATTACTGCTATTTTTGGATATGTTTAAGATAGTATATCCATCTATGTATAAAAATTACAAACCATGAATTACAAGCAACCCGGACTGTCAAAGAAGAGAGCCAAAACCAGCCCAGGCAAACTGCCCAGCACAGCGTCGCACGGCGTGCGCGCGCACTGGAGCTGGGCTGCTGTCCTCATAACGAAACAACGCTTTTGTGAATTTTTAACTGTTTGCTTGCTTATCGGTTTGCTCCCATTTTTAAATATGTTGTAGATTCTATAGTAGGCTATTTTTAAAAAATATAAACCACCCATTTCGGATATCTTAGGCAGTCCAAAACAGGCCCCAAAAGTACCACATCGCAATTGTTTTCAATTTTTTTCCAGCTTTACTCTCTCTCGCTAAAACAGTCATAATTTTTCGTTTCAAAATATTTTTGAGCGATTCTTGATCCAACGTGAAGCTAACTTCCGAGGCTACAACTTTCATTCTTTGACCATTTCCAAATTTTAAACACAAAATTTCAGAAAATTCGTGCAAGGGGACTGCTCCGAATTTGTTAGAAAGATTTGACGCAACTAATTTGAAATGTCATAACTCCTTGCTTCGAAGTCGGAATTAGTCCGTTCCAGAGTCTATAAAAAGCTTATTCAGTGTACTATACTTTCCCAAAAGCCCATAATTTTCTGAACAATCTAGCTATCCCCGAATATTTATTTTAGGGTATACAGTCCACTAACTTTTCGGATTTTGTTTCTTCAAGCCTCCTAACGGTTAGCGAAACTTTTGCTTCGAGACCTTGCTATAAGGTACATTTTTCATCCAAGTTTGGTCTCTAACAACATTATTAAGACACCTAACTAAAAGCTCAAAACTCAGTGTTCATACTATTTTTAAGAAAATTTCATTTAATTTAATTTCATTCCATTACTTTTCAAACTTGTTTTGGTTCCACTAATGGACTTAGGAAACCTCATAACACCAATTCAAATGTCTTCTAATTCTAAGCCTCAGGTAAATATTCATTTTTAAGCTTGGAAACCTTATTTGGGCATTTTATCAAACAATTAGTGTGCATCTCTTAATTTTCAAATTTTCATAGCAATTTGTTTATGGTTCGGCTAGGATTTAACCATGGAAATCCTCCACCCTTATTTTCTCGGCACAACAACTACTAATCCTAATCCCCTTGTTAAATCATATTTAGCACAGCAGCTATACCATCAATTATATATAAAACACTCAATTTTGCTGATAAAACTAAGAGCTTGGAACTTACCTTCCTACAATTTCTTAATGTACTGAAATTTACTTTGATGGTTAGCTTATATACTCCCTCCTGCCACTGCTTTTAGTTCCTTGTTGAATTTTGGTAGAGTTTTAAACATCAACATGATGAAGCCTTGCAATTTCGGTAATATGGGAGTTTGGAGAGTTAAGCAATTAAAGAGGGAGAGAGATATGGAACGGAGGGAATGAAAAGGGCAGAGGATTTGGTTAACATGCTTCCTAGTTTATTTAGTTATCAGACGAATCATAGCGCTTTCTCTCTCATTGTTAGACATATGCTTAGTGTCTTACTTAACTTAGAGTAATGACACCTCCTGCTTGCCACCTTCATGACTCATCAAACCCACTACCTAGCCTTCTTGGTTTACTTCATTATTTAATTCTCAACATGCCCAGTATAAATATGCATACATGTTTAATACATTATATCCCTTATACTGCATTTCCACCGTATAGATTATGTATAGTTTATTTTATATCATACAATTACATGCATTCTCATTATTAATCCAAAATTAGGTAATTATACACTTACAATTACGTATAAAAATTATCTCACTAATTATGAAATTAATCCATAATTAATTTAACAGTATAACGAATCACTAATTCAAATAATTAATAATTAATTCATGAATTATTTTAAATAACTCATTTAAATTATACAATCTATATTGTATAATTAAATTTATTTTCCTCCTCTTCATAAATTGTCTTCAAACAATTTATTTATATATTAAATATATAATTTAATATATTCATCTATTTTATCCAAACATGAATTCAATTTACTAATTTGATACCAATATAAATATTTTATATATTGGATCTCATTACATATTTTTACTTTAATATCCTTTATTTAAAGTATACAATAATTTTGGTATACTTAAACTAATTATTTTCTTTCCTTTCTATAAATTGTCTTCAACAATTTATTCAACTGTAGTAAATATATTAATGCATTCACTACATTAAATACATGCATACATTACACCCAATAATGTATTATTATTACATAATTTCTTTAATAAAATAGAGGTTATACATTAAATATATTTAATGCCACCAATTTACTATATTAAAATAATTTAATATTATAAATTATTTTAATTTTACCCATCTCATTTCCTTTAATAAATAACTCCTACACTTCGCTTACATATAATAAATATATAACACTAATATATTTATTATACACAACATCATATATTGCATAGCACATATTTCTTTGTGCACTATAATATTACATAACATATCTAATAAGAATTTTTTTTGTTTAATTTTTATTTTAATATTACCCGAAAATTTGGATTATCACACAGTCTTGGGTGAGAATTAGGGGCATTGAGGTTATATTATGCATGTGGTGTTTTGCAAGTCAAAAAGTTGGGGGTGGTGTGCCTAATGGTAAGCCACCACCCAAAAAGCCACTTTATGTGCATAATCATCTAAAAAGCAAGAAAAAAAAAGAACCAAGCACATTCCCCACCCCCACACACACGACTGAAACATAGAGAGGAGACAGAAGGCTGCCAAGAAGCAAGAGAAAGAAGAAGAAGAAGAATGAAAGGAGAAGAATAAAGAAAAAGAAGCAAAATAAATAAAGGTAATACCTAAAATTCTTCTATATTCAATTTTTTTGTGGAAGTCTTGGATATATGTATATAAACATGTATAATACTCATATATATCTAAATATGTTGGATTATGGTGATAAATAGCTTAGATGATGGAAAAATGATAAATGGAAACAAGAAAACCTAGAAAGGAATTTAACTTGGTTTAGGTCAAAAACTCAAAAATGTGACCTGAAATTGTAACAGGCATAACTCCTAGTATACTTCAAATTTTTGGATGATTCAAATTTGATGTGATAGATGTGGAAGTTAACTATAATTCTACAGTGATTAGAGGCCTAAGTTCCATGTAGATTATTTATGGTGAATTTTCTACCAAAACAGAATAGACTGTCAGACATTCTAATTTAGTTTCTGTGCGGACTGTTTTGGACACTTCAATAACTTGAAAATTTTCATTCCTCTGGCATGCATATCAAAGCTATAGGTATAGGGAAGGTCCCGTACAAAAATTTTGACTTAAAATGAAGGAGTTATGACCAAAACAAAAACGAAAAATTTAAAACGAAAACTCCAATAACTTGAGTTCTACAACTCGGATTGGGCTGAAATTTTGGGTGGAAGCTAGGATAGATGCAAATTAGGTTCTTTCCAAATTTCAGAATTTTTGGACATAACCTCGAGTATTTTTAAATGTTAAGTTTTGGAAAGAAACTAGCCCAAAATAAATACTAAAAATACTTGGAAAATCTGGAAAAATCAAAAAGGACCTAAAATAAAGTTATTTAAGTGGGGCCAGAAGGGAAAAAATAATATAATGGTTAAGAAGGGTTTCATGAAGAAGATATAATTTAAAGAATTACGAAAAATTAATGTTAAGGTTACCATGAAACGCATAAAACAGTTTATTGGTAAAAACGTGGTAAAATGAGACATGGGATAAAAAGGTTAAAATAGTCATTTTAACTATAAGATTATAAAAATAAAATTTAAGTTGGTACTCGAGGACGGAATACGATAAATGGAGTTATTAAATCGAGGTTGCGAATAGCTACCGACGGTAGCTATTATTTGATAATGTATAAGTTAATTCAATAAATCCTTATGGATGATGTAGGTTATCATCTTAAGGAAATGATTACCTGAAATGAGGAAAGTGCAGTTGATGAGTGGTTTAATACCTATAAATTGAGTACTTTTGACATGATAGTTTTTGAGTTTTCGAGTATTTTCTATTTTTTATGTGTTTTAATGTAGGAAATGAAGTTGGAAGTTAGTTGGTTGCATTTTAGTTAGATTGGAGTTATGTGGATGCATTTTAGTCAAATTGGAGTATATTCCAATTTTTAGCTTTTCGGCTATTTGACCTCCAAAGCTTTAATGGAGTTTTGTATATGTTAGAGTTATAGAATGAGAAAGTGGTCTTCTTGGAGTTGTAGAGGACTTATCAAGCTTTCCAGAAAGGTGTGGTTTGCAAAAATTCGAGTTCGTTTGGACCTCCAAATAGTGTGTCAAAGTAGTTAATCCGAACCTTGCCTTGATTGGAATCTTTTTGGACAAGTACACTTCAAAGGCTCATAACTTAATGTGATAAAGAAAAGGAAATCAGAGCAAAATGGTTGCATGATAGTCAATTTGAAATTCCGAAAGTTTCGAGGTGCAAGAATATTCATTGCTTCGACGTCCATTAGTAAAAGGGTAATAACTTTTGATCCGGGAAGAGTTACTGGACGTGCCACCTGTCAAAACGAAGCTCGCGAAAAAATCTACAGACATGAACAAAAAGTGTAGAGCCACAGCGCTGCTATAGAGAGCCGCGATGCTTCTATAGAGAGTCATTACGCTGCTATAGAGAGCCACGACGCTGCTATAGAGAGCCGCGACGCTAAGGGCTGAGCTGCAACGCTAAGAAGGAGAGCCGCTACACTGGTTCGAGTGCAGGGAACTGATTTTGCTGAGTTTTGCACTTCTAATTGACTTGAGACTTTCCATAATGATTCTTTATTGGATTAAATATCTACCAAGCTAAATAAAGGATATAAATACACATCAAAGAGCTGATGAAAAAAAAGATAAGAAACTAACACGCCTCCAATTCTAGGGTTCTTCATTAGATTTTCCAAAAGCATGAAGGAGAGCAAGTTGGAGGTTAAACGTTGAGATTGAGAGGCTGCGTGACACAGATTTTTATCTCTTCTCTTTACCTTTAATTGTTGTAATCTTAAGATGTTCTTTTGTTATTTGATGGTGATTCTCAACTTCGCTATGACTTAACTTTTTATTAAGATTGCAATTGAACCCAATGTTTAGTGTAAATTAAGTTATTCTCGTTACTGGTTATCATTGTTCATGTTTGAATCGTTTAGCCTATTTTGTGCTTATTGATGATTTTCTAGGTAGTAATTATTGTGATAACTTATATGATATTGGAATATGAATTATAGGTTTATATCTGAATATGATAACATGCGTTAGTTTATTCTTCTTAGGATTGAATAACTAATTTGTGTACAGGATAATAATATACTTGTATGTCGTGTGTAGCCAATTTGAGAATTGAAGCGTAATAAATATGTTCTTAATTACTTCATATAGGAATAAAGTGATGAAATTAGAAGGGGTATTTTTATTTAACTATCGGAGGAGGTTTTATAAATAAATAAGAATTCTCGGTTAAAAATTTATTATGATTAATTAATTGAAAAGAGATTAAAGATATTTAGGTGTGGCATCAGAGGAAATTATAATCTTAACTATTAAATCTGATATAAATCCTTGTTATATAGTCATTTAGTTTTAATTTTAATAGTTAGTTTTATAATCTTTAATCAATTGTTTGAATAAAATTGAATTGATATAAAGTTAGTATTTGGATTAATATTATTAGCATATTCCTCGAGGGATCGACATTCTACTTATCACTTTGTTACTTGTTGACCACGTATACTTGCGCGTAAATTGTCAATACCAATTTCGGACAATAAGTTTTTAGCGTTGTTGTCGGGGAATATTTCTAGTAATATTTTTCCAATATTAATTTCAATCAATTTGATTTTAGTTTAAACGTGTATTTTTGTATTTTTATTTTTTTTTCGCAGATACACCATGGCTGCTAGCAATTATCAGTGGCTTTATACAAGAATGACATAGTCAAGAGCAGCAGAGAATTATGGACTCGGTACGATTTCTGCACTAGCTGCACAGATGGTGACACTTATGAAGAAGATTGACGCTTTAGGGGCAAAACCTATTCAGAATGTGTTGGTGATTTGAGAACGTTGTGGTGGAAACCATTTGAGTCATCAGTGCCCCATGACCTATTGCAAGTTCCTTAACTTGTTGCAAGTCCTCTGATTTATTCACTACAAGAAAATCTTTTAATTCCAACGGAATAGTTTTCATCAAAATAATGTTAGTTCCGATTGAATATTTGGTCAAAAATACATCCCTCGTAAATAACATTCTTCCGACATAATTTCGTCGAAGATAGTAGCCATCCCTTAGCGCCAATTTTCCCGTAAGCATCAACCATAATTTTTACGGAATATGATATATTCTCGACGTAATATCTGTTGAAAATAACATAGTTTCGACGGAATTATTGTAGACGGATATTCCGTTGAAAATAACTTATAAACCTAAAAATATCAGTTGCCTAACCTTCGCTTTCATTTTCATCTCCTCTTAATTCTTTCTCATCTCTCTTAGTCAGCTGACTCAGCTCTCATCTTTCATCTTTCAATCTCTCATCTCTCTTCCTCCTCCCTCACTCAGCTCTCATCTTTCATCTCTCAATCTCTCATCTCTCCGCCTCCTCCCTCCCGTGGTGCCCTCGTCCTCCTCCTTCTCCTCCTCCTCATCGTCCTTTAATTTTTCTATGCAAAGCTCTCACAGAGCTGTGGTGGGTGGTAACGACGCTGTGGTGGGTGGTGGTGGCGATTACTAACTAGTTTAAGTAGGATTTATTGAAGGTTAGTAGGTAATTTTTCTGCCTAATTTAGTGGGTATTTTGTTTGCCCTAATTTTTCCCTTTTTTATATAAAATTTGTTAATGATGGTGATTTCCCCAGCTGAGTCAGTACTATTAATAATTTTTCTGCCCTAATTATAAGTAATTATCAATAATTATGTGGAATTATTTGTCTGATAATAATTATCAAAAATTGGGAATGCCTTATATATGATTTAGTTAATTGATAATTTTGGGACTTTGATTTCTATTTTGGGACTGAATTTGAGACTGATTATGTGTTAATTGATCATATTGGGACTGCTTTTAGGTTGTATATTATGCATGTTATTTAATTGTCATTTACCTGTCTCTTTAGTTCTCAATTACAGACTAATAAGTTATATTTTTAATTGTATAAAGAAGGTGGTGATGATGAGCAGGTTGGTCACTACAAGAAAATGGTCTAACAGCGACCATCACATTCAGCAACCGCCCTCTACGGTCGCTGATAGTAGAAATAGCGACCGCCATATGCGACCGCATTTGAATCTAGTCGCTAGATTATATCTGCGGCCGCACACGGTCGCTGGTATGAATTTCCCGCCCTAAAATTGGCGTAAAAAGTTGACGCGGAGGTTTTGTGTGACCACTCACTATCAGCGACAGCTTCGCGGTCGCTGATACGTCCACATCATTAAAAAAATCAGCGACCGGATGTGGTCGGGTCGCTGATTGCGGTCGCTGATTCTCTTTAATCTAATTAGGTTCAGGCATTCGCTCGACACAGTAGCAGAAGAAAAAAATAGAAGGAGAAGAGAAAAGGGAGAAGAGGGAGAAGAGGGAGCAGGGGAGAAAGAGAAGAAGGATGGAGAAGAGGGACCAGCCACCACCGCCGCCATCACCTGCCACCATCGACACCTTCACTGCCGCCGTCACCACCGCTGCATTTTAGGTAAGATTTCTTCATATCTTCAGGTTTATGTTATCGCCGTTGAAAATATACCCTTTTGTTAGATTCTTTTAGGATAAGATTTACGTAAATATACATTTAGACATAATTTTTGATTTTTTTTCTATGTGGTGGTGGGGGGTAAAAAATTACTATTGAGAAGAAGCAATCTTGAGTATTTATGTTAAAAGGATGTTGAACATTGATTAGAGGTATTACAAAAGCTTTCTAGAAGAAGTAATCTTCAGTATTTATGGTGAATGTGAAACATGTGTGCCATCAAACCCGGTGCCTATAAATTTGCAATTACTGTGTTTTTAAGCAACTTTCGGTGGAAACCAAGCCATGTACTTTTAGATCGATCAATCTTTAAAAATACTTATCATATTGGGCAAGACCTCTTTTGGAATTACAGCTATAATGGATGGCATATGTTTCTCTTTTGGAATTACATTTACCTACAAGTTATTTTGACATAGTATTTGTCAATGAATGTCAATAACAAAAAATAAATAAAGTCAAAGGGTAAAATTCTTGCCCCAGATGTCTTTCATGTGATCATGCAGTGCAGTGGAGGGGTTGGGTCCAATTACTAAAAATTTATTGAATAATTGCTGGAATTGCTAAATAAAGGAGGGACAGAGCCGAATGATTTCACAAAGTGTACAAAATTTGTGAGAGAGGAGGTGGGCGTACATAATTAGTGTGATTCAACATATTTTTGGTGGTTATAAGTTAGAGAGTACAAATGTTTTGGTAAGTATGCTAAAATGTTAATCAGATTCTAACAAGTATGCTCAAGTCATTTGCTTACAAGTATGCTTAAATATAAGTTATATGCTTACAAGTATGCTCAAGTCATATGCTTAATTACAAGTATGCTTAAATGTAAGTCATATGCTTACAAGTATGCTCAAGTATACTTACAAGTATGCTTAAATATAAGTCATACGCTTACAAGTATGCTCAAGTCATATGCTTAATTACAAGTATGCTTAAATGTAAGTCATATGCTTACAAGTATATTCAAGTCATATGCCTATAAGTATGCTTAAAGAGTTTGACCATGCTATACATTAATAAGCTTATGTTGTCTATAGTAGGTACCGTGGTATCATGGACCTCTATTCAGACCGTAGTTGAATGAGACGACGAAAGTCAAGTGCCCAGATAGGTGCTACAGCTGAATTTAGAGCTGGTTGCCAAGTGTTATTGGAGTATGCGTATAGTCACTCGGAATGTGTGAATGGTCAGAACAAGATAAGATGCCCTTGTTTGAAGTGTAAGAATGTAAATTATTTGGACAGAGACGTGAAACTATCATTTACTTGTTTTTAGGTTCATAAAAAATTACGAAGAATGTTGGTAGGCATATGGGCAGAGAAGAGATATTGTCATCACAGAAGTACATAATTCGGGCAGCAGTACTCATCGTATGAATGAAATGGTTCATGATATTGCAGGGCCAAAGTTTGATTGGGAACAAGGAAGAGAGCAACCTATGAATTCTGATGCCAAAGCCTTCTTTACGTTGTTAGACGAGGGTAGCGAGCCACTGTGTCATAGTTGCACTAAACACACTACATTGTCTGTAGTGGCGACATTTCTTAACATCAAAACTGATCACAACATGAGCCATGAGTGTTTTGAGTTGCTCTTGAAGGCCATTAAAAGTATGTTGCCTGGTGGTGAGAAATTACCTGATAACTATTACTATTGTAAGAAAATTGTGAAGCAGTTGGATCTTGGATACCAAAAGATCGATGCATGTCCCAACGATTGCATGTTGTTTTATAAGGAAAATGAACAGATGACCCGGTGCACGTTTTGCAGTCATGATCGGTTTAGGCCTAATAAAGAGGGTGTGACTAAAAAAAATCAAATATTTCATTTAAGATTTTAAGGTATTTTTCAATTACAGATCGGCTAAAAAGATTGTACGTGTCTTCAAGAACAGCTGAGCATATGAGTTGGAATGAGAAATCTCCAGCTAAAGATGGAGAACTAAATCATCCCGCAGATGGGAAGGCTTGGAAAGATTTCAACTTAGCACATCCTAGGTTTGCATTGGAACCTAGAAATGTGAGGCTTGGATTGTCCACTGATGGTTTTAACCCGTTCGGTCACTCAGCTGTTCCGTACTCCTGCTGGCCTGTGATTGTTACTCCATACAACTTGCCTCCTTGGATGTGTATAAAACAACCATACTTGTTTTTGTCACTCGTAATTCTTGGTCCCAAGAGTCTTGGAAAGAACTTAGATGTCTACTTGAGACCTCTTATAGATGAGTTGAAGGTATTGTGGGAGGATGGAGTACAGACTTGGGATGTTGCAACAAAAAAAAATTTCAACCTTAGGGCAGCGGCTATGTGGACTATTAGTGACTTTACAGCTTATGGTATGTTAGCTGGATGGAGTACACACGGGAAATTGGCTTGTCCGTATTGTATGGAGCATACAAAGTCTTTCAATATGTCTAAAGGTTGAAAGCCTTGATGGTTTGACTGTTAACGTCGGTTCTTGCCGGTAGATCACCCGTTTCGAAGAAATAGAGAACACTTTAGGAAAGGGAAAGTAGACAATGATATGCCTACATCGCGATTATCGAGAACAGAGATGCGAGACCGTGTGATGAGATTTTCAGCCATCCCATTTGGTAAGATTGATTCCATAAACATAATCAATGGGTTTGGCAAATCTCATAACTGGGTTTGGAGAAGCATCTTTTGGGAATTGCCTTATTGGTCTACAAATTTGATTCGTCATAATCTAAATGTGTTTCATATTAAGAAGAATGTGTTCGATAATGTGTTTAACACCGTGATGAATGTTACGGGGAAGACAAAAGATAATGATAAGGCATGATTGGACATGAAAGATATTTGTAGGTGTTCTGGATTAGAACTTTATGAATCTCCTAATGGTAAGATTGTCAAACCGCATATGAGGTACACATTGTCCAAAAAGCAAGTTGAAGATGTGTGCACATGGGTCAAGTAACTGAAACTACCAGATGGTTATTCGTCAAACATTGCCAGGTGTGTTACGGGTGGGAAATTGCAAGGGATGAAGAGTCATGATTGTCATGTGTTCATGGAAAGACTCATGCCTATAGCATTTCGGGATCTGCTTGATAAACTAATATGGGATGCTTTGACGGATCTTAGTCATTTCTTCAGAGACTTATGTTCAAAAACATTAAATGAGAAGGACATGTCCGTACTTGAGAAGAACATCATAGAGATCACGTGTAAACTTGAGAAAATATTCCCATCTGGTTTTTTTTGACTCCATGGAGCATTTGCAGATCCATCTTCCCTATGAAGCTCGTGTTGGGGGTCCAGTTCAATATAGATGGATGTACCCTTTCGAGAGGGTGATGGAAAACCTTAAGCGGAAGGTGAAGAATAGAGCTTATGTTGAGGGGTCGATATGTGAGGCATACAATTTCGATGAGATATCTATGTTTATCTCAGACTACTTTTCAGACGAAGTTTTGACAAAGGCCAATCGAGTCTCGAGACATGATGATGGGGGCAATGTTGAACTAAATGGTCGAATTTCTGTATTTGGTCTATCGGACCGTGCTTATGGAAAGGGATGTGCATATTCCTATCTGAACAAGAATTACATGCGGTACATACTTACATTCTTCTCAATTGCGAGGAGATTGACTAATTTGTGAGGTACACATATAAAAAACATATTGATCCCTTAACTTTCAATGACATGTAATATACATTCCAATATGTTAATGTTTATAACATTGTATAGATCATACAATGACAAGTTAAAAGTGAAGCATCCCGGCATTACTGATAAAGACAATCAAATCAGTCGTGATAAACAATTTGCACTTTGGCTAAAGGACAAAGTAAGTTAAGTTACTTAAGCACGACATATATATACTCCATATTAACTATGACTTCATTTAATAGGATGGAGTTTTTGTAGGCTTTTACTGCGGGATCAACGATTCTGGCTAATATTCAAGTCCTAGCTATGGGACCAGACAGGGACCAAGTGAGCCGCAATGGTTACAAAATCAATGGTTGTGAATTTCATACCAAGGCATATGCTCGCGGTAAAAGAACAACGAATACTGGAGTGTGTGTCCAAGGAGATTGTTACAATGAGCTTGGTCGGGCCTTTTATAGGGAGTTGGAGGCAATCATAGAGTTGTCGTACAAGGGCACGTACGGGGGTCATATTAACTTGTTCAAGTGTCGTTGGTTTGATTCAGAAAAAGGTATGCGTGTTGACAAACATGGAATCATCGATGTTGACCTCTATAGGTCCGCGTACGCCAATGAACCGTTTATGTTACCAACTCAAACAGTACAAGTATACTACACTCCTAGTCCTATTAGAAAAAGGGATAGACCGCCTATAGATTGGCAAGTTGTACTTTATACTTTCGCGCATAATCGTGTAAAAATAGTAGACGGGGAGATTTACCAAGAGCAGATGCTTCATAGACAAACAATTATAAATGTGGAGGACGACAATGATGTAATCCAGTTAGATGGTGGAGATGAACCTAATGAATTAGAGTCTGAGTCACTACTTGTGCCAGATGACACTGATACTGAGGAGGAAGAGTTATTAACTGACATTGAAACTGAATCTGAAGCAGATGATGGCTATGAATCTACAATACGTAGAGGAGATAACTCTGACTCAGACATTGAGTAAAAAAATAAAATGTATGTTTAGTATTATATGTTCTTTATATCATTGTGATGTTTATGCACTTAACAATTTTATGCAATTTCCTGTCATTATTGTCATTTTATATTCATATATGCATGTATTGTCATTATTGTCATTTTATATTCAAATATAACTCATAATAATATCTTGAAATTTGTAAAATATAGATGGCTTCGTCTTCAACATCGCAAAAAAAGCGCGGCTTGGGCCGAGGGCCGAATCACGTGCCGAAGGCCCCTACTAATCCGGATGACCAAATTCTTATTTCAATACGTCCTCCTCCTGACAGCACATACGTCCGCTTTCTATATATATAAACATTTTAGATTTCCATGTAAATTGCTTTAAATATTATACTAAATCTACGTATCTTTAATGTAAATTGTTGTATATTGTAGTGACTTTTCAGATAATAAGATAGTCAAGTGCATTTCACAGTTGTACCTGCAGAACTGGACGACAGCTGTGATTACGTGGGCGAGCACACCTATCGCCCACAAGGATGCAGTCTGGGCTGAATTACAAGTAAGTTTTTAATTATTTAGTAGTGTTGGATTATATGTTAATATATAGTACCGTTTTAATATTATTATTGTTGTTATATTTGCACAAACGGTATAGATGGGAGGACGCTCAAGCTTCAGTGATACAAACACTGTTCTGGCAGAAGTGCGCGGTCCGCACCAAAGATAATTTGAATAAAGGACGCCAAAAAGCCCTACATAATGCATCGGTCGACCATCCAGATCAGGGAGAAGAGTACATCCACGAGCAAAACCCCTGGTGGTGCACCCAGTCCATATGGGCTGAGATATGTGCCCAATGGAGAGCTGAGATCTGGGTCAAGAGACACAAGATTGCCGCCACCAACAGATCCTTGGGTGTACCTGATGGCAAAAAGGCGTAAGGCACCAACAGGGGCGGCAGTATATCACAGGCGCAGCATATCACTGCTAGGGTACGTATGAATAGTAAATTAACTTGTGAATATTTGATAGAATATTTTTAATATGTTTACAATCATATATGGTTTGTAGAATATCACATGTTTACTTTATGTTTTGTATATGAGTCTGTGACGCCCCCAAATCCATGTTCCTTTGAAACCTCAGATTCGGTGCAGTCACGATACTATTATCGCCAAATTATTACATCTTTTATTCATTACTAAAAGAATACAACTTTACTTATTATAATTTAGAATATAAATTCTATTTATATCCAAGATCTTGTCTTTACATCATATTCGATGTTACTAAAATGCAGAATAAATTAAACTTTTCAATATCTTTTGAATAAAATCTTCTTATTGATTTCATAACTTTGAATCAATTACAAACCTTGAATCAATTATAAAATATGATTCATTCTATTTGAGTTATCGTATAACGTTTACAACTTGACTTGATATCCTCTATGTATTAGCTAGTACATCTTTTACAATACAACAAGTATTAAATATCGTAAGCATATATCAAGTACACTCCTAGAAACTAAACAGGGCTCAAACGATAATCTAAATAGTATTCTTCAATTCGATACTATCTATCTTTATCAATCAAGAAGCACGAAGTCTTTATCGTAAGTCCTTAACCTACAAAAGTGGTTATTTGCAAGAGTGAGCTCGACAGCTCAGCAATTCTAACAGTTTTCATGCATCACATAGCATACAACATTTTACTCAGTTCATGCATTTATAAACAATTTATATTTACTACGCATGTTACTTTTCACATAACAAGTATATCATCAAAGATCAACTTTCAATCTCATTTATATCTCATATACACTTCATATATAAGTTCACATTATCACAGCATAATATAATTCAACTAACAGTTATTGAATTCATATATCAAATAGGAACTGAATGACTTGCCTGATTCGTAGTTTAACAAATACGACTTTGATAGTAGTGTGCATACAAGCCAATCATGTATGATGATAAAGCACATACTTTGTAAACAATCTTATTTATTTATTAATAAAATATTTATTTATTAAAGGCATTTAATTATCTACATGGTGCTGTTTTTATAATATGTAAATAACCCATAGTTTTAAGCAATGCTTTTAGAATCATGATGTTGATCATGCTAATGAGATCTAAATTCTTAGAAAGCTTTAAAACTAAAATAGTTCCCAATCGTGGGATTACTAAAAAGGGGATTAGTAAATCCGGATAGATTGGTACATATGTTGATTGCTCATTGGATGAGGATGACTGATCTCATGGTCATTTGTGTGGAGACACTAAAGCAAGTATGTAGGTGCTTATTGGAGAATAAGTTCACTGAACGTGACTCGCTATGGAATACCTAATGGAGTTTTACTCGCCTGTCAATAGGAATTCCTAATGTGATAGTAGTACATGTGATCCTTGGACTTGAGATCACCATAGTATCTTGTATGTAACAAATTATACTTTGACTAATTCCTTAAGGCCTTTTAAGGCATATATAGGGTATGCTTGGGTGTAATGAGTTACATATGGAGATAATGAATGATCAATAAAGAATCTACCACCTCTAGTAAAAGAGGAGATATGTCCTATGTGATTCGTTAAATGACAACCCAGGAATCCTTGGCCAAGGTAGAATGAAATTAGAAAGAGGTTTCTAATTTGCATTATTTGGAGTTGTGCATTTTCTAATCGAAATACATATGATTAAATAAATTAAGACTTGACAGTAAATCCATGTCTTATATTTAATTGGGACATTGTATGGTGGAAGGATTGAATTGTACAGTAACTATTAACTCACAAGTTCTTTTATGATTAATGTTGAAATCTATATTATCTGGAAAGTCGTTGATCGCTAGGGAGGCTTATCCCTATTGTAGAATAAATGTTATTTATTTAAATAGATTATTAGTTTAATTTATTTATTTAAATAAGATTAGAATTGTTTTAATTGATTTATTCACAACCGGTTTAATATGGAGAACCTAAAGGGTCACACCATAAAAGGAAGAAGAATTATTTAAGAAGAAAATGGCATGATAGTAATAATGCATTAAGTATAATTAATTTAATCTATGATGATAGAATAAATTAAATAGCTTAATGTTTATTATTTAATATTTTAGAAATATTAAATATAAATTAATAAGAGGAGTCTTATTAATATTATTATTATTATTATTATTATTTTAATTCTAAAGGAGTTTAGGAATTAATATAATATCAGTACTCTCTCTCAATCCTAATAAAGATTAGGATATAAATTGATTAAAAGTATTTAATTAATTAATTAAATAAAACCCTATTCTAATTGGATTAGGAGGGTTAACCTAATATCTATATAAGAGAGTCTTATATCAGAAATAAGGTAAGAGATGTGAAATTTTCCAAGAGTTGGGAGTACACATATTCTATAGAGATAGAAACAAGGGTTAAGCCAATAACCCATCTTCTTGAGTTCTTCATCTTCCTTGGTGGATCACCGTTAGAGGCCAAACATTTGGGTGGCTGACATTATTCAAAGGAAGGAGCCACTATCAGAGGAATTAAAGGAATCAAAGGAGTAGAACTTGTACCTGAGGAAGCTTAGATCTTCAAATGTATAATTCCATGTTCTCTCTTTTCTGTTATTGATAACAAGCACAAAGCATGATCATGGTTATGGGTTTGTATAAATTTTGAAAACCTAGTTTTTACGCTTCCGCCCTATTTATGTGATTTGATTGCATGATTGCGTTACATAAAAACCCAACAGTGGTATCAAAGCCTGACTTTGTGCTAATTATCAATTATATAATTCCATGTATGAATTGATGTAAGAATTGGATCGTTTTTCTGGACAAAAATCGTTTTCTGCAAGTTTCTGCGGCGAACGGCGCAGCTGCGCAGCTGCCCAGTTCATTACTGGCGCAGCTGCACCGGTCTGCAAAAACTGCTGCTTCCGTCTACCTGCGCAGCTGCGCAGCTACCCAGTTCATTACTGGCGCAGCTGCGCCGGTACCTGGACAGACCCTGAAAATTGATTTTAATTAATTAAGTAAACTGTTTATTTAATTGATAAAGTTTTAAAATAAAGAAGTTTATTTTATCTGAAATATGATTTCAGAATGCTAAAATTAAAGGAGTTTAATTTGGATTTATTTTTGATTAAAATAAAAGAGTTTATTTTGTTTCAAAAATAAAATTTAGCAAAACTTTTGTCCATTAAATAACATCGATCCATATATGGAATAGCATTGTTATTCATGAGATGAATGGATATTTATTGATGCATATGTTGATGTGTATGATAATAAATGGGGTTGATTATGGACTATGACCAATGTGATTGAATTTTATTTTGGATGAATGCTTGAATGTATGGGTTTTATAAAATGGGGTCTGCGTACCTCGTCTTCTCTAGTTTTATTCTCGATGTAAATTCTATCTCTTTTCTATGTACTTCCCCTTGACTGCTGATCAAGGTTTCTATTTAATTTTAAATAGTTAATGTAATAGAGATAGTTAGAATTATTTTGAAGAAATTGGAGACCAAGGAGCGAGGAGCGTGTAAAGACCCGTTTGTATGGAGCCCGGGTTTAAATGTAATAGTTACATTTAAAATTTAAATTCTTGCACTCCTAGGTTTGACCTTTTGGTTCACTTGGTGGCTCTAGTGAACCAAACTAGAATAAAAGTCCATAATCAATCCGGGTAGAATATAGTATTCTATATTGCATGCTAAATATTATATATATTATATTTTATACAAACATGCTTCGCATGTTTAATAAAATGACGCGTATTTTATATATATATGTGCATGCGCGCTTAAAAAGATGAGACAAATAATAACAAACCCCTCAAAGAAATAATATTAAGTCTGAAGCGTTCAAATGATATTTGGAATATCGAACGTCGCCTTCTAGCATGATTAGTTAATAGAGTATTAAATATTTAATATGAGTTTGTTGTGCTATCCACAAGGCGAGTATTGAATATTTAAGATGTTAATTAATCACAATTGATGCTTATCAAAAAAATTGAACGATCTAGTCTTGTTGTGCTATCCACAAGGACGAAAATTTTTCTTTTTTGAATTTATGGAAGTGCTAGGCTGGACTTAACTTAAATCATTTTAGTTCGGATGTGCACACACATGACCATTATGATTTAAGAGGCAAAATAAAAGGAGTTACATGGTGATGTAATTGACAAGAGTTGTCTACCTATTTATTTATATATCGCTTGTTGTGCTATCCACAAGGTTATATACATTTGAAATGGGATCCTTAATCTCACTAGCAAATCTTTAATTAGATGTTGTCGAACTATATGAGTGAGGATAATATAGTTTGATGAAAATAGTGGGAGATACCAATTTAAAATAAAGACCTAAATTTATTTTGGTATGCAAAGTTAATAAAATGAATGTTTGCTAAAATGTTGTTTTTTCACATGCAGAATTTTAAAAATGTCAAAATCACTAATCTCACTACGAAGCATACTTGATGCAAATAAGCTTACCGGCCCGAATTATGAGGACTGGCTAAGAAATCTGAGAATTGTTCTCACTGCTGAAAAGATTTCTTATGTCCTAAATTCCACTATCCCTGAATCTGTTTCAGAAACAGCCTCTGAGGAAGAGATTGCCACTTTCAATAAGTGGCAAGATGATGCATCTGTGGCTCAATGCATCATGCTCGCATCCATGAATAACGAGCTTCAGCGTCAGCACGAAAAAATGGATGCTCCTACTATGCTGCTTCACCTCAAGGAGTTGTATGGTGAACAGAGTAGGACTGCTAGATATGAGATATCTAAGGAGCTCTTCCGATCTCGGATGACCGAGGGCCCTACCGTCGAGACTCATGTTCTGAAGGTAATCAATTTGATTGAACGCCTTGGACAGCTTGGGTTCGTCATGGATGGGGAGTTGAGTCAAGACTTGGTCTTGCAGTCACTCCCTGAGACCTTCTCGCAGTTTGTGGTTAATTTTTACATGAATAAGCTAGATGTCAGCTTACCTGAGCTGCTTAACATGCTGAAAACTGCAGAAGGTCACTTCTCATCTAAGAAGAACCATTTCTTGATGGTGGATTCTTCCAATAAAAGGAAGAGGCCCAAGGTGTCTTCTGAAAAGAAGAAATCTAAGAAGGCTAAGGGAAAAGGGAAAGAAAAGGAGCAAAAGAAACCTGAACCAGCTAAAGGAATGTGCTTTCAATGCAATGAGCCGGGACATTGGAAGAGGAACTGCAAGAAGTTTCTAGCAGAGAAGAAGCTTGGAGAAGCTTCGACTTCCAATCAAGGTTTGTTTATGATTGAAATTAATTTTTCTGAAAGTCATAATTCTACTTGGGTATTGGATACCGGCTGTGGTTCTCACATATGTAATACTGTGAAGGGACTGGTCAGAAGTAGAAAGCTGAACAAAGATGAGGTGATCCTACGAGTGGGAAATGGAGCAAAAGTTGCTGCATTAGCTGTAGGAACTTATTGTTTAGCAATGCTTTCGGGCAAATTCATTTATCTTAATAATTGTTATTATGCTCCTAATATTATTAAAAATATTATTTCAATTTCTGTATTGGATATGGAAGGTTTTGACGTTATTATAAAGAACAATGGTTGTTCTATTTATAAAGACGATGTTTTATATGGTATTGGAAATTTGCGAAATGGACTTTATACACTTGACTTGCAAGAAAATATATTTCAAATTGAACAAATTAAGAAAAATAAAAGAGATGATATTAATTATACCTATATGTGGCACTTTAGACTCGGTCATATCAATGAAACAAGATTATCCAAGTTGCATAAAGATGGGCTCCTCGAGCTATCTGATTATGAATCATATCCAACTTGTGAATCTTGTCTCATGGGTAAAATGACTAAATCTCCTTTTAGTGGAAAAGGGGAGAGAGTTACAGAGTTGTTGGCATTGATCCACACAGACGTTTGTGGACCTATGACAACAAGTGTACGGGGTGGGTATTCTTATTTTATTACTTTCACTGATGATCACTCAAGATTTGGATATGTGTATTTAATGAAATACAAATCAGAATCATTTGAAAAGTTCAAAGAGTTCAGAAGTGAAGTAGAGAAACAAACGGGCAAGAGTATTAAGATACTTCGATCAGATCGAGGTGGAGAATACTTAAGCAGTGAGTTTCTCAATTGTCTCAGAGAAAATGGTATAATCTCACAATGGACTCCTCCAGGTACACCACAGTTAAATGGAGTATCTGAAAGGAGAAATCGAACACTGTTGGACATGGTTCGATCCATGATGAGTTTTACCGACCTTCCAATTTCCTTCTGGGGATATGCCCTAGAAACGGCTGCATACCTACTTAACAAGGTACCTACCAAATCCGCCCCAAAGACTCCATATGAGATGTGGAAAGGGAGGAAACCAAATCTTAAGCATGTTAAGACTTGGGGTTGTCCAGCTTATGTCAAAAAGTTTGAAAATGATAAGCTACAGACTAAATCCGATAAGTGTAGATTTGTGGGATACCCTAAAGAAACCGTAGGGTATTATTTCTATCATCTAACTGATCAAAAGGTGTTTGTTACGAAACATGCTGCCTTCTTGGAGAAAGAGTTTATCCATGAAGGGGTCAGTGGGAGTAAGATATATCTTGAAGAAGTTCAAGAACCACAAGTTACCACGGACTAAAGTCAGGTACCTAACCAAGTAGAAGAACCTACTGTACCACACCATGTTCGTAAATCTAGAAGAGTACCGAAGATACCTGAGAGGTATGGATTCGTTATAGAGGATGACGATGAGGTACACATCATGAATGATGATGATCCATTGAATTACGAACAGGCTATGAGTAATAAAGACTCAGGGAAATGGCTTGAAGCCATGAAATCTGAAATGGACTCCATGTATGAAAACAAAGTATGGTCTTTGGTTTCACCACCTGAAGGTATTAAACCTATTGGGTGTAAATGGGTTTTTAAGAAAAAGACTGGAGCAGACGGAAAGGTAGAGACCTATAAGGCCCAACTGGTTGCAAAAGGTTTCAAACAAAGACAAGGAGTTGACTATGATGAAACCTTCTCACCAGTAGCCATGCTCAAGTCCATTCGGATTTTGCTTGCGATTGCAGCTTACAACGACTATGAGATCTGGCAGATGGACGTGAAAACGGCCTTCCTCAATGGGAAACTTGAGGAGGATGTGTATATGACACAGCCAGAGGGATTTATTTCAAAAGTTGGAACAAATCAAGTCTGTAAGCTACAACGATCCATTTATGGGTTGAAGCAAGCTTCTCGTAGATGGAACATTCGTTTTGATGAGACAATCAAAGAGTTTGATTTTATCAAAAACGAGGATGAACCATGTGTATACAAGAAGGTTAGTGGGAGCGCAGTATCATTCCTTGTATTATATGTTGATGATATATTACTGATAGGGAATGACATTCCTATGTTACAATCCATTAAAATCTGGTTATCTAAAAACTTCTCCATGAAAGACTTGGGTGAAACATCCTATATTTTGGGGATAAAGATCTATAGAGATAGATCTAAAAGGATGCTCGGCTTATCCCAAGGAACGTACATTGATACGATGCTAAAGAGGTTTAACATGGAAGATTCCAAAAGAGGTCTCATGCCGATGAGCCATGGAATAAATCTCTCCAAGAAACAGGCCCCAAAGACACCTGAGGAGAGAGACCGTATGAATAAGATCCCTTATGCTTCTGCAATAGGATCTATCATGTACGGTATGATATGTACTAGACCGGATGTTGCTCACGCACTTAGTGTAATAAGCAGATACCAGTCGAATCCAGGAGAAGAGCACTGGAAGGTAGTGAAAAATATCCTAAAGTACTTGAGAAGGACTAAAGATATTTTTCTTGTCTACGGTGGGTCTGAATTAAAACTCGAGGGATTCACGGACTCAAGTTTTCAAACAGACCAAGATGACAGTAAATCTATTTCAGGGTATGTGTTTACCTTGAACGGAGGTGCAGTGAGTTGAAAGAGTTCCAAGCAGCAAACGGTTGCTGATTCAGTGACAGAGGCAGAGTATATAACTGTAAGTGAAGCTGCAAGTTGATGTTTTAGATGAAAAGTTCATTACAGAACTAGGAATAGTTCCTAAGTCTCATCTTGAATCTAAACATGTGTTGCGGCACTTTGATTAAAGAAATCATTGAAAGAGGAGAGTGTAGACTCTCAAGACAACATTGCAGATCCATTTACTAAAGCTTTAACACAACAGCAGTTTGATTGTCACTTAGAGAAGATGGGTATGAGATACCATGGCGATTGGCTTTAGTGCAAGTGGGAGATTGATAGTAGTGTGCATACAAGCCAATCATGTATGATGATAAAGCACATACTTTGTAAACAATCTTATTTATTTATTAATAAAATATTTATTTATTAAAGGCATTTAATTATCTACATGGTGCTGTTTTTATAATATGTAAATAACCCATAGTTTTAAGCAATGCTTTTAGAATCATGATGTTGATCATGCTAATGAGATCTAAATTCTTAGAAAGCTTTAAAACTAAAATAGTTCCCAATCGTGGGATTACTAAAAAGGGGATTAGTAAATCCGGATAGATTGGTACATATGTTGATTGCTCATTGGATGAGGATGACTGATCTCATGGTCATTTGTGTGGAGACACTAAAGCAAGTATGTAGGTGCTTATTGGAGAATAAGTTCACTGAACGTGACTCGCTATGGAATACCTAATGGAGTTTTACTCGCCTGTCAATAGGAATTCCTAATGTGATAGTAGTACATGTGATCCTTGGACTTGAGATCACCATAGTATCTTGTATGTAACAAATTATACTTTGACTAATTCCTTAAGGCCTTTTAAGGCATATATAGGGTATGCTTGGGTGTAATGAGTTACATATGGAGATAATGAATGATCAATAAAGAATCTACCACCTCTAGTAAAAGAGGAGATATGTCCTATGTGATTCGTTAAATGACAACCCAGGAATCCTTGGCCAAGGTAGAATGAAATTAGAAAGAGGTTTCTAATTTGCATTATTTGGAGTTGTGCATTTTCTAATCGAAATACATATGATTAAATAAATTAAGACTTGACAGTAAATCCATGTCTTATATTTAATTGGGACATTGTATGGTGGAAGGATTGAATTGTACAGTAACTATTAACTCACAGGTTCTTTTATGATTAATATTGAAATCTATATTATCTGGAAAGTCGTTGATCGCTAGGGAGGCTTATCCCTATTGTAGAATAAATGTTATTTATTTAAATAGATTATTAGTTTAATTTATTTATTTAAATAAGATTAGAATTGTTTTAATTGATTTATTCACAACCGGTTTAATATGGAGAACCTAAAGGGTCACACCATAAAAGGAAGAAGAATTATTTAAGAAGAAAATGGCATGATAGTAATAATGCATTAAGTATAATTAATTTAATCTATGATGATAGAATAAATTAAATAGCTTAATGTTTATTATTTAATATTTTAGAAATATTAAATATAAATTAATAAGAGGAGTCTTATTAATATTATTATTATTATTATTATTTTAATTCTAAAGGAGTTTAGGAATTAATATAATATCAGTACTCTCTCTCAATCCTAATAAAGATTAGGATATAAATTGATTAAAAGTAATTAATTAATTAATTAAATAAAACCCTATTCTAATTGGATTAGGAGGGTTAACCTAATATCTATATAAGAGAGTCTTATATCAGAAATAAGGTAAGAGATGTGAAATTTTCCAAAAGTTGGGAGTACACATATTCTATAGAGATAGAAACAAGGGTTAAGCCAATAACCCATCTTCTTGAGTTCTTCATCTTCCTTGGTGGATCACCGTTAGAGGCCAAACATTTGGGTGGCTGACATTATTCAAAGGAAGGAGCCACTATCAGAGGAATCAAAGGAATCAAAAGAGTAGAACTTGTACCTGAGGAAGCTTAGATCTTCAAAGGTATAATTCCATGTTCTCTCTTTTCTGTTATTGATAACAAGCATAAAGCATGATCATGGTTATGGGTTTGTATAAATTTTGAAAACCTAGTTTATACGCTTCCGCCCTATTTATGTGATTTGATTGCATGATTGTGTTACATACAAACCCAACAGACTTAACTGCTTAAAGCTATCTGCACTTCGTGTATTCCTACACAGTTATATAATCATGGATTTACATCCATCAGTCATACATTTCATATGCTCTTAATAGAATAACAATTCGTATATCGTTTTCTAATCTTGGTTTCGTTTCACTCTATCTTAGGATAACCACGATGTTACAACATCATACCTTCATACTTATTCTATAGAAACCATTCTATTTCGGTCCTTAGGGTCCTTAAGGAAAATAACTTAGGACCAGACAGTTAACAAACTGTTCTTGGCAGCTCTGCAACATGGCGCGGCCGCGCGGCAATTAAGCTTGGGAGTGGCGCGGCCGCGCGACTCCCTGCCAGAACCAGAACTTAGATTTCATAAACTTAGTTTGGTCCTAACATATCATGCATTCTGATATATATTATACACACACATTAAGTAGGCATGCTCGTGCTTATACTACACATGTATACTTAATCACATAGTCTATGCTTTTGAAATTCATTTTCTCGAATATGCGTGCATAGGTGAAATCCATGTTTCATCACATGATGCTTATGTCAACATGTCTATAGGTATAATGAATCCTAATATACATGCTCGTATGATCATAATATAACTCACTCCGTGTTTGATGCTATCATCTTACACATTCTAAACTTTTCATAAAAATCGCTTTAAGTCAACAAAGGTAACTAAGTATATACAAAGTACCTCGTAGTCATGACTCTCACGTATTAGAACACATACATAAGCCACTTTTACATACTCAAATGATCAGAACGTGGACATCCTATATATATGTCCAAAAACTCTAAGTTTGTCTTTTGAAATCATTTTTAATTTAAACAATGTGTTCTAGTGTATGCTCAATACCTTTGACTCACATATCATGCATATCTAAACCATATAATCATGCTTAAAAAGTCAGAATATAAACATGACTTATATACGCCACAATTTGTTTATAAAACCTTAAGTTTTCATTAAAAACTCTACTACAACAAGGTATAATTGTTTACTATTAGCCAAGGTAACTGATTAACAACTACCTTCATACCCATTGATACACATAACCAAGACACTTACACATGTCTCAAAAGTCCGACTCAAGGAACACAAAATTCGTCAAGTCTCATTTTCAAAACTTTACGTTTTCTTTTAGGAAATTATGTTAAACCAACTAATACAACTCACTATGTGCATGACAACCTTAGTACACATGTCAGACCCCTTTATGAAATTATTAGAGTCTAACTAGTATGCTTAACCAACCAGAAAACACAAAATCACCAAGAGTTTCTGCAGAGGGCGCGGCCGCGCCCCATTTGTACTAGGGAGACAAGCGGCCGCGCGTCCCCGTTTCCAAACCAGAAGTTTTTCTGCTTTGGCAGTCTCTTAGCCCAACTCAAAAATTTCTTCAATAATTCGAATTTAAACATGCTAGAAATCAACTACATAGTATTTACAACATGTATACAACTTAACTAACGTGTTAGCATCTTTTCACATGACCAATTACTACTATTTCATGTTATTGCTATGAATTGAATTCCAAAGTAGTTTAGAGATTATACCCCTTCAGCTTCAACTTGGGTAGAGCTTCCCATGAATTTCAGAATTCTCTCCCTCAATACTCATCAACACACTCACTATAAACTTATCAAGAGTTTAGCAACTTGAGTTTGTGAGGGGGAGCTTCCAATTTATAGAGAATTGGTTAACCATGCCAAAGCTTTGCACCATGAATTAAACTAATGGAAGAAGAGAAGAATTGTTGGGCAATAGATAGTTAGTAAATCCCATCATGAAGCCCACTCCCCCCATAATCATCACACTCATTGCTAGCTAGGAAGTTGAGAGATGAAGGAGATAGGCTAGCCTAAGGCCATTCACGTGAAGGAGAAGTTGGGTACTCATTGTGAGACAAATAATCTAACTCATCAATAGCAATTAGCAAATGTAATTCCACACTTGGTTACACACCTCTATATATAATATATACACTTAGGTTATATAATTTATGTATACATTTCATTCCATATGACTTAGGTTATAGGTACATATATACAAACCTACAAATATGTACACTCACACCTAATTAGGTATACTCATATTTTGACTATACACTACTATATATAATCATGTACCTCATGTACATAGGTTAAGTTAATATTCTAATTGGACTAAATGTAATATGATTGGGTACTATCATCCCACCATTTTCCATAAAATTGTTATCACAAATATACTCAAATATTATAATGATAATTAATATCAACCATTCATTTTCTTCTAATACTTCCAATTAAATCCCCTTGATTTAACTTCATTATTTATGCCACACAAGGCAAAATTATGTGAACTTAGTACTTAATAGTCCACAAGTTTATAATAATATAATCTCCTAAAATAATATTATACTCAATGTTACATCTTATAATATGTTCATAAAGTAATACCATTACATTACTAATTTACATGTTCTCTATTATAATCAATCTATTACCCTCCTATGGGTAATACCCAATGGTCAAAGAGGAGTTGGTGGCTAACTCCACCAACTACTATTATTCATGGTCCTTCCTCATCATTACACCTTATAACATGCTCATGGTGTAATTACATTTCTTATTATATGCTTTCTTAGCAACAATGTAGTAATTGAATTAACAAACTCTACACACCAATGTATTGCATCTATTCATTATCAAGCTATTATTCTCCTATGGTTATTACCCAAAGGGCAAAAGGGAAGTTGGTGGCTAACTCCCACCAACTACCACTATTCATGTACCTAACCACTTAATTGACCATTATTGCTCTCACATGGACTAACTTGCAAGCTTATATCTAATAACTTAATGTTATTACCATATGATATGATAGGGTCACACATACACCCAATCATATAATCCATGTACATTTGACAATACCGAATATATTTTAATTGAGTAGTGTCACACCCCATTATTGTGACTTTATTATTACACTTAATCATATAGTTTCCTATATTATATAGTTTTCTTGAAGTGTCACACTTCATTCCATATTATATAGATGTAGCTACTATATAACTTATAATTACACATCATTGCACATAGGAATTTATTCACATAATAATAATAATTAATTCCATTAATTATTCATTCATTAATTTATTTAATGAATGTTTATTCCACCACTTTGCCACACTAGGCATATCTCACAAGCTTACCTTAAGCTTATTATCACTCCCATCACACTTTAATATTCTTTTAATATAAGATTTGTGTGACACATGCACTTTAATGCTAAATTATTTAGCTACCTTGAACAATTATATGTATAACCTTTACACTAGAATAATTAATATTTACTCTATTAATTATTATAAAATCTACGATAAAATAATAACTTAAGTTATTTAATATATTGAAATAACTTAGTTTTCTTTCATTAATAAACTTTCTTGAAAATACATTATGAATTATGTATTTTGCCATAACATAAAATATTATGTTTTCTCCAAATAAAGATATTCATTGTTAGAAAATAATTTACTTATTGTCTCAAGATATTATTCTTAATATAATATCTACTAAAAAAATTACATGTATGGCACATGTACATACATTATATATATAGAAAATAGGTAATAAGTTTATTTTCTATTATAATAATTTATTTCCATCAATTTATTTATATATAACAAATATGTTTTAATGTATTTACCATATTAATTAATCACACTTATTACATCATACCAAAAACATATAGGGTAATATTATTATTCAAAAATAATATTTCCTCCTTTATTAAAATAATTCAATATTAGAATTTATTTTAATATCCTTTATTAGAAATATATAATAATTATTTCTCTTTCTTTTCTATAAATTGTTCCCAAAATAATTTCTTCAAATATTTATTTAAAGATATAATGATTTCCATTTCTTTTTAATAACGTATATATTTATTAACGTTATTCGCACATTAGACTTTCACACATATTACCATTCTAAGTAATATATAGAAGGTACTAATTATAATCATATATTCAACATATATATTAATTCACTCCTTTACTTAAGTAAATTAAACCTTGTACCATATTACCTTAGTTAATTAAGGTTCAATATTCACATTATATTATTCCATAATATAACTCTCAACTTAAATTAACCAATATTTATTCTTATTAGTTAATTCCTTAACTAACTCATGCTTCACTATCCAAACCTATTCACGGATAGTTTAAGTGTTATTAATAACCTATATTATAAACATACGAGTTATTAGTACACATACACAAAAATATGGTGATTATACATTAAGGATATTTAATGTCACCAACTTACTATGATAAAATAATTCTATAAATTATTTAATATCGATAGGAATTTATCCACTTCCTTTACCTCAATTGAATCGTCTCTAAAATAAATAACAAATATATATTAATAATATATTCATTAATCACAAAAACACATATTACATAGTCCATATTACCCTATGTAATATAATACCACATACCTCATATCACATATATATCTTTTTATTTGAACCCATCTCACGGTTTAAGAATTTTATTTATTAAATTCTTATTTAATAATTTCTGAAAATTCGGGTTCTTACAGAGTCTCAGTCTCAAGGTCAGCCTATCCAATGGTTGGATGTGTACGTGGCCACCCAAGATGGTCTGCCTGATGCTGTCTAGATAGTGGTAATAAGTTTTGACAACTTTGATATATGTTGTTTATCAAGTTTATGTTATTATTTAGAATTTAATATTTATTTTTAACTACTTAATTGTTAACCTGCTGACAAGATACTTATAAGCGCTTATTGAACGAGCGTTATCCTGAAGGCACTCCACGTCCGGTGATTGATCAAGAGCTGTGGGAGAGGGCGTCAGTTGTGAAGAAGAACTACGTCAAAGGCCAAGGACAACGACGACGCCCAACCATCAGTGGCACAGGCATCTCTGCTACCCAGTCTACACAGTCATCGACCCATCTAGCTCATCATACTCCTGCTAACTGTGTGAGAGCGATCTGTCGAGATCTTCTTCGTATAATGGGCGGGCATTTTGCGGCTCTGAGTCCTGATGAGTTAGGTGCTGCAGTGGCGGCAGTAGCATCATCACAGCATGAGGATGGCGAGGAGGTAATCTTAGTATTATAGTACAATCAAATTAATTAGTCACTTATATATACTATATACTATATATGTAACTTGTTTTATTATTTTATTAATTACAGGGTGATCATCCAGATACTAATTTGGACGAAGATGTATGATGGCCGACCTATAGCTAGTCTTGTTGTATAGCTATTTATGAGTCTTGTACTTTTATATTCATTCTTTGGATGACTATATGTTACTTACACATTAGATTTGTATATATTTCTACATTCATATTGATTTTTTAATGTTTATATAGTTTTTACTGTTTTGGTGTATGTGTCGGTATATGGATGGATGTTATATTGTTGTGCTTGTGTTGGGATTATATAAAACTTGGTTGGAAGTTTATATATACTGTCTGTTGTGTGTTGGAATATAAAAAAGGTACAAAACATGTACAGTTTTTTGGGAAATCTAGAAAATAGGAAAATATTTTATTTTTATTTTATACATCAGCGACCGCAAGCGGTCGCTAACACATATTAGTGACTGCTAATTAGATCAGGGAGTTAACAACCGGTGTCGGTCGCTGATATCGGTTGCTGACATGTGGCACACGTCAGCCTTTCGACCTTGACCATGCTAACTCAGCTTAGCGACGGCACCGGTCGCTCATACCGGTCGCAGATATACCGGTCGCTAATAGTGGTCACTAATGTACATTCCAGTGACCAGATTTTATGCGACGACGTTCGGCGACCGCATTCGGTCGTTGATAGCCAAGTGCAACCGTAGGCGGTCGCTGATATGTGGTGGCTGATAGGCTTGTTTCTTGTAGTGGGTGATGCCGAGCAGGCTGATGATGTCGATCGCGAGCAGGGGGATGATGGCGATGATATTCAAACACTAGAGAAGCAACGTTAACCCCCGCTCGATGATCCTCCTCACAGTGTTGTTACTACTAGTTTAAGTTGATTTTTTGTATAACATGTACTTAGATTTTTTGTAAAAATTGTAGTTGCTTGATTTTTTTGTAAATCATTGTAGTTTAGCTTGATTCTTTGTAAATCAATGTAGTTTAGTTTAGTTTTGTAAATAATTAAAGTTACTTTGATTCTTTGTGGTTTATAACTTATCGTAAAGTAGTTTATATATGTTATTGCTTGGAACAATATATGTTGTTGGTATAGTAGTTATATACTACACGTTAAAATATGTATATATATTGTAATTAAATTAATTACATTGTATGTGTTATCATATATAGATTATTGCATGTGTTGTTGAGATGAAGCAGGTTACTGATACAAAAAAAAAGAGATTTTAAAACTTAGAAACTGCAAAAACAAAAAAATTAAAAAAACATTACTTCCGACGGAATAAGTTAAGACCGATGAAATTTCCGTCGAAAATAAAAATTTATAATAATTAATAAAATATTTACTTATGAAGGAATCAGTTTTTTTACGAAGGATATTATGTCGGACTTAAGAGTTCATACACGTAACACATGTAAATACTATTACCGACAAATATAGTCCGTCAGAAATAATTTCGTTGGTAATAGCCTATCTTTGACGAACATTTGGTCTACCTAATTCTGTTGCAAATCTGTATTTATTTATTTATTTTATTTAAATCAGGAAACAAATTTCTCTAATGAAAATAAAACGAAGAATAAGTACTAAAGAAACGTACGAAATCTGCTTTAATATTGTTATTCCAATAGTATTATATACTAATTAAATAAACAAAAGTAAAAGATAAATAATTTTATAATAATGACTTACTAGATGCAATTGACAAATTTTTAAAACCAAGTCAACTGTTGGACAGTCTCTCCTTAAATCAGATTTCGTCCCCGCTATCGGTGCTTACGGATGGAATACTGGACGCCTACTTCTCAAGATGAAATGGTCTTTAACTCTCACAAGAAACATTTCAATGGATAACTTCCATGAACCAATAATATTTGAATACTCTCTCTGACTTTTATTGAATGAAGAATGAATTGAATTTAAAGAACTTGAGAAGGATTGAAGTTGAAGTGATTGTTTTGGGTAGATTTGGAACCTATTTATAGGTTTCCAAATACCCCTTTGAAGATGTATATCCATTTGAAAAGATACATCCCTTTGAAAAGGTTACATCCCTTTTAAAAGATTACTTCTCTTTGAAAAGGTACCTTTTCAATTTGAAAAGATATGAACCAAACACACCCTTTCTAAAGGTCACACCTAGTGGTTTTATTCTAGATAAATTTCTCATTCATTAATATATATATATATCCAACAATCCCCCACATGAATGAAATTTGGGTAAATTAATGCAAATGAATATGCAGACAGACTTAGAGAGAGTATCAGTGAAAAAATACTGCATTAGTGAAGGTACCTTGTGGCCTTGAACCTTTCCTAGTGAAAAACTATTGGTTTTACTGGCCGATCAGCGAACACAATGTCTTGATCTGTTCAACCTCTTAGTGTAAATCAAGACAATAGAATTCACACAATATTTTTTTTATTGGTTCCCATTGTTATGTTAATTTTGGCCTTGGACACCTCCTGGTTTCATGAGTGTGCTAGAGAATTTAGCCTTTCTTAATTCTCATAGAAATGGCCCCCTTCTCACTCACATAGGTAATTTCTATAAAGAGTATCCTACTAATTCCCCACTTGACCTTTTATATTCAAGCTATAAAAATTATTAAAAACAAAGTTTATCATGTTTCACTCAGCAGTTTGTGCACTGTATCATCATAGGAATGGGAAGAAGTATTTATCTTCTCAGTTCTTACTGAATCACACATAATTAGGTTGTCCCTTTGAACCTATTTCTTGGGATCTCCAATCAATTAGGTTGGGTTTCCGTTATGGCTACTCTTTAGAATTTTACAGGCTTTAAACCCATTCCCTTTAATGAACTTCTCACCTGCTCTCTAGGTATACCTTTTGTTAGTGGATCCGCAATATTATCCTTTGACTTCATATAGTCAATAGATATTATACCATTTAAGAGTAATTCTTTAACAGTTTCATGTTGTCGACGTATATGTCTAGACTTATCGTTATAATTACTATTTTGTGCCCTACCAATCGCTGATTGATTATCACAATGAATAATGATTGGTGGCACTGGTTTAGGCCAAATTGGAATATCGTCCAAAAAATTACGAAGCCATTCTGCTTCTTCTCCTGCTTTATCTAAAGCAATAAATTCAGATTCCATAGTGGATCTTGCAATACATGTTTGCTTAGAGGATTTCCATGATACAGCTGCACCTCCCAAAGTAAACACATATCCACTTGTGGATTTAGTATCATGGAAGTCAGATATCCAATTTGCATCACTGTATCCTTCAAGTACAGCTGGATATCTTGTATAGTGCAATCCGTCAATTAAAGTGTATCTTAGATATCTAAGTACCCTTACTAAGGCCTTCCAATGTTCTTTTTCAGGATTACTCGTATTTTGACTTAACTTACTTATTGAGTATGCTATGTTTGGTCGAGTGCAGTTTGATAAATACATTAAACTGCCTATTATCTGAGAATATTCCAATTGGGATATACTTTCACCACGATTAGTAGTGAGATGAAGTGTTGGGTCTACAGGTGTTATTACTAGACTTTTCTCATATTTATTATATTTTGCAAGTATTTTCTCTACATAATGAAATTGAGACACAATAAGTCCATTAGATATTCTGAAAATCTTGATTCCTAGAATAACATGATCTACTCAGCCCATGTCTTTCATTTCAAATTACTTGCTAATTAATATTTGTTTGGCAGCATTTGACATCATTATTACTACCAATGATTAACATATCATCCACGTATAGACTAACTATTACATATCCCATTTGAGTGCTTTTGACATATACACATTTGTCACACTCATTTATTTTAAAATTATTTGATATCATAACATTATCAAAAAATTTATGCCACTGCTTTGGTGCTTGTTTCAAACCATATAATGATTTAACAAGCTTGCAAACTTTCTTTTCTTTTTCCAGGGGAAATAAAACCTACTGTTTGCTCCTTATAAATTTCTTCCTCTAATTCACCATTAAGAAATGTAGTTTTAACATCCATTTGATGTATTTCTAAATTGTGTATTGCAGCTATTGCAATTAACATTCAAATGGATGTTATCCTTGTAACTAGTGAATATGTGTCGAAATAATCAAGTCCCTCCTTTTGCCTATAACCTTTGGCTACAAGTCTTGATTTGTATTTATCAATAGATCCATCGACCTTCATTTTCCTTTTGAAGATCCATTTGCATCCTAATGGTTTGGTTCCTGGTGGAAGATCCACCAATTCCCAAGTATGATTTTGCATAATGGATTCTATTTCACTATTAATTGCTTCTTTCCAATATGAAGCTTCTGGAGTAGACAACGCTTCCTTCACACTTTGAGGTTCACTTTCTAGCATGTAACTTGGAAAGTCAGGACCAAAAGACTTGGAGATCTTAACCCTTTTACTTCGTCTAGGTTCATCTTCATCTCCCTGTTCATTAGACTCTTGGTCTATTATAGTTTGATGATTACTAGTCGTAGTATCATTAGGTATTTTACGAGAACTTATTTCTTGTGTATTTTTATATGGAAAATTATCTTCAAAGAAAGATGCATTCCTTGATTCTATAAATGTATTGACATGAATATCAGAAATGTCTGATTTATGCACAACAAACCGATATGCACTACTATTATTTGCATAACCAATGAATATGCAATCAATTATTTGAGGCCCTATCTTAACCCTCTTAGGATCAGGAGCAATTACTTTCGCAAGACACCCTCATACTCGAAGATATTTATAGGAAGGTTTTTGACCTTTCCATAATTCGTAAGGTATCTTGTTTGTTTTCTTATGAAGCAAATGGTTGAGAATAAAATTTAAAGATATCAATGCTTCCCCCCACATGTTATGAGGTAACCCAGAACTTACTAACATATCCTTCATCATTTCTTTTAAAGTTCGGTTCTTGCGTTCAGCAACACCATTTGATTGAGGTGAATAAGGAGCGGTAGTTTGGTGAATAATACCATTTTATAAACAAAAGTCTTTAAATGGTGATTCATATTCACCACCTCTATCGCTTTTGATAGCCTTAATCTTTTTGCTAAGTTGATTCTCAACTTCATTCTTATAATGTTTAAACATTTCAATTGATTCATCTTTTGTCCTTAAAAGATAGATATAACAATATCTTATGCAATCATCTACAAAAGTAATAAAGTATTTTTCACCACCTCTAGTTTGCACAAATTTTAAATCACATATATCAATGTGAATTAAATCTAGAGGTTCTGAACTCCTTTCAACAGAATGAAAAAATGTTCTAGTTAATTTAGTCTCTACACATGTTTCACATTTATGACTTTTGTCAATACTAAATTTTGGAATTAATTCTAAATTAATTAATTTACTTGAAGTACCATAGTTCACATGTCCTAATCTACCATGCCAAACATTCATAGACACAAGCATATAAGTAGAAGATGTATTTTTATTATTAATAATAACATTTGGTACAATAGTCATGATGTTCATTTTGAACATCCCATCACACATATAGCCTTTTCCAACATACATTCCATCTTTAGTAAGTACAAATTTATCAGCATGAAACACTAGTTTGAACCTTTTCTTGCTCAATGCAAATCAAGAGACTAGATTCTTGCGAATGTCTGGCACATGCAGTACATCATTAAGTGTGAGTTCCTTGCCCGAAGTCATCTTTAACACGACCTTTCCTTTTCCTTCAACTTTAGAAGTGGAGGAATTGCCCATGAATAGTTGCTCGTCATTTGCTATTGGTTGATAGGCTGTAAACATTTTCTTGTCCGAGCATATGTGGCGTGTAGCACCAGTGTCAACCCATTATTCTTTAGGATTTCCCACTGTTGGGGCCCGAATATTTGAAGACTCAAGATCCGGGGTGGGCTGGGCCTCGGTTAAGGTTATGGTTGGGCCATGGGGGGTCCGGTTGGTCCATGTTGAAGGACACTCCTAATTATGTGGAGATTCTATTTATGAAAGGAAGAATCATGCATTGATTGGGCTTCCTATATCTTGGGAGATTTGGTATTATCCTATTATGAAAAGGATACACGGGGGAGCCCTAATCCTAGGAGGAAGTGGATTCAAGGAGGGATGTGAGAACCTATAAATATATGGCTCGACCCTCATAAGGTACACAACACTTTATTATTCCAGCAATAGAGTAATTTATCCCTCCATTGTTAAACCTTGTCAGCCTGTACTTACTCTCACACCGGAGCTATCCCCCGGCGGCCCAAGCCGTCAAGCTTTGGTGTTTACCCGTTTTTGTGCAGGATTGGACGCGCTTAGTGATTGGAGCGCGTGGACGAATCTTGGCGTTAACATTGGCGCTAGAAGGAGGGCTTTTCAATCACAACCAACGGTTAACCATAAAACATGGTGAATAGCAAAGAAGTTTCTGGTAAAAGACAGCCATCGGCGGCAGCATCAGCACAAAGAGGCTCGGTGAAAGATAGGTTAGGGCCATCTAGCATCCACTCACGACTTGGCCCTCAGAACAATTCGGTTGGCTCCCAAGTAGGGGGCCACCCCGCTGCCCAACGAAGACTGTTCCGCACCACCAGCCAGGAAAAAAGAGATCAGGATACAGGTTGAAGGCGCCCAGCCTCGAACCCACCCCTTCGAAGATCGTGAAGCGGCCATAGCTAGAAAGATGAAAGAGATAGAGGACACAGAACAGGCCCTAAAAGTCCTCCGGGTGCAAAAGGAAGAGCTCGCCAGACAGGTGTTGAATATAGTCGAAGATGAGGCTTCCAGCCACCCTAAACACTTGGGGAGAGGGAGGTCTCCACGCCGAGGATCCCAAGGGCATGACAACCACACCAAAGACACCGAGAAGAGGCTTCGGAGCCGCTCTCGAGAAAGAAGCAGATCCGGAGATCGTCGAACCAGGAGACGTTCGAGAACACACTGCACTAACAGTTCTCAGCACGATAACCGGAGCTATCAAGAAGGTCATCGCCAGGACCGAAGACACGACAGTCCCCGTGGGAAGCGGTCTCATCAGGAGGCCCAAGCATCAATGCACCATCCGAAAGATGGTCTCCAAGGCAGTCCTCGGCACGATCAAGACAGAGACTGCAGAAGCCCTCAGAACCGGAGAGACCTGAGAGAAAAGTTGTCCCCGAAGAAGAGTTCGGACCCAGCTCTGGCGGCCGTAGAGGTGTTGACAAGGAAGCTAGAGGACATGCAGAAACAGTTGATCGCGAGTCAGCAGGAAAAGGTAACTTCGGGGAAGAAAGCCTCCCCATTCTCCGAAGAAATCCTTCGGGAAAAGGGTGACCTCAATAAAAGACTGCCGTACATCGAGAGTTATGACGGGACGGGCGACCCCTATGAGCACAGCCAGACATATGACAGGCTGTTAGATTATTACGACTACACCGATGCGGCAAAATGTAACACCTTCATCACCTCTCTAAGGCGAGATGCCCGACAATGGATGAACACACTGGCCCCAAACTCAGTCTCGTCATGGGAAGAACTATGTGATAAATTCCACGCCCGATTTGGGAGTAATAGAAAGAGAGGGAAGCCTACTGGATCGTTGGCCCAAGTCAGACAACATTCTAACGAGACGCTCTCTCAGTACGTGAAGAGATTCAGGGAAGCGGTCGGGCAGGTAACCGAACTTAATGATTTACAGGCCGTAGGACTCTTCCAGAACGGTTTGGATCTGGTTAGGTCCGAAAAATTAATGAAAAAACTGATGTTCAACCACCCGAGGAGTTTAGCCGAAGCCTTTGAAAAAGCAGAAAGCTTCATAACTATGGAAGAACCCATGGAAAGTCTGAAACGAGGCTCTACGGAGAGACCCAAAGAGAAGGAGAAGAGCAAACCCGAGGGAAATTCAAGACGATATGGAGGCGATAGATCGGGAGGCTACCCAAAGCGGTATGACAACAACAAAGGGTCGAGGGGAACCCGGCCCCCTCTGCCAAGAGATCAAGAAGGAAGGGTTTACACTCTACTTAACACCCCTCGACCCGACATCCTGGAGCACTTAAAGAAACAGCCGGGTTACCAGAAGCCAGATGACGGCTACAAGCCTAAGAAAGAGTATTCCGGTAGGTACTGTGATTACCACGAGTGCATGGGACATTACACCGAAGATTGTTTGGCGTTAAAAGATTTGATCGAAACAAACGTACAGCACGGAGGCCTGATACGATTCGTTTCGGGAAGAGAAGAACAGACTCAGAAGACAACTACCCCAACTCAAGCCGATCAGCAGCCCCAGCCGAACCCAACACAGGGGGCTCGCCAGGTGGTCGATGTCATAACGAGAGGCATGATGGGGAAACTTTCGGGGCAAAAGCGACGCAATTATCTAGATGCGGTGATTTCTGTGGCAGACCAACCCGCGAGACAGGAGAAGTCTTTCCCAGGTTCGGTCATATCCTTCACGGACGAGGACTTCCCTACCGAGCCGATCGAACCGCATGAAGGAGCATTGGTGATCACGGCACAAGTAGGGTCAGTGGATATGAAAAGAATGATGATAGACAACGGATCATCAGTAGATATTTTGTACGCTCATGCCTACCAGAGGATGAGTTTGGATGGAAGGAAGATGGAGATCGGGCAAGAATCTCCCCTCTACGGCTTCAGCAACGAACCAGTTAAAGTGGCAGGGACCATTGAGTTGCCGGTTATCTTCGGCACAGCTCCTCGACAGGCAGAAATCAGATGCCGATTCTATGTGGTACATGTTGACTCGGCTTACAACGCTATCCTTGGGAGACCCACATTGACGGCCCTCCAGGCGGTAACTTCCATACCCCATTACAAAATAAAGTTCCCTACCCCGCATGGGATTGGAGAAGTAGCAGGGGACCTCGATCTGGCGAAGAGGTGTTACCGGAATTCCCTGATCACCTCGGGCGTGGGGGTCAGCAAGCAGAAGCAAACTATGGCAATAGAGATCGAGCCCTTTACCGAAAGTAGTCAGGAGCCATTAGTTACCCCGGCCGGAGAGACCGAGGACGTAGAGTTGGTACCAGGAAAGCCAGACAAAATAGTAAAAATTGGGATGGGGCTGCCAGCGTCTTTTCGGACCCATCTGATAGAGCTATTGCAGGGCTATGCTGACATCTTCGCGTGGGCCCCCAGCGACATGCCGGGGGTGGATTTAAAAGTGGCCGAACACAAACTTCATGTAGACCCAGCAAAGAAACCAGTTCGACAAAAGAGAAGAATCTTCGCCCCCGAGAGACAGAGGATAATTGATGAGGAAATAGCAAAACTATTAGCGGCAGATTTCATATTTGAAATAGACTACCCGGAGTGGATGGCGAACGTAGTCTTAGTTCAGAAGCAGAATGGCAAATGGCGGGTTTGCATCGACTACACTGATCTAAACAAAGCATGCCCGAAAGACTTCTATCCTCTGCCACATATCGACCAGCTAATCGATGCCACTTCGGGGTATGCACTGCTTAGTTTCATGGACGCATTCTCAGGCTATCACCAGATCTCAATGTGCAAGGAAGATATACCAAAGACGGCCTTTATAACCCATCGATCGGTATATGCTTATAAGAAGATGACATTTGGCTTATTAAACGCCGGGGCCACTTACCAAAGAATGATGAACTATGTTTTCCGGAGCCAGCTGGGAAAAACTATGGAAGTATACGTAGATGACATGATCGTGAAAAGTATGTCAGTCGAGGGCATTTGGATGACTTGGAGAATTGCTTCCAGACAGTTCGGCATTATAACCTAAGATTGAACCCTACAAAGTGTACTTTTGGGCTGGGAGCCGGAAAATTCTTGGGTTACATGATCAGTCAAAGGGGGATAGAAGCCAATCCCGAAAAAATTAAGGCCATCCTGGATATGAAGTCCCCACAATCGTTTAAAGACGTTCAGCGTTTAACCGGGAGGATAGCAGCTATGAGGCGATTCATGTCCAAATCAGCAGAGAGATGTCTGCCGTTTTTTGATACTCTGAAGGGGCCGAAGAACGCAAAGAGTTTCCAGTGGACAACAGAATGTGAAGATGCGTTTCAAGAGATAAAAAGATATTTATCTTCGGCACCTTTGCTGGTGAAACCTGTTCCTACAGAGCCCTTATACTTGTATTTGGCGGCAAGTTCTTTGGCAGTAGGGGCAGTACTGGTGCGGGAGATTGGGGGTAAGCAGCACCCGGTTTATTACATAAACCACTCCCTCAGGGATGCAGAAACAAGGTATCCGAACCTGGAAAAATTCGCCTATGCCTTAGTAATAGCAAGCAGGAAGCTCCGACAGTATTTCCAGGGACGGTTGATAGTAATCTATACAGATCAGCCTTTGAAGAAAGTTTTGGGACGACCAGAGGTCTCCGGGAGACTTGCAGCTTGGACTATGGAATTGTCCCAATTCATGCTAGAATACCACCCTCGGACAGCAGTCAAGGGACAAGCCTTAGCAGATTTCGTGGTGGAATGCTCCTTCTCGGAAGCAGACGATAGCTCGAAGAAAGCTGAGGAGATTGAAAAAACGGTGGCCGCTATTCTGCCAGGGCAGAATACTTGGACCTTGTATACGGACGGATCAACGACTTCGGATATTAGTGGAGCCGGGGTCATCTTGACGAGCCCCGAAGGGTTCAAAATTCAACAGGCGATCAGATTCGGATTCAAAGCAACGAACAATGAGGCTGAATATGAAGCAGTTCTGGCGGGGCTTCGGCTTGCAAAGAGCCTGGAAGTGCATAGACTGGTTATCTTTAGTGATTCTCAATTGATCGTTAAACAGGTATCTGGGGAGTATGAGGCCCGGGGATCCAGAATGGTGAAATATTTGGCGGAAACCAAGGATTGGTTGCAGAGGCTCGAGTTCTTTGATTTTCAGGGGGTAGATCGGGCAGACAATACCATAGCAGATGCATTAGCCAGATTGGCCACAACCGAAGCCAGTACCTTCAGCGGTTCGGTCTACCTTGAAACACTGAATAAACCAAGTGTTCAACATACTGAGGTGATGTGTATAGAGCGTTCAACCAGCTGGATAGCTCCATACCTGGACTATCTCGCGGATGGTGTACTGCCCTCGGATCGGTTGCTGGCCAAAAAGGTCAAACACAGAAGTGCAAATTTTGTATTAATAGATGGAGATTTGTATCGAAGGGCCTATTCATCCCCATTGCTAAAGTGTCTAATGCCCTCCGAAGCAGAATATGCCCTCCGGGAGGTTCATGAGGGGATATGTGGGGATCATATGGCAGCGAAGTCCTTAGCCTACAAAGTACTTCGGCAAGGATATTATTGGCCCACCATTTTCAAGGAAGCTTCTGAGTACGTAAAGAAGTGCCTGAAGTGCCAGTTGAATAGCCCTATCACACATCAACCGCCAGAAGAATTGTACTCGGTATTATCACCCATTCCTTTCGCCGTTTGGGGGATTGATATACTAGGGCCATTACCAAAAGCAAAGGGGCAAGTGAGCTTCGTCATTGTAGCAATTGACTATATGACAAAATGGGTAGAGGCCAAACCACTCAAGTTGATCACGGAACAAGAGTGCCTGAAATTCCTAAAGGAGTGTGTCGTATTTCGATTCGGCATACCTATGGCGATAGTTTCAGACAACGGCCGACAGTTCGTGGGGTCTAAATTCTAGTCATTCTTGGCCGACCTCGGTATACAGCACAGAAAGACCTCAGTGGCACATCCTCAGTCTAACGGGCAGGTCGAGGTCACTAACAGAACTCTACTGAATGGAATCAAACGAAGACTCGACGAAGCGAAGGGAAGATGGCCGGAAGAACTGCTCAGTGTTTTGTGGGCCTATCGAACCACACCTCGATCCACCACTGGTGAGTCCCCCTTCAGGCTCGCCTATGGGACTGATGCTTTAGTGCCGGTAGAGATCGGTTCCACCTCCCTTCGGGTTAGCCAGTACAAAGAGATATATAATGAAGACGGACTTCGGGCCAATCTGGATCTACTTGATGAAGTAAGAGAGGCTGCCTTGGTGAAACTCATTGCTTACCAACGCAGGGTGGCTAGACACTATAACAGGGGAGTAAAATTGAGAAGGTTAGAAGTCGGAGATTTTGTTCTGCGGGAAGTAGAGGCCTCCATGCCCAAAAATTAAGGAAAACTAATGCCAAGTTGGGAAGGGCCTTATGAGATCACAGGAGTACCAAAGCCTGGCACTTACCGCCTCCGGGCATTGGATGGCACCGATGTCCAGAATACCTGGCATGCCGGCAGACTTAGGAAATATTTTCAGTAAGAAGAATCCTCCGTATCATAGGGTATTTGGTTATCCCGAGTTCAGAGTCAAGCGTCTGTAATAGTGCCAGAGATTCATCAATAAAAGAAACATTTTTTCTCCGTTTGAACTTTATTCTGTGTTCATGTTTATCTATCAACGGACCAAAACCTGCTTAACCGATCAGCGGATCGGTCTTTGGTGCTATGGGGGAAGACCCTTCGTCTCATATGAGCGGAGTTTTTATTTTTCCCAGTGTATCTTCGCCTCTCGGAGAGAAGGTCATTGGAGGATCCGCGGCAGAATTCCTTCGTCTCTCTGTAGCGAAGTAAAGGTTTATTCCTGATGTGCCTTCGGCTCTCGGAGAAAAGGTCATCAGTGGGGCTTTGGTGGGCTTCGCGATAGAAGCAACTTTTCCTGGTGTACCCTCGGCTCTCGGAGAGAGGGTACATCGGAGTGTCTAAAGGTTGGGTTCCAGCGCCTCTTCGGAGCGTCTTGGAACATTCCTGATGTGCCTTCGGCTCTCGGAGAGATGGTCATCGGTGGGGCTATAGAGGGCTTCTCTTAGAAGCAAATTTTATCGGTGTATCTTCGGCTCTCGGAGAGAGGACACATCGGAGTGACTATGGTGGGCTTCTCTTAGAAGCAAATTTTCTCGGTGTATCTTCGGCTCTCGGAGAGAGGATACATCGGAGTGACTATGGTAGGATTCCTTCGCCTCTTCGGGGCGGTGCGAATATTTCTCATGTTGTTCCTTCGGCTCTCGGAGAGAAGGACTTCAGAGGTTTAAGGTTGGATTTACTTAGCCTTGGTGGCGTTGAAAACTTTGACAATTTTTAATTATCTGTGATTACTGTTAGAGACAAATGATATATGTGCTTAAAGAAAATGCAAGTTGGAACTGAAGATAAAACGGATGCTTTTTTCATTGATTAATAGTTTGAAGGTTACAGGAAAGTCTCGATATTACACAGAGAAGACTCCTACTCGGAAGCCGAAGGATTATCGTCTGTATCTTCATCTGTGTCATCTTCAGACTCGGTTTCAAATAAAGCTGGGTTCACACAATGTTTGAGCATTTTCGCTTTTCCTTTGGCCCGACAGGCTTCGTAGCCTTCAGAGTACATCTTCAGTATTTTTTCATTTAGCTCGGCCGACTCCTTGTACTCTTTGATAACTTGAAGACGAAGATCTTCGGTGAGTATAGGTCTGGAAGCCTTAAGTTCTACTATCTCCTCTTCAAGTGCAGTGCGTGTCCGGTGAGAGTCTTCTTCTTTCCTCTTCAAGTATGAGTTTTCCTGTTGAAGGGCAAGGATATTCTGTTTCAGCTGTTGAATCAGGAATTGATCAGCATCGGACTTCTCCATCACCGCTCGACACTTAGCATCGCTTTGGGCCGACCGCTTGATATGTTCTGTAACCTCAGCTTGAAGTACAGTGGCTTCATGCTGAAGTTGTAGATTGGTACGGTTGGACCGGGAGTGGGCTGCTTTTTCTTGATGCAAAGATGTTTGGAGGGTTCTCACCTCTTCGGCGAGTCCCTTAATCTCAGCCTCCCGTTCTCTCCATCGGTTAACAACGCGTCCCCATATAGCATTGGTCTGCAGAAGGCGTATCTTGTTATATAAAGTAAGGAGATATAGTAGGATAATCAAAATAAAACTTAAAGAGGCATAGAAGGATTACCCGGCCCTGCTCAATGAGGCCATCCACTACAAGGGCCTGAAACGGTATGCCTTGAAATCGGTTGTCATCGGCCGGTAAGACGAAGGATTGGTAGGCCTCCATGGGATAGTCTTTTGGGTCGTTGGAAAAGAATGTTTTACGGATTGGTGTTGGTCTTGATGAAGATGGAGGTACGGCTGAAGTGGAGGGTTGTTCGTCCTGCTGTTCTACGGTTGGTGGTTCGGGGTTTCGGTCTTCGGTTGGGGGAGATATATGGGTCGGATGGTCAGGGGTAGTATTGGATGAAGGGGCGATTGTTGAAGAAGAAGGGACCCTTAGTTCTTCAGTGGATAACGGGGTTACCTTGGCCCGTTTGGTTTTGAAGCGAAGAATTTGTGCTCTTTCTTTCTCGGGGAGGTCTATGATGTTTCTTGGAATGGGAAAGGAGGGACTAGCTTTTCGCTTCGAAGATTTCTTTGAAGCCCTCTTCTTATGACGAGCCTTCGTGGAGGCTTCGGGTTCGGTGGTAACAGCGGGCAGGGGTGCTTCGTTTGGTATGGATGATGCAGGGACTTCGGCAGAAAGGATGGAGTCGGTGAGAACTTCGGTTGTTGAGTTCTGAATTGTTGTGGCCTCGGCAGTTTTGGTGGAACGATGACCAGGAAGATATAGTTCCAAATCTCGGCGTTCGGAGGACGTAGGCTTGATAAGGGATACTGCATTATTAAAAGGGTGTAGAAGGGTCAGCAAAGAATGTATCCCGTTTAACAGGTTAAGATTCAAAAACTTACATTGATGGTCAAAGAGCCATGCTTGCTTGGTAAGTATGGTGTGGCTCCATTCCGTCTTCGGCATCTTCTCGATCACTCTGGCGATTTCGACGGCTCGCTCGGAGGAAAGATCACCGAATGGGGGGTTCGGTCTTTTGTGCGATGCCCAGTTTGGTAGTTGATTGGTTTCAGGTCCTCGGATGAAAAACCATTCGGAGTGCCATCCCTTGTTGCTAGAAGGGGTGTCCATCAGTTGACGTCTCGCAATTTTTGCGTTCGGCCTATTTGCTATTTTGTTCAGTTGTTTAAAACCTTCTTCTCGAGAACCAGTCAATTTGAAGAGAGCAAAAAAGAGATCGACCGAAGGTTCCACTTCGGCTTCCACGCAGAAGGCAATAAAAGACAATATATGGATATAGGAGTTCGGCATCAGCTGACTGAAGCCGATGCCGATGAACCCCATGAGGGTTAGAATGAAGGCGTGCAGGGGAAATCGAATTCCCTTTTCCAGCAAGGTAAGGGGTACGGCGACCCAACCATTGTTGGAATGGTACATTCGCTCGGTAGGGGAAGCGGCTTTTAGAGAATGGGTGGCTGGAATCTGGAAGGATTGGCGGATGACCTCCATGTCTTCCTCTTGAAAATTCGAGCGTGTGTTGGAAATGGGGTATGTGGAGGTGTCGGAATACTGGCGTTGAGCTTTCTCTGCGTCAGTCTCTGATGAGGTAGTTGTTGTAGTGGTGGAATTGGTGGCGATAGCCACAGGGATAGTGGCTTGAGTGGTAAGGGGCATGGTGGGAGCCGGAATGGTTGAGAGTGGAATGGCAGGAATGGGGCCGGAGGTGTTGAATTCGGGACCGGAGAAGTTGTTAGAGGAGGACATTTTGGAGATTCAAAAATTCGGGAGGGGAAGAATGGTTGTCTTCGCAGGTGAGAAAGAGTAGGGGAGGAGGATGCAATATCTTGAGGTTGGTAAAAGGAATGATTGGGATGTTTGGGGGTTTTGATATGTCTTTTTGGCAGTTGGTCCCGAATCCCAAAGGACGGCGCATTAATGAGGGGAAATGATGAGGCACGTGAGGAGGTGAAGGGTTGGAGGTAGGGGGCTGTTTGGGTGCACCGATTCCTTGCGTGGACAGATTAAAGAATGTTGGGCCGTGTAAGGTAGGCCGGTGTTGATTAAATTGGTCTCATGGGCTGGGCTGGGTCATAAAGTATCAGTCCTTGGGTTACAAAGAGTATCAAATTTTAGCCGGTGGGGTGGGCAGCTTGCATGGTAGGGCTATATACTCTTCCATCAAATGTTCCATTTTATGAAAGACTGGGGCCCAATGTTGGGGCCCGAATATTTGAAGACTCAAGATCCGGGGTGGGCTGGGCCTCGGTTAAGGTTATGGTTGGGCCATGGGGGGTCCGGTTGGTCCATGTTGAAGGACACTCCTAATTATGTGGAGATTCTATTTATGAAAGGAAGAATCATGCATTGATTGGGCTTCCTATATCTTGGGAGATTTGGTATTATCCTATTATGAAAAGGATACACGGGGGAGCCCTAATCCTAGGAGGAAGTGGATTCAAGGAGGGATGTGAGAACCTATAAATATATGGCTCGACCCTCATAAGGTACACAACACTTTATTATTCCAGCAATAGAGTAATTTATCCCTCCATTGTTAAACCTTGTCAGCCTGTACTTACTCTCACACCGGAGCTATCCCCCGGCGGCCCAAGCCGTCAAGCTTTGGTGTTTACCCGTTTTTGTGCAGGATTGGACGCGCTTAGTGATTGGAGCGCGTGGACGAATCTTGGCGTTAACACCCACCAAATTGGCTTCCGAGACAACTACCAAAAGATACATGTCAGAAACTTTAGTAGATACTTCATCTATTTTTGCTATGTTTGTTTGGGCATTTTTTCTTTTGAAGTTCTTTTGCTTTTTGGGTTTGCGACAATCCTTTGCAAGATGCCTTATCTTGTTGCAATTATAGCATTTCCCTTTGAACTTCTTTGAAGGACCGCGTCCTTGACTTGGGTCTTCATTGTTGTGTTTCGTTTTCTTAGTTTTGTTACCACTCTCTATTACATTAGCATTGGATGTAATTGGAAGTTTTCCAACTTTGTTTTCAGACATTCGATTATCTTCTTCAATCCTCAGCCTAACTATCAAGTCCTCGAGCCCCATTTCTTTACGTTTATGCTTTAAATAATTTTTAAAATCTTTTCAAGATGGGGGTAATTTTTTAATTACTGCGGCCACTTAAAAAGATTCACTTAAAATCAGTTTTTAGCATGAATCTCATGGATTATCAATTGAAGCTCTTGGAATTGATTTATGACAGTCTTTGTATCAACCATTTTAAAATCCAGGAATCTACCGACAACGAATTTCTTCATGCCGGCATCTTCCGTTTTATATTTTTTATCCAAAGACTCCCATAATAGCTTAGCAGTTTTGATTGGGCTATACACATTATACAATGTATTGTCCAATCCATTGAGGAAATAATTTTTGCAAAGAAAATCAGAATGTTTTCATGCATCCACAACAGCCAATGTGGTCCTATCAGTTTCATTATCACCTACCACAGAGGCATCCTCATTTAAAAACCTTGAAAGATTCAATGTAGTAAGATAAAACAACATTTTTTGTTACCACCTTTTAAAATCAATCCCACTGAATTTTTCAGGTTTCTCACCATGACTAACATGGGTAGGAACATTGGTTGTAATAGGGTTAGGCACAATTGAATTAGATGATGCCATAATTCTGTTAATACACAATTTACAGAATCACTTTAATAAAAATAGAAACAGTAGAAGAAGAAAAATGAAAACTAAATTTGTAATTACAATAAAGTAAATCTGTATTTATTTATTTATTTTATTTAAATCAGAAAACAAATTTCTCTAATGAAAATAAAACGAAGAATAAGTACTAAAGAAACGTACGAAATCTACTTTAATATTGTTATTCCAATAGTATTATATACTAATTAAATAAACAAAAGTAAAAGATAAATAATTTTATAATAATGACTTACTAGATGCAATTGACAAATTTTTAAAACCAAGTCAACTGTTGGACAGTTTTTCCTTAAAGTAGATCACGTTCCTGCTATCGGTGCTTACGGATGGAACACTGGACGTCTACTTCCCAGGATGAAATGGTCTTCAACTCTCATAAGAAGCACTTCAATAGAAGAGTTCCATGAACCAATAATATTTGAATACTCTCTCTGACTTTTAATGAATGAAGAATGAATTGAATTTAAAGAACTTGAGAAGGATTGAAGTTGAAGTGATTGTTTTGGGTATATTTGGAACCTATTTATAGGTTTCCAAATACCCCTTTGATGATGTACATCCATTTGAAAAAATACATCCCTTTGAAAAAATATATCCCTTTGAAAAGGTTACATTCCTTTGAAAAGATACATCCCTTTGAAAAGATTACATCTCTTTAAAAAGGTACATTTTCAATTTGAAAAGATATGAACCAAACACACCATTTCTAAATGTCACACCTAGTGGTTTTATTTTAGATAAATTTTTCATTCATTAAAATATATATATATATATATATATATATATATATATATATATATATATATATATCCAACAGAAAGTTCACAGTCTTTGTTACTAATGAACATCATGTAAAGAGTTTGTAGTCTTCGTGACTGATGAACGTCATGTGAAGAGTTCGCAGTTCTTGTGACTGTTGAACAATGTGAAAAAGAGTTCATGGTCCTTACGATCGCTCAATTAGCTCTCTAAAATAATGAGACTATCATAAATAAAGATATGATGAAATTTCATACTCATTGAAATCCAAAATTTGGCGTTCGATGATGTTACGTTGTGGACTCTGAGTATTTTCGAAATCTCAAGATTCTTTTTGAATAATCAATTTTAAAGCTATCTGTAATGTTCATTCAGTGGTTAAAATTCATACTCAAGCTTATGATTCTAAATTTTTTCTAAAACTTGATAGCAAATTTGTTGCTCACTCTTACAAAATCTTATATATTTTGTAACTGGAACTGAAGTACCCGAAAGGGTCCGAGGAGAAAAAAGCTAAAGGAAGAATAGAAGATTATGATGTAAAGGAATGATAATATATTGTAATATTTTGATTGTATTATTATCTGTAATAATTAAGAAAAGTTGTGGGAGACTGGGAGGAAGGTATAAGAGATTTATCATTATTGTCTATCTTTTGAATGACGTTGTTATTAGATAGATGATGTTGATAAGATGAATAGTGAGCACCAGATCTGCTGTAACAAGTACACAAATTTGGGTACGTCACAGCCTATGTTCCTTTGATCAAGTTATTAGAACGAGCCATAAAGCAAGTCATCGGTGAAGAATCAGGAATTGCAGTTTAAGGTTGTTCATGTTCAGCTTTGGAGAAGAGAATTTAGGATCAAAAGTGCTTTCTCACTACAAAAGATGAGCTGCAAATAGTTGATTCCTTTGCTTGTTTTTGGTTGTTTTGATGGAGCAACTTGGGGGTGTTTTCCAAATAAGTTTGACTTGTTTTCAAGTCAGGATGCTTATGTTTGAAATCAGGTTTTGATTATGTATAATGTAGTAAAAATGGTTAGAATTTCTTTCTTTAAGTTTGTGATGTTATGTAGTAGTAATTCTTTGTGACCATATTCCTATCCTACCTTTTGGATTTACCTCAATCCGTATGACTTTGGGATTTAATAGAATTTATTTTTGCCGATCACAAAAAGAAAAAAAATAATACATTAACATTCAATTCAGACTTTTTAATTCTAAGTTTGAGACTGTTAGGATATACATCCGAAGTAAGAGCCATGGTAACTAGCTACGAACAACTAAAGTAATAATAGGCTGAAGATATATACCTTCGGTTGAAACACCTAGCTAGGCATTGACATGACTTCGGCATAACCCCAGATAGACAAATAATTGATGACTACAAATCCGATGGGATATTTCCCGAAATCGTCACAAGTTAAATCTAGAGTGACAAGTGTCCTCAGCCTTGACACTTGTCCCACCTACTTAACACTAAGCACCCCACTAAACCTTCTCTTATCCCGCTAGAATTAATTTTCATGCAAAAAGAAGTAATAAGTGGATAAAAAGAGATTAAGTGGGAGCCACTTGACCTTCGAGAACTCGGTAAAATAGGTACATGCATGCAAACGTAATAGAGTTAATGCTACTTTAAACTCTCAATATTAAGAGAACAAGAATAATTTATTTGTTTTATTCATAAAAAATTATGTTACATCAATACTCAAATAAATATATGAGTTTAGAGTATTTGAGATAAGTATAAATATTAAATTATTTATCTTAAACTTAAAAAAACATTTATCATAATCTTAACAGTAACTAACATTTATCTAACTATTAGTAAGATAATATTAATAAGAGCTTATCCTTATCCTCAATACTCCCCTGCAAATCAAATGCTTTGATGAAGCAATTTGAGTTTGTATTTCAGCTTGTCTCTGTCAAAAACGAATCCAAACAACCGCATCTCATGAAGAAGTCGTCGACTGAACAGAAGAATGTACTGAAATAACCATAGTACATTCAATAAAACAAGTGTTATTTGATTCATAGCAGTTCCCACTATATTAAGTTTTAGTATAGCAACGAAAAAACCAATGTGTGCTGAGCCGACTCCCAAGCATGAGAACATATGAGGGAACACATTATCAGTCAACCGTACTAGTGTTAAAATTGTCCGATGCACTTGATCATAAATAGGTAACTAAGCAGCATTTGGCATTAAATTCCTTTTTAGCTTGGACCCAAAAGCAGACCATAAAACCCCATATTTTAAACTTCCAAACAAGTATTGATGACATAAACTTGGTTCAGTGTTTCGTCAGAGACCATATAAACCTTCAAGAGCTAAACTCCATTAATAACATCATCAGATTGCATGAATCTATCACAAACCAAAAATGAACTCGCAAAGACATCGGAGTAAGGATGAGAATGACCGGTCAAGAATGAAGAAGAACCAATCGAACTTGTCGTATCCTTAGGATGTGTCGACAGCTGGAATGCAGACAATTGTTCATCCGACTGTCTTGATTGGGGCTCAAACTGTTTGGATTGAGGCTCAGATTGTCTGGATCGTTATAACATTTTTTCATGTTCAAATAGAAGAGAGGACAAATCATTAAAGGAAAGGTGCATCAAATTGCAATAAATATGAACTCTTTTGTATAGAGTATCATCAAGGCCTTTAACTAAAAAATTGGTAAACTCAGACTCACTCAAAGAACCTCTTGCGCTTTCAAGCGCATAAAGAAGTGACGTCGTTTCATCAAGATAACTTTTAACAGACTGAGTAGGTAACTTTTGTAAACAAAGTATTTGATCGAAGAGATCATTCACATACCATGGTGTCACATCATCTAGAAATGTTCAATCATCATTTTCATAGATGTAAGAGTCGTCAAAATCTTGAAATGGACTATATATTTGATCAGCCATGAAGCGATGTACAAATTCAATGATTTTTAGGTTGTAGAAAATACCGAGCACCACTGCTAGTTCAATGAAGGTATGAATACAATAATGGTAACAAGGATAAATAATATCATAGAAGTGAACTCTTGTTGAAGTCAATAAGAATGTTTTATATTTGAATGAAAACAAACCTTGAGAATTTGTAATTAGAATTGTGGCATGGATAATTGGAAGGTGGAAGGTGTTGGGTCTGATTTGTGTAATTGTGTCAAGATTGGAAAATAGTGTTGCTAGGATGTAGCTAGCACAGGTTATGTGCTAACGGAAAAAAATGGACAAAAATAAATAAGGGGAAAAAGAAAAAAAAAGATCAAAGGGCTGTTAGCCACAGTGGCTCTAGCTAATACCATATTGAAACATTCAACTCAAAATCAATACACAATGAGTGGAATAGTCTCTTAAGTTATATATTGAGCTTCTAGATCTTAGTTGACCGATGTCAGACTTTATATCTCAACATGTTCCCTCACGTGTAGCGTAATTTTGAGTCAAACACGTAAACAAGTTTAATTAGGTGATGTCGAGCATGTCTGTCATTGGACCTGGACATGAAGCTCTGATACCATAAGAGAACAAGAATAATTTATTTGTTTTATTCATAGAAAATAGGTTACATCAATAATTCAATAAATATATGAGTTGGGAGTATTTGAAATAAGAACAAATACAAAATCATTTATCTTAAGCTTGAAGAAACATTTATCATAATCTTTAACGGTAACTAAAAGTAACTAACAATTACCTAAATTCTAGTAAGATAATATTGATAAGAGCTTATCCTTATCTTCAATAATTACCTACCCCCATTGTTAATTTACTCTTCTTTGCACTTCTGAGGCCGGAGTTATCACCCAGCGTCACCTTGTCGTCAAGCTAAGTATGTTTTCTTACTTGTCTAGGATTCCCGTTCATTCCCATCGTGATTTAAGTAGCCGGACAACATGAGCGTTAATAGAGATATCTAACAAATAAGGGCGATCAAAACGACTACTTCAACAGCTCATTCTTCGATGACTTCTATGACTTAGCACAATAGACAACGACAACCGACTTAATTTGAGAGAATGAATATTATTCGCCTGGTAGAAGAATCAATCAAATCCCTGTCTTAGAAAAGGAAAACTCATGTGAACTGGAGCCAAGTATAAAAGAATTTCAACCACAAAACTCAAAGACTATCCAAATTCAAAAGCTTCCAATTAATATTGCAAAGACCTTAAGAGAGTTCATATGATCATCAATGAAACTTTACAGCTACATCAACCTATTTCATAAGGCAGTGTGAATCCTCCTGAGTTTTTAGTTTACTAAAAATTGATCTCTCTGAGTCAGATTTTTCTTTTGGAGTATATATTATTCCTTCTCACCAGAGAAGAACAGAGAAGTAGAAAATTTTGATTAATCTAAACCACTTAAAATTATTTTTCTTCATTCTGCAGTTTACTTCATTATTTTGATCCTTACTGGTTTGTTTAGCTTATGGTTTAAGCTTTCAAATCAGGTTGAATATTTTTCCACTTGAAGATTATCTAAAATAACATTAAGGGGCATATTTTTCGGTGATTAGTCACTACAATAAACTAGACTAACTTATTAACATGGAAATTTATTAACAAAAAAAAGTTAAAAGACGATTCACCACTAATCTGTTTTGTTGCCCTAAGAGACAAATCATCTCTTAGTTCAGGCGGACAATAAATGAAAGATGAAACCCATTTATTTCTTTGAACATAAATGTGTATAAAATAAGAAGTAAAATAAATTCGGAAGAAACATATAAGGTCCATTTGTAACGAAAATACAATACAATCAACAACTTGTTTAACTTATTAGAAGAAATACAATAAAAGAACATATGAAGAAGGCATTTATAGTTAAAATGGCAAACAAGTGAGAGCTAATTAAACTTATTGAAAAACAAACAAACAAGTAATGTCGATTATTACAGAAGCGGAGGAATACTTTGTCCGTGCCTAAAGAAGTTTATAGGATCAACAACGGACTTCACTTTAATCAATTTATCAAAATTATTCTTGAAGTACTTTTTCCCCCATATGCTTGCTTCTGCATAGGTTGCACTACCTTGTCCCAAATCAAGATCCAGATAATTCACATACGAAGTTCTTGGATTCTTAGTAACGAAAGGAGCATAATAACTAAATAAGTCGTTGATCCATTGAAGTCGCTGTGCCACATCAATATCGAGGGTCACTCCAATGTTGATCATATACAAGACACCAGGTCTATGTGGAAAGGGAAGTGCCGACTCTGAAAACTCATTCATCCTTCCCCCAAATGGTGTGTATTGTATGAGTACCATTTGTATTGGAAGTTCTAGCATTCTGTCCCATACCCCATTTAGGCCTTCTGCAGAAATTGGTACTTGTACAAAGGTCGATTTTCCTTTGTAAGAATTTCTAGGAATGGCACTCCTATTTAGCAAAATATCAGGAGACGTACCGATTGAGAAATTGGAGAAAAAAGGTGCGGATTGGATCCAACTGAGTTCAGTACAATCTTCTCTCATCAAACCCAATTCGGAGAAACTTTTTTGCATGATTGGGAGTAACATATCTATCCTATCAAGAAATAAGGATTGGAATACAAATCTTACTGTCTTTTTATCTTGACGAGTACTTGAATTGCTTTGTATAGTGTCTACTATGCATCGAACATCAAGATCTCGACTTTCAAAGTTAGGAGCAATAGATTGCCACTTTTCAAAAAGCTTGGAACCATTTTGTTCCAAAGTTCTACTAACTCCAAAAATAGTCACAAGTTTCGGAACAGGAACTAACTTTATTTTCCACGAAAGAACAAGTCCAAAGCTAGAAACACCACCTCCTCTAATAGCCCAAAAGAGATCTTCACCCATTGCTTTTCTATCAAGAATTTTTCCGTTAACATTGATCAAACGAGCATCAAGTGTATTATCACCAGCAAGGCCATATTTCCTCTTCATCATACCATACCCTCCTCCACCAATGAATCCACTAACACCAACAGTGGACCAAAGACCAGCAGGAAAGCCAAGAGTCACACTTTTCTCTGAAATCCTATAATAAAGTTCACCAAGCGTTGCACCAGCTCCAACCCATGCGGTTTCACTTTTAACGTCGACATCAATAGAACGGAAATTAATCATATCAAGCAACACAAACGGCTCTGTTGCTCGATATGATTGACCTTCGAAATCATGACCACCTCCTCGAATTCTAATTTGCACTCCACTTTTTTTAGCACAATAAATCACAGCTTGTACTTGTGATTCATCCACTGGAGTAACAATGACTAGGGGTTTCGGGGTAGCCGGTGTTGCAAACAACAAGTTATCGATTCTGGCTAGCAAAATAGATGTGTATGAAGAGTTGTTAGGGGTGAAAATTACTTTGGAAATGGATTCAGAGTTTTTAGAAGAACTGGAAAGGCATTGAATAAAAGCTTGGGCAGTATTTTCATCATTTGAAGCTGCCCATGAAAATGTAGAAAAAAGAATAACAAGAGAAAATGAAAGCAGCCAAGAGGGTTTCATGTTCGTTAGTTGGTTGTAAAATATGATGTGAAGGATCAAATGATGCATGCATGCTATTTATAGAGGAAGAATTCTTCACGAATATAATTATAAATTGTTTGGACAATTAAAATAGGTGAAAATACTATAATTAATATAATCAAGCAAGAGAAATTCAGGACTTTTATTCATCTATTATATTATTACGCGGAAGTAGGTTGACCTTTGAATGCTGCTGTGTGTTTAAGTTAATAATTAGTCGAGTGGGAAATTCAGTTCAATAAATGCATTGACTTTCTGGATAAAAAAAGTATACTACTCCGTCCGTCCCTTAATATAAGACGTTTTAGAGAAGTTTTTTTGTCCTTTAATATATGATTTTTTAGAATTTTAAGTAAACATTAATTGTTTAGTTTCTAATATTAACTCAAGTATTAAGTATAACTTCGGTTCTCTCACTATTTTTTGTCCAATAAATAAAAATCTTTTTTTTTAATACAAGGACAATATAGACATTGGATATTATATTTAATGTTATAAAATTATTTCCTTAATACTTGTGCACAACTCTAAAAAGTATTATATTAAGGGACGGAGGGAGTACATCATAAAGAAACATATAATTATCAAATTTAGAACGCACAGATGGTGTTTGTCAAGTTTTGGTTGAGAATAATCAATCATAGGAGTAATAAGTTGATCGAAGAACCTTGATTATGTATTTAAAGTTAGGTGTTATTTTTGAGGTTATCCTTTTAAGCTTTTGTTCAATCTTTTTGTTTCGATCTTACTTCCATTTCTCTTTGGATGTAAATCTTGGATTGAGATTCATGACATTTTATTTTTGCTGGTCAAAAAAATAATAATGAAAGAGATGGCTTCATGTTTATATAATTCCTCATTCGGTCTCGAAATTTTATCTTAATTTTTTGTGGGCTTTTTCCTTTCTATTTTTTCATGAATATTACAGTTTGTTAATATACATATAAACATAATGCTTTTTTCCTAATATATTTTAGCTTGTAAAAATTGATATTAAAAAAAATTGCTAGTAAAAAAATTATGTCTAAATATGTCTAAAATTGCTAGTAATAAATCTTGATATTCTTAGAAAATGTCAAAGACTTGAGGGAGTATTTAAACAAAAATAGTAGTAATAGTAATTTATAGAAACCAAGTGAAGATTCAAAGGAATTTTATTTCTTTTTTGCCTTACTCGTTAGTCGTTTATAATATATTTCAACCAAGGGTGACTAGTCATTAAAAAAAACAATACATACTCCATATGTTCTATATTATTTGATCATTGTTCACATATGGTAATTATAATAGTACTCTATTTGTTTTATATTATTTGATCATTATTGACTTTTTAAAGTCAACTTAAGAGACTTTTAAACTCAAAATTAACATAAATTCTTTTAATTTTAAGTAATACAATGATAAATATTATACATTATCTAAAAAGTATTATTCAATGTAAGTTTTATTATTTCATAATTTTTAATAATTCATCTCAATTTTGAATTTAAAAAGGTTTTAAATTAACTTTCAAAAGTCAATAATGATCCTAGAATCTGAGACGGATATAATATTATAATATGTGCGTATATCTAAATTCAGGTTTTGATGGTGTATAAGTCAATATGATCTCTTTGGTTATGCATATTCATTAATTGAATAATGTTAAGAATTAAAACAAATTAAAAAAAATGTTAAAAGTAAATTGTGTGATCATTTGGAACAAGAAACTGGATATACGCATGAAGAAAGTACAGAGTTGTAGAAAATCCATGCGGAACATGCAAACGGTCGGAAACGAAAACCTAGGTCAGCTTTGATAATTACGCGGTAGGTTGACTTCACCTAATTAATTTGATGGACAACCACTCCAAGAAAAAAGCAGCTTCTTGAAATTACGCTGGTTTAATATATAATATACGATTAATTTTAATTTTTTAAAATTAATTTGAGTCTCCCATTTAAAATTAATGTGATTTATTTTAGACAATATAAATTTATAACTTTAATATATTAAAATGATATTTACAAAAAAAACATATCAAATCTGATTGTGGATAGATACAATGGCATAATATGCAAATTAAAACAAATACTAGAAACTTAATTGGCATGTTTACTTTCAACAAAAGTTGACATACTTTCCTCATCTTATCAATATCAAAATTAACTTTATATTTTAATACCGAAGGAGTATTTTATAATTCAGCCTGTTCGTCATGGGATGATATTTTACGTTCAATTGCCTCCATAAAAGATGAAAAAAGTTATTCCTTCCATAGTATGAAAAGAATAATCCCAAACAAATATATCCAAATGTGTAATTCTTTGTCAGAAGTGAATTTTAGTACGTCCGAAGACATTTATCTTATTATATATCTCCTCTTATTTCTTTTTTGAGAACTTATTACATTACAATTCAATTTTAAGGATATATTTCATCTTAACACTTTAAAAAAATTAGGAAGGGAATCTAGGAAAAACTTATTTCATTTAGGTTAAATCAGAATTCAACAGGGTTTCAGAATATTAAAAAGTAAGTTTCCTCTAAATTTTCCTCCTAAAACCCCTTCTCCAGACTCCTACAAGTTCTCTGTGATGAAAATATAATCCTAAATTAGTACAATATTGTACTCCTTCCGCGCGTCCTAAATTAATTGTTCAGTTTTGACTTTTTTTAGTCAAATTGACTATTTTTTAAAACTATTTTGTGTACCATTTTTGCCAAAATATAGGTGAAGAGGTTATAACAAAAAAAAGTATATACAATTTACTACTAATATCAATTTTTATAATGTTAAAAATATATTTATACATGCTTAATTATTAATTTTAAAAATAGTTAATTTGACTAAAAAAATTCAAAACTGAGCAATTATTTTGGGACGGAGGGAGTAATAGATAGGTTCTAAAAAAATTCTTTTTAAATATGGTGAAAAGGAGGTATTGAAAAGGCCAACAAGAAAATAATAAATACTGTTTTCTACTAATGGAGCTAAAATAAGGCTAGTGATAATGTCAAAACAATAATTATGCCGTCCGAGCAATAAGTATCGTTAAAAATTCAAAATGTTGTTACAACAAGTATAAATGTGTCGACAGTGTCGTTAAATATATATTTGCTCTCACAGCAATGACAACATAATTATTTCTTTGGCATTATCAACAGCCTAAAATAAATTCAACATCTTATGTAGTCATGTATAATATTTAATTAATGGATAGAAACTTGTAATTTCTTGAAACCAATTAACCTAAGATTCAAAGAAATAATTTATTTTCATAATTTTAAAATATAGCATAAACCTATTTCTTAGAAGCTTCTAAGAAGACATGACTACAATCAGAACCACATTTCTTCATCATACGTAATTAAGTTTCATCGTCATTTATTAAATATGAACATTTTTTTTGTGTGACAAAAACCAAAGTTTTCTTTGACAATAAAACACGCAATCCCCTCCTTTATTGAATAAAACACGCAATTGATACAAATGCAACCACAACCACAACCACCACACTTGGTAATTCAGTCTTCATTTCGTGAAGATATTTTTTCGCTAGACAAAATTAAACAGAAAATAATTATAAATGTGTTTTGGCGATAATTATGTTAAGTTTACAAGATTGCGTTCAAAATTAATTATATTTTATAAGATTTGAATTGTGTTAGATCAACAAGTAACTAATAAAATAGAAGAAACGTGTATTAAAAGCTAAAATAGTACTCCCTTCGCTCTAAATGAAGTGTCGATGTCGGGAAAATTGATTCATCTTTCTATGTGTTTCTTATCCTTTATGTTTTCTATGTGATTTGTTTGATCTGAGGGTGAGATTTTAGAAAGAGTTCGACATAAAATGTCGACGATTTGAAAAGATTGATTTTATTGGTCCGAATTAGACAGAGCCGCCAGTTGGTTTGAATTAAAATAGTTGTATTAACTCAATTGAGTTTTGAAAGGTTTTGCAATATGACCCAATTATTGAACTCAGTTTAATTGGTCTTGAAAACCGAGATTCATGGAGTTCGGGAGCTTGATTAAGAGAGGGGAAGGTGTTAGACACCCCCGATTTTCGTGAAACTCGATTACCGCGCTTTTCATTCCCTAATCATTGTGTGTGCTGCAGTTAATTGGGCCTAAGTGCTTTATTTAAAAAGTACTGCTGTGTTTCGTTAAACCTATATACGAAGAGTTTGATTTATTGAAAAGTCTTTTTTTAAACAAGAATGTAAAATTGATGTTTTGAAGAGCGGTTTTCAAACCCTTTCGCTTGCATAGAAATTGAAGTCTTTTGATACTTCTATTTTATTTCATATTTGGCTTAATTTTAATTTTATTTTCAGGATGCGAAGCATACTCGACAATATATATATATATATATAAAAGTGTCGGGCTCCTTATGGGCATGAAAGCCATCAAAGTATGTCCGAATACCACACATAGGATTTTCATTATTACGAGGACCTTAAATCTGGATAACCGTTTTAAGATCCTATATTTACAATTACAAAATTTGCAAGCTGGCTTTACAACTCAACCAGGTCCATCATTAGAACCGGGTCTAGATCCATGAGTTGAATCGTAGATCATGTGGCTCCTAGGCTCACAGAATATAAAATAAACAGCATGCATAATGAATATATTGCAATAAAACGCAAGACTATACTAGACACCGCTAAACGAAAGATTCATTAGTCAAATCTTCATACGCGCGTAGCTCGTAGCTTCTAGTTTTCTCTAGATACAAATCTAGGGTCACGTGGTCGCTAAATATTTACAAAAAACTAGAAAGAAAACTAGATCTGTACAGATCTTAGCCATTCTAGCTTTCAGGTTCAAGTTTTATAGTTTTTGAACCGATTAAAAGCTAGATCTGGCTAGATCCAGTACAGATCTAGTCAATACAGCTCAAATATTGACTATTTACAAGAAATGAACGGTGAAAAATTCAGACCTGACGAATATAAGCTATTAAATATATGTATATAGCACTTATATACGTATTAGAGTAGGCGAAGAAGACAGATCTGGAGAAATCTTATAGTATATCGCGAGAACGGCTCTCGAACGACTTTTGGCGCCCCGATACTCGTTTTCCACTGGTTAAAATTTGATATGTTGTAGTATATATGTGTATGAACGTTTACAAAGAAGTTTTACAAGAATCAGAGTGAGGTAGAGCCTTCGTTTGACCCTCCTAGCCTCTATTTCTCTCGCCGTGGCCTTTTTTTTCTCTATCTTTTTTCTTTATAAGCTATGGGGGAGGGGTATATATAGAACCCGATGGCCGCAGGTCTACCTGCGGCTAGGCCTGGTGGGACCCGCTGTTTCGAAGTACATGCACTCCGACCTATGCGTTATTCGGTTGAACCTTCATAACTTCCAATCCAGGAATCCGATGGAGGCGTGCTATACCTTTCCAGAAATCCCTTTCTGAGAGCTACACAATGACATGGGGCTTGACCTTTTTCGAGTTCGGGAAGACGGGTCTATGACCAAATCTTCGAGTCTTCACAGTCAATCCGTTGAGCTGTCTGGCGCAGTTTTGATCACTCGGGATTGCTGTGGTGGTTCTATGCGACCTTCTTCACAGTAATTTGATCTAATTTGATGTTGAGTTGGCAAAATTACTCTTTTACCCTTCTGGGTTGGTTCCGGGCTTGACGTGGCTACAGTTGTCTTTCTTGGGGTTATCTCCTAAATTGGACTGCTGTTGATTTTCGTCTATCTTCAGGGTTGTCACTGAAGTTGATTTGATGATTCCTAGGGCTGTCTCTGGGGAGATTGATTTGATGATTTCCCGGTGCTGTCTCCGGGGTTTTGGTTTGATGATTTTTCGGTGCTATCTCCAGGGGTCTAGTTTGATGATTTCCCGATGTTGTCTCCGGGGGTCTGGCTCGATGATTTAATCCTCCAGGGTTGTCTCTGGAGTGTGAAAAGACATTTTTGCCCTCATGCAAGGTTAGCAACTGGAATGCAAAATTTTGAATTTCTACATATGCCCTTCTTTATTATGTTTATGCAATGCAATGGAATGAATAGGATAAAGATTGTTAGACACTGGAAATAAGATAAGTGCAAATGTAATGCAATGCATGGTATGAAAGTCATTAATGTTATATGCCTCTGTGGGGTCAGCTGCCATAGGTTGTATCAACGCCCATTCTCTATTTTGTACTAGGGATGACTTTCATGGCTGATACCACTGTACTTTTCTGAATTTGATGTTGGGGTTGTCCCCAACGCTCTCACTTCCAGATACGCTTTATGACTTTACCTCCACTGGGAATATTTCTCTGTTCACGAGTAACCCTCATCGGGGATTCCTGATGTTTATTCTGATGATAACTTGCACTAGTTTATATCATCGGATCCTTCCCGATGCAACGCTAGGGCTGTCACCAACGATTTGGATTTCTATCCGGCTGATGTCGACATTCCTGCCTGGGATAGGATCTTTGATGTCTACTCGAGCGGTAGTTTACAACGATTTGACCATCATCGAACCTCCTGGATGCCTACTCTAACGGTAATTTACAACGGTCGACAGAACAGATTTGAGTCCTACTCGAATGGTAGTTTGCAAGGTTGACCATCACCGAATCTCCTCGATGCCTACTCGAACGGTAGTTTACAACGGTCGACTGAACCGATTTGATGCCTACTCGAACGGTAGTTTATAGGGTTGACCATCACCAAACCTCCTCGATGCCTACTTGAACGGTAGTTTACAATGGCTGATTGAACTGATTTGACGCCTACTCAAATGGTAGTTTGCAGGGTTGACCATCACCGAACCTCCTCGATGCCTACTCGAACGGTAGTTTATAACGGTCGATTGAACTGATTTGACGTCTACTCGAACAGTAGTTTGCAAGGTTGACCATCACCGAACCTCCTCGATGCCTACTCAAACGGTAGTCTACAACGGTCAGCAGAACTGATTTGATGCCTACTCGAACGGTAGTTTACAACATTCTATCATCGCCAAAACTTCTGCTTTGATGTCTTAGCTGAAGATTTCTTATATAAGAGATTCCATCATCGGTCCTTCCCGATGAAGATAGTTTTACACAGTTGTTCTTGCCAAGTTTTTTGGATGTCATGCTGGGTTGATGCCAGTGACTTGTAATGTCAAATCCACTGATTTTGGCGAAAATAGCTTTTCAATAGTTTACACCATCGGCCCTCTCCCGATGCTACGCTGGGGTTGTCGCCAACGATTTGTAATATCAGGTACTCTGATCTGCGCTGAAGTAATTCTCAACGACTTACACCACCGGACCCTTCCCGATGCTACGTTGGAGTTATAGCCAACGGTTCATACTGTCAGGTACTTAGATCTTCGTCGAAGCAGTTTTCAATGGTTTTCATCATCAGACCTTTCCCCGATGCTACGCTGGAGCCGTTACCAACGGTTTGAATCACCGGATCATTCCCTGATGCCACGCTGAAGCTGTTACCAACGGTTTACAGAAAATTTCAGACTTTGAGGTTTGACGCCCTGTTTCAGGGTTTCAGGCTCTTTATGCTCAATCACGTAGAACCTTTTTTGCTGATTTGACTTTTCGGCCTTAGGGGACTCCGCTGTGGCACAAATTTAATCAAACCAGAGGGGGTGGAACCCACCCTAGGTTGTCGCAAGTCTACCTGCGGCTGCTGTAGGTAGACTCGCGGAAGACCGCGGGTGGATTTATACCCCCCTGGCCTTTTGAAAAATCATTTTTAACTTGAAGCAACTAAAAATTTTGAAAATTCAAGCTCAGATCTACTCATTTCAGGCTGCTTTTCATGAAATCCATCACTGTACAAACATTCTGCACAACCCCGGTAACGTTTTCATCCTTTTTTTCAAGTTTTGACCATTAGAACGTTAGTTTTCATGCAATATGAGTTTTAAACGCAATGTATCAAATATGTATGTATAGATGACTTAATAAAAATGAACAGACCTAGTAAGTATGTGTATTTTATTATGCTAAGAATTTCGGTATAAAAAAATTTCATTTTCGGGACAATCAATTTACGCCATTTTTGGTTGGTTTATTCATCCTATTTGAGGACAAATGAGCCTGGATTTTCAAAGGAAAATGCACATGGTAATTTAGCTGCCATGGTAAGCTTGATTATGATGTTTTTCATATATATGAAATGCTCATGATTTTGGGTTTGTGTGCTACTTAATGGCCACCTAGTCATGCCTATGTGCATGCGGATAGTCAATTTTACAAAGGAGACTCTGACAAAAAAATTTCACTAGTCTGGGCATTTAATAGGCATGAAATTTAACTCTACTGGGGAAGTACGTTAAACTAATACATGTTTTTACATAGGATATGCATGATGCAATGATTTGAATTTAATGGCTCTAATTTTGAAGCGTACCTCACCCTTTCTGAGGCGACTTAGAGATTTTGTTAAGGTTATGGACCCAAATAGACCGAGCAGTTCTCGTCAAGTTTCTTCAGGTGTTAGGAGGAGGGCTTCTGACGTCTCTTTGCCTCTTCCGTCACGACAGCTTCGCTGGTTGACCGAGTCAGTGATTTGTCCCATTCAGATGGATAGGACGGAGGCTATAGACGAGGAGAAGGATGTTCCGATTGAGGATCCTGTCCCTCCTTCTTCTACTACTCGTAGGGAGCTTCCAGCTATTAGCGTGACAATTCCAGATCTTCTGGATGATTTGAGATGACGCCTGTCTATTTATCTTCACGCGAACGAGGTAATGGCAGTTTTCATTTTTTCATTTCCTCTTTTTTCACTTTTGGGACAATGGTTTGATCTTGATTCTGAACTTGATGCAGGTTCCCGCCTTTACTCAATCTAGGGGGAACTAGTTCAGCATTTATTCTTTGTACCAGACCCTTTATCTGAGCGTTGGTTTCACCATACTCAGTCACTCCATCTGCTGGACTTTGAGGTGACGATGACACCGCTGGATTGGCGGTTCATCACTTGGATGGAGTTTGCAGGGGAGCTGTGACGAACGAGAATTTTATAACGTTATTTGAATATTTATTAAAATAAATAACTATTTTGATGATTTAATTATTAAGTTAAATAATTAATTCATGAATTTGTGGTGGATTAATTTAATTATATGTGTTACATTGATTAAATTAATGTGTAGTAATTTAATAGTTCAAAGTATATATTTAATTGAGTTTATTTAATTAAATGAATTAATTAAATAAGCATAATGTTATCCTAATTAATTTAATAATTAATTAATGAATTAATAAATTAAAATAATTAATTATATAACAATGTGATTTAATGTGAATTATCTTATGTTATTTAATTGATTTAAATAAGATTAATTGAATTAATTAAAGTGTTACAATTAACTATATACTAAACTAGTTAATTAAAATAAATAGAAAAGGAGTTAGGGGTGTTGCCAAACAGGGCCCTTGTGGAAGTTGTCAGTTAACAAGCAACGACTATTTATATATATATACGTATACTTAATATATCCTAAGTCATTATCAAAAGAAAACGTAGAAAATTTTCAGAGAGAAAAGTTGGGAAAGTGAGAAGAAGATATTGAGAGAAATTGAGAGAAGATTTGATTAAGAATAGATTGAAGGATTAACATATATATTTTTCTACAAACTAACAAGGGTAATTCCTTCTTCTTTAGTTTTGGATTCATGTTCTTATATTTTTTATTTACGTAGTCTAAAAGTTCTTTATGAAACTATGTTGAGAATTAAAGTATGAGATGATTATATATATGTTAGTATATGTTAATAACATATTATATATCATGTATACATGTATTATAGTGATTAAAACTATATAATTTTACCTTAAATGGGTTTTCAAAGATTTACAGAGTTTTTCATTTTACATGTTTGGTATAAGTTCTCTGTGAATGGAGGAAATTGATAATTGTGATTTCATATATATATATATATATATATATATATATATATATATATATATATTAACATATGTCCATGATATATTATATGCCATGTATACGTGATTTACATTGATCACACCAAGTAATTTTGTTAATAATTGGGTTTTATAAAAGACAGAGTATTGAATATGGGTTAATAACCCATATGGGCGAAATAAATGTTGTAATCATATGTTTTAATTAAAATTGACACATGATTATGATTGTATATGTTAAAACAAAGAAAACAAACTTTGAACGGACGGATTCGGAGTTATAACAAATCCGTGCCATCAAATTTCATATTTTTCTTCAAAAACTATCAAGAACACCAAGACCGGTGAAATTTCATGATTTGATTCGAGTAATTGCATGATTTAAGATGTTAAAAATATGTTAATAACATTGTATGATGTTTCTATGAAGTTTAGACTTCATAGAAATCACGGTACTAGTTTGATTTGCATTTAATTGAGATTTTTGGGCCAAATCTGTCCAAAATCGCGAATAGGGGCTGAACCGCCAATGCACGCCAGCCCCAGCGGCTCTAGACCTGCCCCAGCGGGCCCTATGCAGCACCATGCCCACCCCAGCGGGCCTAACCCCCGCCCCAGCGGGGGTAGTGCAGGGAAAATTTCTGTTTTGACCTCCTGAAGTAAATAAGCATAACATTTTCATACAAAACTCCGATTAAGGCGATTCAAGATGATTCGGAAAGATAACGAGTAGACCTACAACTTTAATTCTTCAAGTTTTTTTATTTGAAGTCGTTAAGAGGGGTCAAATTGGCCATCTTTGTGACTGATGCGTATTCGGAGGCAATCGGAAGGAGTCGAACATGCACATACGCAAGTATAGTGCTCTCGACGATAAAAGATGTTGTTCTAAGTTATAAAACATGAAGATTATATGATTTGAAGTTCATGTTAATAAACTAAGTCATTGACATGTATAAGTAATGTGAAGGATCAAGTTAACAACCTAAGTGCGAACTGAATATTGTGATTGTAAAATTGATTATAATTGTTTGAAGGATTATACTAATATGGTACACATATTGTGAATTGATACTCATGTTATGTGGTTAGTTAATAAGTTAACACTAGGAACCAAGTTGTAAGTTGACTTAAATGAGAAGTTCAACATTTGAACATAGAAATTATGAAACTAATCGACATCGTATGCCTAATGTAATGTGTAGGACGTTGAAGAATTGAATTGTAACTAGATTTGTAGCTTGCGCACGAGGCAAGTATTCTATCCTTAAATTATTATTATTGAGAAAGTTATAGACCTAAACTCTATATTGACCAAAGTTCTTATTCTTGCTCGAGTTTAGAATTTCATATGAGCTGTTATGATTCTTTTAAAAGTATCATTTCAGTATACAATAGTTATTCGATTGTATACCCTTGAGAAGTTATTATTCAAATTGAATATCATATATTGTTAAATCCATTAAGACTAGCGAACCCTTATTGATTCGACTAGTCCATAGTTGATAAGCGTTCTAAATTCTAAAGCTACTATTGAGTTATCCAAACTAAACTTTATTTGGTGCAGACTCTGATGTCAAACTGAGATGAACAACCCTATTAAAGGGGAATTGATGATGCTTTATGTGTTGAGGTATTGTGCACAGTATCGGTACGAAGGGCTGATCTCCCTAAGTACGAAGTTAAGTCCATAGTCTTATGACTGTTAAAGGTTTAAAGGTTAATATACTTGACAACCTAGGACAGAGTTCAAGGTCTTATGACCCTTAGATGTAATTTGATTCTCGATTATTATTCTTGATTCAAAAATTGAGCTTTCTGTTATTCAGATTTCTTTGATTTCACTCGCATGTTATTACTGTCATATTTTTTTATACTTGCGGGCATTCGTACTCACTCTTGCATAATAACATTGCAGCTAAGAATGAACGAAGTGATGAACCTTCTAGTAGCAAGGGCAAAGGAAAAGCTAACAAGTGTTGAAGACTTGTGTTGATGTTAAGAATGTTAAAGTTCAAGACTTATGTGTGTGATTAAGACTTATTTATCCGCAATAGAGATTTAAGGTTAAGTATAACCTTGGATTTATTATGTATTATTATTTCAGATGTTGTAACTCTATTATAGGGAGATGATGATTTATTTATCTATTAAATGAATTTTAATATTTATGGGTAGATAGTTGTATGATATTTGAACAGTGAACACCAAATCCTGTGGAAATTTAGATACCGAATTTGGGGGTGTCACAAGTTGGTATCAGAGCCGTAGGTTATGAACCTTAGGTGGGGGAAAAACCTTAGGATAGTAGCCTTCGAGAACATAGAAATGATAACTCTTGTTGAGTTCTAAGAAAGATAATAAAATTACCTTATGTGCTATGTGTTTATGTGTTCATACTTGTTAGAGTGTCGATTAGTATCACTTAACAACTATGACTTAAAACTTATTTTGTCAGGATGTTAGATAGTGGAGGAGCTAGTCAGCCAAGGGATATTGTACCCCTAGAGACTAGAGATGAGGAGCCCCAAGAAATACATACAGTCTGGGAGCAGTTAGTACAGCCAGAGCCATCTCCGTTGATCACAGTCATTGGTCGGGAGCATGAGCCAGAGATTGACGCAGAGGAAGACCCTGAGGAGTTTGAGATCCCGGCTGAGGCAGTCGAGGAGGCGGAGGAGGAATACCTTGAGGAGTTCCCACCAAACTCTATCAGCGCTGATATATATGATTTATTGTATGATCGCAATATAGAGTTACGAGATATGATTCAGGAGTTGAGGGAGCAGACAGTCACTCAACGGTCTACCATCGAGCAGAAGGATGGTGAGGTTGAGACACTCCACAACCGTCTTGGACATGTGGAGTGGGATTTGGTTCATAAGAGGGGCTAAAGTGAGTAAAAGTCAGAGGAGATAGAAAGGTTGAAGAATGAGATAAAAGAGAAATCAGAAAGACTCGCCATAGTAGAAGAAGTTTGGGTGAGCAATACACGACGTGCAGATCTGGCAGAGGATGAAGCGCGTGCAAAGAAAGCTAAGGTTGCAGAGACGTGCTACATGTTTCTGAGGGCCATTGATGAGGCCCAGGACCGAGTTATGAAATATCCAATTCAGTTCGAGGGACTGCCTGGGTATATGTTAGATCGAAGGACTATGTCCCGCATAATGGAGGAGGAGCGTAGCGAAGCTGTTCGACGTCTTAGCAGGCCGTGATGGGACAGTATGATTATGTGAATGCTTAACTAATAGTTAATAATGTAAATTCCAATGTGATTATAAACAAAGGAATCTTATGATGTTTTAAATCCTGTAGATACTTTATCTTGGGATAGTTGATGTAAATGGCAGAAATGCTATCGTACTATGTTAAAACTTTTGATTTTAATAAAATATCAAAGTTTATTTGAGATGATATGAGTTAAAGTGATTATGTTAAATATTTGAGTTAAGTATTAAGTATTTAAGAGATTGAATAAAGATCTAATGAGCATATATCTTAACAGAAATATGCCGCCAAGAAGGAGACAAAATCGTCGACAAGCCCAAGAAGGGTCAACAAATAACAATAACAACAATGATGCCAATGCGAACCCCGTTCAGCAGTTGGTGAATCTGTTAACTGGAGTGATGAATAATCAACCTCAAGCTCCACCGAACACCTCATTTAAAGACTTTAAGGCAGTAGGACCGCCAGAGTTTAGAGGCTCCACAAACCCGGTAGATGCTCAGACTTAGGTTATGGAGATAGAGAAAGTTTTTAAAATTGCCAGAGTTAGGGAGGACCAAAAGACCGCCTACGCGACATTTATGTTAAAATCAGAAGCTAGCTATTGGTGGCAGGTAAATAAGGTCAGGGGAGGAGAAGGTGTAATAACCTGGGAAAGGTTTAAGGAAATGTTTTTCGAGGTGTACTTCCCGACCAGCTCCCAAAATTAAATGGAGGTGCAGTTTCTGGAGTTAAAACAGGGAAATATGTCTGTGCCCGACTACGCGGCAAAGTTTAATGAATTAGCTAGGTTTGCCCAATATCAGGTGCATACTGACGAAATAAAGGTTAGGCGATTTGAGCAGGGACTGAAACCCTGGTTGTATAGCAAAGTGTCAATGTTTCAATTGAACACTTTTGCTGGAGTTCTGGAGAAGGCCATCCTCGCTGAAGGTGGAAGCAAAGCGGTGACCAAGTACAATCAGGATCAGAAGAAGAAGAAAAATGAAAGTGAAGGAAATAATAAGGCTAATGGCAGTGATATGGGAGGAAACAATAATCTTAAATGAAAGTGGAATGACAACCTGTCGTCCGTATATCAGCAAGGGAGTCAGAAGAAAAGGATAGAACCATGCCCAACCTGTGGAAAGACTCACTTGGGAGTTTGCATGAAAGGGAAAAGAGTGTGCTACAATTGTGGTCAGGAAGGCCACATAGCACCTAACTGCCCTAACCGTAAGAAGGGCGCCTGCTACACGTGTGGGTTAAAGGATCACTTGGCTAGAGACTGTCCCAAGAAGGCATCTGGAGGGGCAGGGTCAGGTGGAAATAAGGGAAATAATAGTGGAAATCCTCTTACAATTACCGGACCGACTTCAACAAATCGATCAACTGCAAGGACATTCAACATGACCGTACAGGATGCTGTGCAGTCTCGTGATGTGGTGTCAGGTATCATTCCGATCAATAAAGTCAATGCTTATGTTTTATTTGATTCAGGTGCTACTTGCTCATTTATATCCGATGACTTTGCAAAGAACTTAGAATTGCATAAGGACGAATTAGAAATCCCTATGAACATAGAGATTGCAAACAGGGAAGTGATTCCTATTAGGTATATACACAAGAACTGTAGAGTGGATATTAAGGGTAACGTTATGAATGTAGATCTTATCCCGATTAAACTTGGGGAATTTGACGTTATCTTGGGAATGGATTGGCTATTCAAATATGGGGCTGTAATTGATTTCTAGAAGAAATGTATTAACCTTATGACTCCGTCAAAGGTGGTGTTTTATGGCAGCAAGTCGCCTAGGCAAGCGAGTTGTCTGACGATGATGCAAGCCAGGAAGTTGTTAAGACAAGGCTGTGTGGGATATTTAGCCTACATAGTTGATAGTCGAAAAGTGAATCCAAAGTTAGAGGAAATACTAGTCATAAAGGACTTCATGGATGTGTTTCCAGATGATCTGCCAGGACTTTCGCCTGACAGGGAAGTAGATTTTGTTATCGATTTGGTGCTAGGAACGGCTCCAATATCGAAAGCACCGTACCGGATGGCTCCAGTAGAAATGAAAGAATTGATGGTTCAGTTACAAGAACAACTGGACAAGAAATATATTCAACCGAGTGTATCACCGTGGGGAGCGCCGGTGTTATTTGTTAAGAAGAAGGATGGGACGATGCGGCTCTGCATCGATTATAGAGAGTTGAACAAGGTTACCATTAAGAATAGGTATCCGTTACCAAGGATTGATGATCTGTTTGATCAATTAAAGGGAGCGAGATATTTCTCGAAGATAGACCTGAGAAGTGGTTATCATCAGCTGAAGGTGAGGCCAGAAGATGTCCCGAAGACAGAGTTCAGGACACGATATGGTCACTATGAATTTTTGGTTATGTCATTTGGTCTAACGAATGCGCCTGCTGCATTTATGGGCCTAATGAATAGAGTGTTTAAGCCATTTTTGGACAAATTCGTGGTGGTCTTTATCGACGACATATTGGTGTATTCAAAAACCAAGGAAGAACATGTTAAACATTTGAAGTTGACATTGGAGGTGTTGAGAAGAGAGAAGTTGTACTCCAAATTCTCAAAATGTAAATTCTGGATTGAAAGGGTGCAATTTCTCGGACATGTGATTGATAAGGACAGAATTTTGGTGGATCCCTCCAAAGTCGAACCAATGATAAATTGGGATCAACCGAAAACACCGTCGGAAGTAAGAAGTTTTCTTGGATTAGCAGGTTATTACAGAAGGTTCATTCAAGATTTTTCCAAGATCGCCACTCCGCTAACGAATTTGACTAGGAAAGTTGTGAAATTCATTTGGACGGAGAAGTACGAGGAAAGTTTCCAAGAACTTAAGAAAAGATTGAGTACAGCACCTGTGTTGTCCCTTCCGGATGACACATGAAACTTTGTAGTATATAGTGATGCATCGCATAAAGGGCTAGGATGTGTGCTTATCCAAAATGGCAGAGTCATTGCGTACATGTCACGACAGTTGAAAGATTATGAGAAGGGATATCCAACCCATGATTTAGAATTGGCTGCGGTGGTATTCGCCTTAAAGATTTGGAGACACTATCTCTATGGGGGGAAGTGTGAAATACATACGGACCACAATAGTCTGAAATATATTTTTACTCAGAAAGACTTAAATATGCGTCAGAGAAGATGGCTGGAGTTAATAAAGGACTATGATTGTGATATCTTATACCATCCGGGAAAAGCGAATGTTGTAGCCGACGCCTTGAGCAGAAAGGGTCGGGAGAAGTTGATGATGCTGACAGCACAAGAAGAATTGATTTCAGCCATGGAAAAGCTGGAATTGGAAGTAGGATGTCCAATGGAGACTGACGAGAAGCTGTTCCAGATGCAAGCTGGTACAACTCTCTTGAATAAGGTTAAGGAAGCTCAAATTCTGGATAAGGAATGTGAGGAAGTAAAGAAAAAGATAGCTGAAGGGATTGAACTTAAGTTTAAAATAGACAGCGAGGGATTGTTGAGGTTTTAAAACAGAGTATGGGTACCGCCAGTACCAAAAATTAAGGAGGACATATTGAGCGAGGCTCATAGTTCGAGGTATTCTATTCATCCCGGAAGTACCAAGATGTATCAGGATTTAGGACAACATTTTTGGTGGCCCAATATGAAGAGAGACGTTGCAGATTGTGTTTCCAAGTGTTTAACCTGTTAGAGAGTGAAGGCAGAACATCAGAGACCGAGTGGTTTGCTACAACCTTTAGAGATCCCAGAATGGAAATGGGAACATATTACAATGGATTTTGTGGTTGGCCTTCCGACGACCCAGAAAGGTTACGACGCAGTATGGGTTATCGTTGACCGATTAACGAAATTCGCCCACTTTCTTTCGATCAGAATTAGATTTAACTTAGAACAGTTGGCGAAGTTATACGTGAAAGAGATTGTTTTGAGGCATAGAGTGCCAGTGTCGATTGTTTCTGACCGTGATCCGCGCTTCACATTGAATTTTTGGAAAAGACTACAGGAATGTATGGGAACACAGTTGAGGATGAGTACAGCTTATCACCCTCAGACTGATGGGCAAAGAGAAAGGATGATCTAGACATTAGAGGATATGCTGAGAGCATGCATCATGGATTTTAAAGGCAATTAGGATGATCATTTACCACTTGTAGAATTCGGTTATAATAATAGTTACCACGCTAGTATTGGTATGCCGCCTTACGAAGCGTTGTACGACAGAAAGTGCAGAACTCCACTGTACTGGGATGAAGTTGGCGAGAGACAGTTGCTAGGTCCAGAGTTGGTACAGCAGACAGTAGAGATAGTTAAAATAATCCAGACAAGATTAGTTGCAGCTCAGGATAGGCAGAAGAAATACACTGATCCACACCACAATAATGTTGAGTTAATATCGGGTAGCTTTGTATTTTTGAAGGTCTCTCCCTGGAAGGGAAAGATCAGATTCGGTAAAAAGGGAAAACTGAGCCCAAGGTTTATTGGACCCTTTGAGGTACTACGAAGAATTGGAGAAGTAGCCTATGAGGTAGCTTTACCTCCGGCACTAGAGCATGTCCATAACGTCTTCCATGTGTCAGTATTACGACCTTATAAATCCGATTACAAACATGTGATAGAATATGAACCCCTACAATTTGAGAAAGACTTATCATACGAAGAAGTTCCTGTTCAAATTGTTGACAGGAAAGAGCAAGTTCTCAGGAATAAAGTAATACCTTCTGTTAAGGCAATTTGGAGGAACCACAACGCTGAAGAAGCTACGTGAGAACTCGAAGAGAATATGATGAAGAATTATCCACACTTATTTTCTTAAATATGTGACCGCGATTCTAGGGACAGAATCTTTTTAAGGGGGGAGAATGTGACGACACGAAATTATAAATCGAACCGTGATTCTGAGGACAGAATCCTTTTAAGGGGGGAAAGATGTGACGAACGAGAATTTTGTAACGTTATTTGAATATTTATTGAAATAAATAAATATTTTGATAATTTAATAATTAAGTTAAATAATTAATTCATGAATTTATGGTGGATTAATTTAATTATATGTGTTACATTGATTAAATTAATGTGTAGTAATTTAATAGTTCAAAGTATATATTTAATTGAGTTTATTTGATTAAATAAATTAATTAAATAAGCATAATGTTATCCTAATTAACTTAATAATTAATTAAAGAATTAATGAATTGACATAATTAATAAATAAAAATATTAATTATGTAATAATGGGATTTAATGTGAATTATCTTATGTTATTTACTTGATTTAAATAAGATTAATTGAATTAATTAAAGTGTTACAATTAACTATATACTAAACTAGTTAATTAAAATAAATAGAAAAAGAGTTAGGGGTGTTGCCAAACAGGGCCCTTGTGGAAGTTGTCAGTTAACAAGCAACGGCTATTTTTATATATATACGTATACTTAATATATCCTAAGTCATTATCAAAAGAAAACGTAGAAAATTTTCAGAGAGAAGTCAGAGAGAAAAGTTGGGAAAGTGAGAAGAAGAGATTGAGAGAAATTGAGAGAAGATTTGATTAAGAATAGATTGAAGGATTAACATATATATTTTTCTACAAACTAACAAGGGTAATTCCTTATTCTTTAGTTTTAGACACATGTTCTTATATTTTTCATTTACGTAGTCTAAAAGTTCTCTATGAAACTATGTTGAGAATTAAAGTATGAGATGATTATATATATGTTATTATATGTTAATAACATATTATATATCATGTATACATGTATTACAGTGATTAAAACTATATAATTTTGCCTTAAATGGGTTTTCAAAAATTTATAGAGTTTTTCATTTTACGTGTTTGGTATAAGTTCTCTATGAATAAAGGAAATTGATAATTGTGATTTCATAGATATATATATATATATATATATATATATATATATATATATATATATATATATTAACATATGTCCATGATATATTATATGCCATGTATACGTGATTTACATTGATCACACCAAGTAATTTTGTTAATAATTGGGTTTTATAAAAGACAGAGTATTGAATATGGGTTAATAACCTATATGGGTGAAATAAATATTGTAATCATATGTTTTAATTAAAATTGACACATGATTATGATTGTATATGTTAAAACAAAGAAAACAAACTTTGAACGGACGGATTCGGAGTTATAACGAATCCGTGACGTCAAATTTCATATTTTTCTTCAAAAACTATCAAGAACACCAAGAACGGTGAAATTTCATGATTTGATTCGAGTAATCGCATGATTTAAGATGTTAAAAACATGTTAATAATATTGTATGGTGTTTCTATAAAGTTTAGACTTCATAGAAATCACGGTACTAGTTTGATTTGCATTTAATTGAGATTTTTGGGTCAAATCTGTCTAAAATCGCGAACAGGGGCTGAACCTCCAATGCACGCCCGCCCTAGCGGCTCTAGACCTGCCCCAGCGGGCCCCATGCAGCACCATACCCGCCCCAGCGGGCCTTACCCCCGCTCTAGCTGGGGTTTTGCAGGGAAAACTTCTGTTTTGACCTCCTGAAGTAAAATAAGCATAATGTTTTCATACAAACTACGATTAAGGCGATTCAAGATGATTCGGAAAGATAACGAGTATACCTACAACTTTTATTCTTTAAGTTATCAATTTGAATTCATTAAGAGGGGTCAAATTGGCCATCTTTCTGACTGATGCGTATTCGGAGGCAATCGGAGGGTGTCGAACATGCACATACGCAAGTATAGTGCTCTCGACGATAAAAGATGTTGTTCTAAGTTATAAAACATGAATATTATATGATTTGAAGTTCATGTTAATAAACTAAGTCATTGACATGTATAAGTAATGTGAAGGATCAAGTTAACAACCTAAGTGCGAACTGAATATTGTGATTGTAAAATTGATTATGATTGTTTGAAGGATTATACTTATATGGTACACATATTGTGAATTGATACTCATGTTATGTGGTTAGTTAATAAGTTAACACTAGGAACCAAGTTGTAAGTTGACTTAAATGAGAAGTTCAACAGTTGGACATAGAAATTATGAAACTAATAGACATCGTATGCATAATATAATGTGTAGGACGTTGAAGAATTGAATTGTAACTAGATTTGTAGCTTGCGCACGAGGCAAGTATTCTATTCCTAACTTATTATTATTGAGCAAGTTATAGACCTAAACTCTATATTGAGCAAAGTTCTTATTCTTGATTACTCAAGTTTAGATTTTCATATGAGATGTTATGATTCTTTTAAAAGTATCATTTCAGTATACAATACTTATTCGATTATATACCCTTGAGAAGTTATTATTCAAATTGAATATCATATATTGTTAAATCCTTTAAGACTAGCGAACCCTTATTGATTCGACTAGTCCGTAGTTGATGAGCGTTCTAAATTCTAGAACTAATATTGAGTTATCCAAACCAAACTTTATTTGGTGCGAACTCTGATGTCAAACTGAGATGAACAACCCTATTAAAGGGGAATTGATGATCCTTTATGCGTTGAGGTATTGTGCACAGTATCGGTATAAAGGGCTGATCTCCCTAAGTACGAAGTTAAGTCCATAGTCTTATGACTGTTAAAGGTTTAAAGGTTAATATAGTTGACAACCTAGGACAGAGTTCAAGGTCTTATGACCCTCAGATGTAATTTGATTCTCGATTATTATTCTTGATTCAAAAGTTGAGCTTTCTGTTAATCAGATATCTTTGATTTCACTCGCATGTTATTACTGTCATATGTTTTTATACTTGCGGGCATTCGTGCTCACTCTTGCATAATAACATTGCAGCTAAGAATGAACGAAGTGATGAACCTTCTAGTAGCAAGGGTAAAGGAAAAGCTAACAAGTGTTGAAGACTTGTGTTGATGTTAAGAATGTTAAAGTTCAAGACTTATGTGTGTGATTAAGACTTATTTATTTACGTTTCCGCAACAGAGATTTAAGGTTAAGTATGTCCTTGGATTTATTATGTATTATTATTTCAGATGTTGTAACTCTATTATAGGGAGATGATGATTTATTTATCTATTAAATGAATTTCAATATTTATGGGTAGATAGTTGTATGATATTTGAACAGTGAACACCAAATCCTGTGGAAATTTAGATACTGAATTTGGGGGTGTCGTAGGAGCCAGTGCCTTTGGTGCAAAATATTTCTCCGGCTGCAGTTCGATCCCTCTTAGGAGTTACTACGATGGCCCTCAAGGGTCAAGCTGTCCGTTCTGGCCCTTTGAGCATTGATGCTACGAATGGGGTTGTGTCCGCGCCTCTGCCTAATGATCAGAGGGATAGAGATTGTATCCTTCAGTGGCTGTTCTTGGTCATCATCAGGGGTTGTTTCCTATTGGACAACTCCTCGACGATTTCTTTCGCTTTCGTCAGCGCCACTCGGGATGTGGACCATATCAAAGAGTTTGATTGGGGCTCATTCACCTTTGCCTACTTCCTTAGAGGGATGCACCTACGCTCAGAGGGCGTAACCGAGGCTTGGCTAGGTTTTTACACATTTATGCTGGTGAGTAATTTCTTCTTTATCTTTCAATTTCCCTCGTTCGGGTTGTCGATCTTTATTACTGAGGACATTTGATCATTGTATTTCTAATTTTGGGCATACGAGAGGCTCCCTTGCCTACGCATAGTTACTACTTTAGGTCTGGAGACCTATCTGTGGGGACGACAATGACATTATTCCACATTTACAGAGGTCCTTGTGGCAAAGGGGTTTACTCATTCTCGCTTGCAGTTGGAGTTGTTGATCATCGATTCTGTCACATGGGTTCCTTACCCCCCTGATTATCTGACAGTCGATTTTGAGAACAGTTTCTCGACCGGGATGAAGATATATTATTAACTCGTCAGATCCCTTTCTTGACGGAGGGAGGTTGGGAGCTCTACTTGGGAGAGTGTTCCATCAGGAGTATTGTAGGGGAGATTTGCATTCCATATCTTCCCCCCGTTGGACGTCAGTGGTCTTTATCTCAGCCGATCACAGAGATTTCCCTAGCGAGTTTGGACGGCTTTACATTATCAAAGGGCTCTTATACTCAGGAGGCATTTTATCACTGGTGGGCTCCTCGCACCATTGGGGCTCAGACCCGTGCTACTCAGTTCTTGGCAGACATGGTTCCCGGGTCTGTAATGATGACAGACTGGATTGCCTGTGTTAGTGAGCCCACTCATTTGGAGCAGATTACTAACTTGACCCAACGATTGGACCAGGAACATTTTTTTTATCAGGAATTTAGGCAGGGATCCCTCAGAGGCAAATTCTTTTGATCCATCTAGCTCTGGCACTGGCTCCTCAGGTGGCCCATATTCTGACAGCTTTATTGGAGCAGATCCGTCGCTATACCGACCCGATATCTAGTCTGGCAGAGATACAGTGACTTAGGCAGAGTTGTAGCAGGTTAATTGGCTGGATGCAGATATCATAAATTTCTTTCGATAGGCTCGTTATCTCTTTTGATAGGCCTCTGTTAGACATTGGGTGGATGTGCCCCATTTCCCTGTACTTTTTATTTTTAGCTTTCAGACAGAGATGATGTATTAGATGATGATGTATTTAGGAATGTATGTATAATGCCTTCTATTCATTGCATCATATTGTCATTTATTATTGTTATTTATCATGATGCATTCATTATATATCATGGTTATGCATGCATATTGATGAGTTTAGCATTGACCCCTTGATGGTCTCATAATACAGTTCTACAGATGTCTTCATCCACCGTGACCAGGATCGAGCACAGTCCTCCTACTCTGATAGCCTCATCTTTGAGGTTATGGTATGATAGTCTACCCCATTTGGATCGAGTGGCAGTTGATCGCCTGCTGGGACATTCTATGGCCCTCCTGACATTCTAGGTTCCAGCGGGCTTTGTGGAAGGCATGTTATCATGCTAGATCCCTGAGAGACAGGTCTTCAGGTTTGGGACTTACGAGTTGACTCCTACGCTGGAGGCGTGTGAGAGGATTACAGACCTTCCGCTGGACCGACCCTGTGTTAGGGTACCTATTAGAGAGTTGAGGTGACAGTTTATGACCTTGACCGGTTTGTGGTGCACAATCATCTTAGACGAGATTACCTCAGGGCATGTAGTATCCCTGGATTTCTTGATCGACTATTTTGAATCGCTAGATACTGCACTCAGGAGATTTTTCCATTTATGAGGATGAGTGGCGGGCTTCCCGAGTAGATGCTTTATTGATGTGCGTTATGGCTTATCTATACATGCCACTGTATATGGAACATCTGGATATTGTCCTGATCACAGTAGTTAGTGCTCTCAGAGAGGGTCGCACCATCTTGCCCATGATATTAGCAGAGACCTTGATGTCAGCCTCATTCTGTCATACCCATACTACCGAGTTCTTCATAGGTAGTGCAGTATTGTTATACATCTGGTTTATGATGCATTTGAGACCGATCGGTATTTTCAGACCCCATGGATATTGCTTGACACATGAGATATTTGCATCTTAATATTTTTGACCGGCTGACTGTGTAGATACAACGTCTTGCTTTGTCTTCTTGGCCGTGATTGAGGATTCTTTCTCCATTTTGCATTGCTCAAGATTTAGCTCCCCTTACATCTTTGTCACCTATGCAGCGGGTATGGACTTTTTGCCAATGGCTGGTCTGCGAGGAGTGACTACATATCATCCTTTGGCTGTCATAGGACAGTTCGGCCAGTACCAGGATGTTTATTCTTTTGATGGAGCTTTTGATCAGTGGTTACCAGGCTCGTCTTTGTCAGAGGATAATTTGTATAGAGTTTATGATTATTGGATCCATTGAGAGAGGGTTGATTTTTCCTCGAGTCATCCGGGTCGTTCCTCAGAGTATTCTACATAGTTAGAGGCAGATATTGCATCATCTATAGTTGCTTATTTAGAGCCTAACTCTGATTCTGATGAGGAGGAGCCTATGGAGGATCCTGTTTCTCCCACCGAGGATGAGATGTTTTCTAGTTTGACAGTAGCCCTTATCAGTGACACCCCTAGTTCTTCAGTTGTTTCTGCCCTACCTTCTGTAGAGTCTTTGGAGAAGGTGATACAGCTTTTGACCTTTGAGAGGGATCAGGCTAGAGCCTGAGTGTTGACGACCCTTTTCGACCGGGATGTTGCTCTTGCTGAGAGAGATGAGGCTCGGGCTTCCAGGGATGCTTCTGTTGTTGAGAGAGATGAGGCTCGAGCTACCAGAGATGCTTCTGTTGCTGATAGTACGGCTCTCAGATCATATACAGAGGGTATTGTTGCAGATATGAGTGCCTTTACGGATGACCATGGTAGCACTCTGCAGATGGCGGTAGATCTTTTAGCTCGTGTTGAGGCTACAGGTCAATAGCTCAAAGATGCGCCTCCATCTCCAGAGAGGGATGCTATGTTGGATTTGCTATCCCGTTTGACCGCGGGTTTATAGATTAGCTTTCATTTTCCTACATAGACTAGGTTAGCCATTTTTGTCATGTACAAGATACATTGTATATATTAAACAGTATTATATGGCAAGAAAATATATTTTGATTCACTTCCCTTTTGTATATGTCTTGATCTTTGCTTGATGATTACCACTTTCTATGTGACTTGTTGTCTTGATGTATCACGAGCTCTTCCTTGATGGACTGACATTGAGATGTTGGAGGGTCTCTCAAAAAGGTTTGTCGATCATGGAGGTTTTATAAGATTTGGGTTTTATATAAGGTTTGGTGTCTTGAGACTGTTCTTTAATTGGATATTTGAGTGTATAGGTAAAGTGTTTGGCTTTTCTTTTAAAAGTTAAACCGCACCATAGATAGGGTTGCCTACGTACTCCCAAGGTTGAGGGAGATCAGGTCTTTCGTAGTTCAAGACTTATAGTAAAGACTTGAATTGATTTGATTTAATTTTTTTTCTTTTTTTTTTTCAGAACAATGATGGCAGTTTACAGGTTACTTAGACATAGTACTTTTCACGGTGTCTGAATTGATAAGCTGGGGATATTCCTCCCCATTCACTTGTTGCAATCTAAGGGCTCCTCCTGTCAACACTTCCTTGACGATGAAAGGTCTTTCCCAGTTTAGGGTGAATTTTCCTCTGGCTTCATCTTCATTGGCGAGGATCTTCTTTAGTACCAAGTCATTTTCCTTGAATTGCCTAGACCGGACCTTCTTGTTGTAAGACCGAGCAATCCTCTGTTGATACAATTGACTATGGAAGATGGTTGCCGCCTATTTCTCATCTATCAGAGATAAGTGGTAGTATCTCTCTTATATCCATTGGTCTTCTTCCATCTGAGCATCTATCAATACCCTTAATGATTTCATTTCTAGCTCTATGGGAAGTACAACTTCCATGCCATAGACAAATGAATAAGGGGTAGTCCCATTAGAAGCGCACATTGACGTTCTATAGGCTAACAGAGTTAGACGCAATAAGTCAGGCCATTCTTTGTGGTTACGGACATCTTTTGCATAATTTTCTTGATATTCTTGTTGGCTGCTTCGACAGCACCATTCATCTTGGGACGATAGATAACGGAATTAAGATGTTTGATATGGAATTTGCTGCATAATTCCTTCATCATCTGGTTGTTTAGATTCTTAGCATTGTCTGATACGATCACCTCCGGTTGTCCGTCTTGACAGATTATGTTATTTCTGATGAAACCATTAATCACCTCCTTAGTAACTTTGGGAAAGGAGGCAGCTTCGACCCATTTGGTGAAGTAGTCGATCATGGTGAAGATAAACTGATGACCGTTGATGGCTTTGGGATCTATTAGTCCAATCACGTCCATCCCCCACATGGAAAAGGGCCATGGCGAACTCATATTGTGTAGTTCGTTTAGAGGAGCGTGGATGACATTTCCATGGATTTGGCATTGATAACATCTCCTGACGTGATCGTCACAGTCGGCTTTGAGGGAATCCAGTAATGCCATGTTCTTAATATCTTCTTGACAAGTAAAAGGCAGCTCATATGTGGACCATAGACTCCACCGTGGGCTTCATTCATAAGTCTTTGGGCTTGGTCTTTGTCTAGGCACCTTAGCAAGCCTATTACAGCGTCTCTTTTGTAGAGTGCATCTCTGCTTAGATAGAACTTCATGGCCATTTTATGGATCCGTTTTCTTTCACCTTGGCTTTCCCCAGGGGGCATAGATCCATCTCGCATATATTCTTTGATGTCCTGATACTAGGGATGTTTGATGGGAGGTAGTTCATCAGATACTTCTCCAATATAATTTCCATAGGTTGGTGCCTTCTGGCTTGCAAATTTGATATCATGGATTCCTTTTCTATCCGATATATGGATCAAGGAAGGCAGAGTTGCTAATACATCCGCGAAATCATTTCTATTTCGAGGGATATGAATAAAGGTTATTTCTTAGAACTCCATAGCCATCTTGATGACCTGCCAATGATAGGGCAATAAATGCAATTCCTTGGTGTGATATGCCCCGGTGGTTTGTCTGATGACCAACTCGGAATCTCCAAAGACTGCTAACCGTTGGATACCCATGGATTGGGCCAGTTTCAATCCCATAATACAGCCTTCATACTCTGCTGTGTTGTTGGTGTTGACAAACTACAGTTTGATGGCCATGGAATAATGTTCTCCAGAAATAGATACAAGAACTGCCCTTGCTCCTGCACCTTTCAAGTTTACAGTTGCGTCAAAGTACAGTTTCCAGAATTGGTCGCTATCTTCTCGAGGGTTTTGCTGAATTGTTATTATTCCATCATCTGGGAAATAAGTTTCCAAGGGTTCGAAGTTCTGTGATGGTGCTTCGGCCAATTGATCTGCAATTCCTTGACCTTTGATGGACTTTTGAGTCATGTAGATGATATCGAATTGCTGGAGGATCAATTGCCATTTGGACAATTGGCAATTCAACATGAGCTTGCTGAATATATACCTTAGAGGATCCATGCGGGATATGAGATAGGTTGTGTGCTAATGAAGATAATGTTGTAATCTCATGGATGCTAAAGCACAACAGGTCTTTTCAATCAAAGTGTACTTTTGCTCACCGCTGCTGAATCTTTTACTGAGGTAATAGATAGCTCTTTCCTTGCCTCTATCATCTTTCTGTCCCAGCATACAACCCACAGCGTTGGCGTTGACCGATATGTACACGAATACAGGAACTTTGTCCCTTGGCGATACCAAAACAAGAGCTTCCACCAGTTACTTTTTGATGGCGAGGAAGGCTTTTTGATCTTCATTCCATTTTCCGGAGGAATTTTTCCTTAACAGCTTGAATATGGACTCACAAGTTGTGGTGAGTTGGGAGATTAATTTGCTTATGAAATTGATTCTCCCAAGGAATCCCCATAATCGACGTCGGGAAAAAAATCCGCGGGTCGGGTCACAACTCGAATCTTTCTCTCTTCTTAAGTTATCTCTACTCTCACTCTTTTTATTGCAAAAAAAGGTTTTAAAGGGTTTTTTTAGGAAAATGCCAACATGTATCATGTCGAGGATTTGAACATTTTACAGAGTCGCCAGTTGGTAGATTTGAAATGGTTGAACCAACTCTACCGAGTTTTGTTTGAAAGAGGCCCAATTGCTGGACACTGTCGAAACTTGATCTTTGAAAACAAAGTTTGAGTTCGGGGGCTTGGTTAAGTGTGGGGAAGGTGTTAGGCACCCCACAACTCCCGTGTAAACATGGTACCACATCTTTTCAATATTTCCCTTAAAAACTAAAGTGTGTGTGTGTGTGAATGCTGTTTGAAAATTGGGCCTATGTTTGATGGAAAACATGTCTATGCATCGTTGAACCTATATACGAAGGGTTTGATTTGATTTGCAAAAAGTCTTTGATTTGATTTGTAAAAGGGTTTTGATTTGATTTGCAAAAGCTTCTTTTCTTCAAAAATGTTATTGAAATGATTTTTTGAAAGAAGGTTTTCAAACCCTTATGCTATCATAGGAATTGAAGCATATCGATACTTTAATTTTATCTTTTTAGCCTTAAGGCTCAATTGGAATGGTGATTGTCGGGTTGCGAAGCATCCTCGACCACAACATATATACAAATGTCGGTCTCCTCATGGGTATGATAGCCATCGGAGGGACTCTGACACGACAAACCATTATTCTCATTATGTTGAGACCTTAAATCCGGATAACCGTTTTAAGGTCTTTTTGTATGTACATTTTTACAGAAAAACTGGCAGGGTATATTTCTAAAGTGGAGTTTGTCCATCGTGGAAATCAGATTCTGATTATTTTGATCATGAATCCCATGATTCCTAGGCTCATATATGAGTAACCAATAAACCTGCACAGCTCAAATTTGTACAGAAAAAGAGATATATCCCAAATGTCACCAGAACCGAGGATTCATTCAGTAAATTCTGGTTCACACCTGGCCGAAGCGTCTCGTTCCAACTCGATAGCAATCTAAGGTCCGCGAGGTTGCTTGTATAACTGAAACTAGAAAAATGCTAGATTTAAATAAATCTCAGCCATTCTAGCTTCCCGGTTCCGTCTGTACCGATTTTGAACCAATTGAAAGCTAGAGTTGGCGAGATTTAAATAAATCTAGTTTGCCCGCATATATGTCAGTGTCGATTCATATAAAATGAATATTTAAAGCAACATTTTAATAAAAGCGAGTAAAACAATATATATACAATTATATATACAAAAGCTGTAAAGGGCGATGGGTTTTCACACCGGTGCCCGGACTGAGATTGAAATATATATATATATATATATATATATATATATATATATATATATATCTTTATAAAAGCTGTATAAAAGCCACGGAATGATCCAGGCTAGACAGAATTGAAATATATATAGAAAAATAGTAGAAAGGGCGATGGGTTTTCACGCCTGTGCCCGAAATGGAATTGAAATATATACAGAAAAGTAGTCAACCAAGACTGGGAAGATAACCCAGTGTGGTGAATGTTGTAGAAATATACAAAAATAGTAAAAAGGCCACAAAATAATCCAGGCCGGACTAGAATGTAAATGTACAGAAACGTAGTCAACCAAGACTGAGAAGATAATCCAGTGGTGGTGAAAGTTGCTTATATATGCATATTTATATATAAAAGCATTAAAAGGCCACAGAATAATCTAGGCTGAACTAAAATATAAATATATATATAAAGACAGAAAACTAGTCAACCAAGACTGGGAAGATAACCCAGTGGTGGTGAAAGTTGCTTATATATGCATATTTATATATAAAAGCAGTAAACTACCGCAGATTTGACATCCGAGCTTGATAGAATTGAAAGGGTAGTAATATTTACAGTTAAATATATACGAAAAAATGCCAAACCCGGACTGGAAAAATAACCTAGTCTGGCGAAGTTGCTTAGTATGAAAATACGAGTATGTGCAAGCTGCTGGAAGCTACGGATCGTCAATCCGAGTTGTAGAAATGCTAGAAAATAATTTTGTGTACAAAAATGTACCAAAAGTTAACAAAAACGGCCACAGAACTGAGTTCCAGGCATATTTAGAAAATGAAACTTGATATGCAAGTGTATAAAAATGGAAAGAAGTAGTATTGACTTGCTGATCGTAAAAATACTCACAATGGACTGCTACACAGGCTTTTTGCCAAATCGTAGGCTTTGAACGTCCGAATCGACCGGTTATTTTCTGGTATGTGGGTATATCTACGTGTTAGAGTAAAAAAAATTGGGTTTGGAAGACAAAAAAATAGACAGAAAACAAAAAGGGCATGGGTTCGGAGCGTTTCTAAATTCTTAAAATGACAGGGGGGGTACACCTCTATATATAGGCCAGGGAGCCTCCACTCTACCTGTTGCTACTGTAGGTAGAGGTGCTGCTCCATGTGGTGGGGCCCATATGGTGGTCTTCATTGCCTCAAAGTACGTGCACACCGAGCAACGCAAGGTCGAAGTCGAAACTTTCTAACTTTTGATCGGAGCGTCTGTTTGAGGCGTGCGATACCTTTCTAGAAAACCCTTGTCGAGAGTGTCACAATGACATGGGATAAAACATTTTTTGGGTCCAAGAAGACGGGTTCATAACCAGGTCTTCGATTCCCCACAGTTTGTCCGTTGAGCTGTCTTGCGCTGTTTGCACTCGGGATCATTGTTATGGTTCGTTCTAAACTTGGTGGCATCAATTCAGCTTGAGTTTGATCGAATCAGCTTAGAGTTGGTAAAATGATCGTTTTACCCCTTCTGGGGTTTCCTTCAGTGCCGGTATGACCTTTGGTTGACTTCTTGGGGCTGTTTCCAAGACTTGGATCCCATTCGAGTCTGTTTGTCCTCAGTGTTATCTCTGAGGCTAACTTGGTCGCTCCAGGTTTTCCTCTGGAGATGTTTTGAGTCTTTAGGTTTGTTCCAGAAGTTGACCTGATTTCCCGGGTTGAGACCGGGGCTGACCTGTTCCTCACGGGTTGAGACCGGAGCACACCTGTACCTCCCGGGTTGAGACCGGGGCTGACCTGTACCTCCCGGGTTGAGACCGAGGCTAACCTGGACCTCCCGGGTTGAGACCAGGGCTGCCCTGTACCTTCTGGGTTAAGACCGGGGCTGTCCTGTACCACCTGGGTTGAGACCAGGACTGACCTGTATCTTCTGGGTTGAGACCGGGGCTGACCTGTACCTCCCGAGTTAAGACCGGGGCTGACCTATACCTTCCGGGTTAAGACCTGGGCTGACCTGTTATGACGCCCCCAGAATAGATCCAATCCAACCAACCCATTCTGAGTCGCCAAACACATGGTATAGAATTCAAATACAAACTTTTATATCAAACGGTCGTGCAAAATACGACCACACAACTGTGAGTGTCAATACAAATATGTAGAAAATATAAACATTCAAACTAAATCCTCATTACAATTATTATCACACTATTTTATAAAAATAGTGAGGACTACTATTGATCTAACTCGGACCATCACTCTGTCCCCCGACTAGTCCCTGCGACATTCTCATTTCCTGAAGAGGACAATAGATGAAAAGGGTGAGCTCAACTAGCCCAGTAAAGAATATTATAACTAAGATAATAAAGAACAATTTATCGTTAGTCTTCAACAAATCAGATAAAATATTATGAACAACAAGTTTTAGATCAACTACTACAGCAGAAAAAACAATGCATCAGAAGAGTTAAGTAGGAAATAATGTCTACTATCTTCTATGATTTGAAAGTCCATAATCAATATTTTATCCCTGTAACATCAATCAATATATATCTTGAATCAAATATTCATCTTTGCACTACAGGCCAAAGATATTCATTTATATCACCAGTTGGTCAAGTTCATCTCAACACAGTCCATCTTTGCACTACGGGACAAAGATATTTATCAAATAATCATCCATCTTTGGATCTTTGCACTATAGGCCAAATATATTCATCAAATAATCATCCATCTTTGCACTACAGGCCAAAGATATTCTTTTGTATCACCATTTAAGACTGAAGATGATGAAAAATATTTTAAAGAACGAATCCAGTGAGATAAAGGACAAAAATTAGGGATTCGTAATTTAATTTATCCAAGTTTAAGAATACTCCATAATCATCAATTGTGGAGCAAAATTCAAGAATGAAGATCAAAACATGGATCCAATCAAAGATAGGAACCATAATAGCCAACTTGGATCAAGAAAAGAAAATTTAAATTTTTGTGTGAATAGTGTCGTATTCATGAATAGTGTCGTATACGTGAATAGTGTCGTATACGTGAATAGTAACCCCGACATGAAAAGGTAAAATTTTTATAAGAAAAATCATACTTCGTGAATAGTACTCGTGAATAGTACCGTATTTATAAATAGTGCCGTATACGTGAATAGTAATCCCGACATGAAAAGGTAGAAATTTCATAATAAAATTCATACCAATATTTCGATGAAATGATATTGAAAGCAATAACATCATTTACGAAAAATATAACATCTCTTACCTCAAAAGAATAGTACTTCTGATTGGAATATCGAATATAATACTGAAGAAAACTTGCACTGTATAGCAACACTCAAAGTATCTAAATACTCACAAAAATACGCTCGATATTATAGAGAAAGAAAACTTCTGATTCTGGTGTGATTTTCAAATTCTAACCTAAACATTCTATTTATAGGAAAATGCTTAGAACGCCAAAGCAGAAAATTTAATAAAATATTATTTATTTATTTTCTTTTTCTTCACACACCACCCGTAGCCATTCTTGGAAATTTTTCCTCCAGCAATCAGCCAACAAAAGTCAAGAGTGGGGCCCACCCATTCTAGAAGAATTCTCCACCAAAAATAAATTCAGACTCAATATTCCGGAACTTCAATAATTCATAATAAATAGCCCTTTTATCAGAAAAATACAAATCTTATATCCTTTCCATAGGAAATTTAATTCTCTACAACTTTGTAGAAGAAAGGTTTTCCAAATTCCGAATGAAAAATAACCGAAATCCATATACGGATGATTTTTCACACCAAAATACTGATAAAAACTTATCAGCACTAATTCTTTCATTTATGTCCACAATGAATAAATATTTCCTTATCATATAAATCAATAATTAATTATTCATAAATAATATTATAGAACTGCAATATTGACAATCAGGTTATTCTTAGGAAAGAGGAGCCTTCCGATAAGGATTTCTCTTTACTGGATCGTAATTAAATAACCCCTCCTAGACAGAACTTTCTTAGACATTGCCAATAATGCTATCTAATAATATTATTCAAATAATATGAATTATTGATCTGATAATGGAAAATACTGTGCAGTAGTAATTATTGAATTAGCAATAATATAAAAATACTGTGCAATACCTTGTGCTACTGTGCAACAACGCGTATAACATAATTTTAACCATCGGGTATTCCAACAGTGTTAACGATAACCGTTACGCCGTTATTTATTAAAAAAACTCATTCATGTCGTTTTCTTCATCCGATAGTTATTCCGTTATGGGGCCCACAAATGGCTGCACCGTCGTACGAATATTCCCCTACAGCAAGAATATTCCACGACCAAACGAATATTCTTCGACAACAATGAATATTTTATAACCACTTGCTTATTTTAAAATATTTGATTTTTACCCATAACTTACCACATCTATCAAATCAACCCCTTACTATTTAAAATAATATATAGAGAAAATTTAATTTTATTCATAATAAGTTGGGGTCTTACAACCTCCCCTCTTTATGAAATTTCATCCTCAAAATTGACATACATACCTGGTGTTTCGAAAAGGTGAGGGTTCCTCGCTTTCATTTTCGATTCTAACTCCCAGGTCATTTCCTCAATAGCATGATTCCTCCACAAAACTTTGACTTGTGGTATAACCTTTGTGCGTAGAACCTGCTCCTTCCTATCCAAGATCTTGACAGGTACCTCCTCATACGTTAAATCTTCGGCTATCTCGTCTGGTTCTAACTCAATAATGTGGTTCGGGTTTTTCACATATTTACGTAACACAAATATGTGAAACACGTTATTAACACGAGACATGCTTGGAGGTAATGCGAGTCTATAGGCCACATTTCCTACTCGGTCAAGAATCTCAAATGGACCAATGAATCGTGGATTGAGCTTTCCTCTCTTTCCAAATCTCGTAACTCCTTTCCACGGAGCAACACGTAACAATACATGGTCCCCAACATTAAATTCTACGTCCTTTCGATAAAGATCCGCATAACTCTTTTGTCGATCCTGTGCCATTTGTATACGTTGTTGAATCATTTGGATCATTTCCGTAGTCATACGTACTAACTCCGATCCCAACAATGTTGCTTCACCCACCTCATCCCAACATACTGGAGAACGACACTTTCGTCCATACAATGCCTCGAATGGAGCCACGCCTATACTTGCCTGATAACTGTTGTTGTAGGAGAATTCCACCAATGGTAGGTACTTATCCCAACTCCCTTTGAAGTCTAGAACACAAAGTCTCAATAGATCTTCAAAAGTTTTAATAGTTCTTTCCGATTGCCCGTCCGTTTGAGGATGATATGCCGAACTGAATCGTAAATCCGTGCCCATAGCTTTCTGCAAACTAACCCAAAATCGTGAAGTAAATCTTGGGTCACGATCCGAAACTATGTATACTGGCATGCCATGCGACCTCACAATCTCATTCACGTACATACGAGCAAGACGCTCAAGGGAATAAGTCTCCCGTATCGGCAAGAAATGAGCAGACTTGGTTAATCTATCAATAATAACCCAAATCGCATCTATGCCTTGAGAAACTTTAGGAAGACCCATAACGAAATTCATGGTAATGTGTTCCCACTTCTACTTTGGAATCTCAAGTGGTTGCAATGGACCCTTCGACACTTGATGCTCCGCCTTTACACGTTGACAAGTTAAACATCTCGAAATAAACTCCGCGATCTCTCTCTTTATATTGCTCCACCAAAATGTATGTCGAAGATCACGATACATTTTGGTACTCCCAGGATGGATTGCAAATGGTGTGTTGTGTGCCTCCATCATCATTCTATGCTTCAAGTCAGAATAGTTAGGAACAGAAAGTCTGGAGTTGACTCGAAGTATTCCTTCTTCATCGATTCTTACTTTTGGAATGGCACCTTCTTGTACCTTCTTCCTCATCTTTATCAACCCTGGGTCTGTAGCTTGAGCAGCTTTAACTTTATCAATCAAAGCTGGTTCTACGTGTATACTTGACATCATTATGTGGGTCCCCGGAGTCTTGAACTCTATCTCTATCTTTTGTAACTCACACAGAATAGACCTTTGTGTTGACAGCATCGCACTCATTTTCGCATATGATCTTCTACTCAACGCGTCAGCTACCACGTTCGCTTTACCAGGATGGTATTGGATGTTATGGTCATAATCTTTTAACAGCTCAAGCCAACGTCGTTGCCGCATGTTGAGTTCCTTTTGAGTGAAGAAATATTTAAGGCTCTTATAATCCGTATAGATCTCCACTTTCTCTCCATACAGGTAGTGTCTCCAGATCTTCAACGCAAAAATGAGTGCTGCCAACTCTAGATCATGAGTAGGATAATTCCTCTCATATTCCTTGAGTTATCGCGAGGCATAGGCTATGACTTTTTCATGTTGCATGAGAACACATCCTAACCCTTTGCCCGAAGCATAGCTGTAGATAACAAATCCATCCGAACCAGATGGTATTGTCAGAACAGGTGCCGAGATAAGTCTCCTCTTGAGCTCTTGGAAGCTCTTCTCGCACTTCGATCACCGACTTTGGTCGCTCCTAACTTTGTATTGCTTCAATCTTTGTCGGGTCAATAGATACTCCATGTTTCGATACCACGTGCCCAAGGAATGCTACTTCCTCAAGCCAGAACTCATATTTCTTCAGCTTGGTATATAGCTTGTTTTCACGAAGCCTTTGAAGTACCATCTTCAAGTGGTGCTCATGATCTTCACGGCTTTTGGAATAGATGAGGATGTCATCAATAAAGACAACCACGAATTGATCCAAATACTCCTTGAATACATGATTCATCATATCCATGAAAGCAGCAGGAGCATTAGTCAATCCAAAAGACATGACTAAGAATTCATAATGCCCGTATCGAGTTCTGAAGGTAGTCTTCGGAATATCCTCAGTTTTAATCTTCAGCTGATGATATCCAAAACGAAGATCGATCTTTGAAAAGAATTGTGCACCTTGCAACTGGTCGAACAGGTCATCAATACGAGGTGGCGGATACCTATTCTTGATGGTGACATGGTTCAACTCCCGATAGTCAATACAAAGTCGCATACTCCCGTCTTTCTTCTTTACAAATAAAACAGGAGCACCCCAAGGAGACGTACTAAGACGAATAAATCCGATGTCTAACAACTCCTGTAGTTGGACCTTTAACTCCTGAAGTTCAATAGGAGCCATTCGATATGGAGTTTTAAAAATAGGTTTTGTACCGGGCTCAAGGTCAATAAAAAAATCAACTTCACGTTCTGGGGGTAGACTGGGAAGTTCTTCGGGAAATACATCGGGAAATTCATTAGCAATAGAAATATCATTCAAACCTAGCGTATTCTGGTTTAGATCAGTGACATGGGCTAAGAAAGCTTGATATCCATTTTTCAATAAACGAATAGCTTTATGACTTGAAATGACATTGACTGATTTTAGTGATTTGGTGGTTTGAATTCGCACAACAGGTTGGTTAGGAATATAAAAACTAATAACCTTACGAAAATAATCAATTTTGGCATGATAAGTGGTTAACCAATCAATTCCTAAAATCACGTCAAATGCAAGTATTTTCAAAGATATAAGATCAACATGTAGGGTGAGGGTACCAATCTGAATTAAGCAAGATTTGTAAACTGTAGATGTAACGAAGGTTTCTCCCAATGGAGTTTCAACAGATAAGTCAAAGTCTAATTTCTCAGCTGTCAAGTTCAAACGTTGAGCACAAGTAGGTGATATAAAAGAATGTGTAGCACCGGTATCTAACAAAGTGTAAACTTCACAAGAGTTTATGATTAGCTTACCCATGATCACCTCGTTCGGGTTTCTAGCATTTTGGGCAGTCACGACAAACGCTCTTCCAGGAACCACCGACTTTGAGTTGTCCAAAACCGCCTTTGGAATCCCACCCCCGCTGGAGTTGGTTTCGCTACAGGACAATCTCGAGCTATATGTCCTTCCTTTCCACAGTTATAGCATGCCTTGAATTGTTGTGGGTAGTTTGGGCTGATGTGTCCCTCTTTCCAGCATTTATAGCATACGACAGGTGGTCGTTTTCCTCCCCTAGAAACAGTTGATGCTGGTGCTGACGTCTTCACGTTGTCATTGTTGTACCTTCTCTTTTTGAAATCTCCCCCAGACTCACTTCTTCTATTATCATGGCCACGATTACCACCAGAGTGGTTATCGCTTCTGTCATAATACTTTCCTCTCCGCTGGTTGTCATTGCTTTGATGACTGCTGCCACTCGTACGACCCTGTTTGTGGTCCCTTGGTTGAACATACTCATTATCTAGTTCTAATAACTGAGCCCTGTTTACTACATCTAAATAGAGAGAAAATTTATGAGAAATGAGGTATTGATGAATTTCGGGTTTCAAACCTCTCAGAAACATCCGCGTCATACGTTCTTCATACTCTACCAAATGAGGTGCAAACCTGGACAACTCCGCGAACTTAGCCTCGTACTGGGACACAGTCATGTTGTTCTGTTCTAGTCTGATAAACTCCTACTCTTTCATATGATGAATACTTTCAGGAAAATACTTGTCATTGAACAGTTTCTAGAACGCTTCCCAAGACATCTTGAGTGCGGCAGGCTGGGTACGCTTCACAGATTCCCACCAGTAATCTGCCTCTCCACGGAACATAAAGGTGGCGAATGGAACCTTTTGTTCCTCCGTGCATCCCAAGACATCAAATATCTTGGTAATTTGTTTAACCCACGTTTCCACCTTGATCGGATCTGGCTTTTCCAAAAATTCTAGTGGTCCCAACTCTTTGAACTGCTTGGCAGTGACAAGCCGCTAGTTGCTATTATCTCCACCTGTATTTGGCACCCGAGTCTCCCTCGTCTGGTTTTGCATGAACTGTAAAAAGCTTCTAAATATCCCATCATTCATCGTTTGATCGGTGGGGTTGTTTTTAGTAGGAATATTGCCTTCTTATTGCACATTCTCCTGGTTGGTGATTAAAGGTGTCTTAACGGTCTCATTCACTCTATTGTTAACATTCGCAGCTTCCATTCTCAAATACTGCCATAAAACAAGGGTTAATTAAATAAATTAACATATCACATATTAACCCTATACTCCGGCCGACCAATTAAATACCACATAAGCTTAGGTAGGATATACTAGTGAAGGATTTACTCGTCTCTCCCCTCCTAGTTCTATTCCCCGATCTCCGCCAGAGATCATATCCCTAAGCTCTGATACCAACTGTGACGCCCCCAGAATAGTTCCAATCCAACTAACCCATTCTGAGTCGCCAAACACATGATACAGAATTCAAATACAAACTTTTATATCACACGGTCGTGCAAAATATGACCACACAACTGTGAGTGTCAATACAAATATGTAAAAAATATAAATATTCAAACTAAGTCCTCATTCCGATTATTATCACACTATTTTATAAAAATAGTGAGGACTACTACTGCTCTAACTCGGACCATCACTCTGTCCCCCGACTAGTCCCTGCGACATTCTCATTTCCTGAAGAGGACAATAGATGAAAAGGGTGAGCTCAACTAGCCCAGTAAAGAATATTATGACTAAGATAATAAAGAACAATTTATCGTTAGTCTTCAACAAATCAGATAAAATATTATGGACAACAAGTTTTAGATCAACAACTGCAGCGAAAATAACAATGCATCAGAAGAGTTAAGTAAGAAATAATATTTACTATCTTCTATGATTTGAAATTCCATAATTAATATTTTATCCCTGTAACATCAATCAATATATATCTTGAATCAAATATTCATCTTTGCACTACAGGCCAAAGATATTTATTTATATCACCAGTAGGTCATGTCCATCTCAACACCTGTCCATCTTTGCACTACGGGCCAAAGATATTCATCAAATAATCATTCATCTTTGCACTACAGGCCAAAGATATTCATCAAATAATCATCCATCTTTGCACTACAGGCCAAAGATATTCTTTTGTATCACCATTTAAGACTGAAGATGATGAAAAATATTTTAAAGAACGAATCTAGTGAGATAAAAGACAAAAATTAGGTATTCTTAATTTAGTTTATCCAAGTTCAAGAATATTCCACAATAATCAATTGTGGAGCAAAATTCAAGAATGAAGATCAAAACTTGGATCCAATCAAAGATAGGAACCATAATAGCCAACTTGGATCCAGAATTTTTTTTTTAATTTTCCTGTGAATAGTACCGTATTCATGAATAGTGTCGTATACGTGAATAGTGTCGTATACGTGAATAGTAACCCCGACATGAAAAGATAAAAATTTTTATAAGAAAAATCATACTTCGTGAATAGTACTCCTTAATAGTACTGTATTTATAAAGTGTCGTATACGTGAATAGTGTCGTATACGTGAATAGTAACCCCGACATGAAAAGTTAGAAATTTCATAATAAAATTCATACCAATATTTCGATGAAATGATATTAAAAGCAATAACATCATTTATGAAAAATATAACAGCCCTTACCTCAAAAGAATAGTACTTCTGATTGGAATATCGAATATAATGCTGAACGAAACTTGCACTGTATAGCAACACTCAAAGTATCTAAATACTCACAAAAATACGCTCGATATTATAGAGAGAGAAAACTTCTGATTCTGCTGTGATTTTAAAATTCTAACCTAAGCACTCTATTTATAGAAAAATGTTTAGAACGCCAAAGTAGAAAATTTAATAAAATATTATTTATTTATTTTCTTTTTCTTCACACACCACTCATAGCCATTCTTGGAAATTTTTCCTCCAGCAATCAGCCAACAAAAGTCAAGAGTGGGGCCCACCCGTTCTAGAAGAATTCTCCACCAAAAATAAATTCAGACCCAATATTCCGCAACTTCAATAATTCATAATAAATAGTCCTTTTATCAGAAAAATACGAATCTTATGTCCTTTCTATAGGAAATTTAATTCTCTACAACTTTGTAGAAGAAAGGTTTTCCAAATTCCGAATGAAAAATGACCGAAATCCACATACGGATGATTTTTCACACCAAAATACTGATAAAAACTTATCAGCACTAATTCTTTCATTTATCTCCACAATGAATAAATATTTCCTTATCATATAAATCAATAATTAATTATTCATAAATAATATTATAGAACTACAATATTGACAAACAGGTTGTTCCCAGAAAAAAAGGGGCCTTCCGATAAGGATTTCTCCTTACTGATGCACAATTAAATAACCTTTCCTAGACAGAACTTCCTTAGACATTGCCAGTAATGATATCTAATAATATTATTCAAATAATATGAATTATTGATCTGATAATGGGATATACTGTGCAGTAGCAATTATTGAATTAACAATAATATAAAAACACTGTGCAATATCGTGTGCTACTATGCAACAATGCGTATAACATAATTTTAACCACCGGGTATCCCAACAGTGTTAACGGTAACCTTTACGCTGTTATTTAGTAAAAAAAACTCATTCGTGTCGTTTTCTTCATCCGACAGTTTTTCGTTATAGGGCCCACAAATGGCTGCGCCGTCGTACGAATATTCCACCACAATAAGAATATTCCACGACCAAACGAATATTCTTCGACAACAATGAATATTTTATAATCACTTGCTTATTTTAAAATATTTGTGCATTTTACCCATAACTTACCACATCTATCAAATCAACCCCTTACTATTCAAAATAATATATAGAGAAAATTCAATTTTATTCATAATAAGTTGGGGTTTTACACCTGTACCTCCCGGGTTGAGACCGGGGCTGACCTGGACCTCCTGGGTTGAGACCGGGGCTAACTTTTACCTTCCGGGTTGAGACCGAGGCTGACTTGATGGCCCGGTATTGAGACCGGGGTTGATTAGATGGCCCGATATTGAGACCGGGGTTGATTGACAACCCGGTATTGAGATCGGGGTTAATTTGATGACCCGATATTGAGACCGGGGTTGATTTGATGGCGCGATATTGAGACCGGGGTTGATTTAATGGCCCGGTATTGAGACTAGGGTTGATTTGATGACACGGTGTTGAGATCGGGGGAGTTGGTGGCCCGGTATTGTGACGAACGAGATTTTATAATTTAATTTGAATATTTATTGAATTAAATAAATATTCTTCGATGATTTAATTATTGAATTATATAATTATGTAATGGAATTGTGGTAGATTAATTTAATTATATGTGTAACATGGATTAAATTAATGTGGAGAATTTTATTATTCAAAGTATGAATTTAATTGAGCTTATTTGATTAAATAAATTATTTAATAAGCATAATGTTATTCTAATTAATTTAATAATTAATTAGAGATTTAATGATTTGACATAATTAATAAATGAGAATTTTAATTAAGTGACAACATGATTTAATGTGGATTTACGATATTTTATTTAATTAATTTTAAATAAGATTATTTGGTTAATTAGAAGTGTGACATTAAAACTATACTATAAAGCATTTAATTATATTAAAAGGAAAAAGGAAGAAGAGAACTAGCCAAACATGGCCTTAGTGGGGGTTGGAGCCAGTTAACCCATTATGGGATTAACTGACAACCACTCACCCATTACGCTTATATATCTTATACGTATTATAACTATACTTATATTTTATATCAGTTCATATGTTCATCAGTTAAGAAAACTAGAGAGAAATTGAGAAAGAGAACTTAAGAGAATTGATAGAAAAATTGAAGATTCAAAAGGAAAATTCATATTACATTAGTCAGAGAAAACAAGGGTATATTCTTCAGCCCAAATTTATATTCATGTTCTTAGTTTTCATTACGTACTTTCAAGTTCTCTGTAAAAAGCCTATTTTGTGATTAAGCCATGGATTGACGAAGTATGTGATTCTAAAGATTATAACAATATTTCTACCATCTATACATGTTGTAAAACAATCAAATCCATGTGAATATGTTTTAATTAAGTTTTTCAGAATTTTCCATTAACATGTTTTAAAAGTTCCATGTGAAGAACGATTTTCATGATTTACTTAAGATATGATCACATGTATGCTATTATATGTTAATAACTTGTTTTATATTATGCATACATGAATTACAGTGACCAACATCATGTAATTATGTTTCAATTGGAGTTTCATGAATTATAGAGTAAAAAAGTTGTATATATGGCCTTTATGGCCCTTACGAACAATTGTATGCCATGAATGTTGTTTTTAACTTAAATTTGATAGTAGATTATGATAATACATATTAAAAGAAAGAAAACAAACTTTGAACGGACGGATTCGGAGTTATAACGAATCCGTAACGTCAAATTTCATGTTTTTCTTCAAAATCGTCAAGAACACCAAGAACAGTGAAATTGCATGATTTGATTCGAGTAATTGCATGATTTAAGATGTTAAAAACATGTTAGTAACATTGTATGATATTTTTATGAAGTTTATACTTCATAGAAATCACGGTGTTAGTTTAATTTACATTTAATTAGAGTAATTGGGCCAACGAACTGTCAAAATCGCGAACAAGAACATGCACCAGCAGGGGACCCCACCCCAGCGGGTCTTCATAGGCTTAAAGCCCCACCCCATCGGGGGTGGGTGCTGTCCGAGAGATTTTTTTTGGTTTTCGAGATTGTTTTGACTTCCTGTAGTAAAATAAGCTTAACTTCTTCATACGAACTCCGATTAAGGCGATTCAGGATGATTCGGAAAGATAACGAATAGATCTACAACTTTCATTATTTAAAAGTTTTGATTTGAAGTCTTTAAACGGGGTCAAAGTGGTCATATTTATGACTGATGCGTATTCGGAGGCAATCGAAGGGCGTCGAACATGCCCGTACGCAAGTGTAGTACTCTCGACGATAAAAGATATTGTTATAAGTTATAAAACACGAATATTATGAAATATAATGATGTTTAACATTAATCAATGATGTGTTAGATAAATTGCATGAACATGTTAAGTGTACGCAAGAGGGACGAGTCGGACGTGCGACGAATGAACGTCGAAACGTCGTGCCAAGTGTAATACTATGCTATAACCTACTTGAGGACTTGATGAACATGTAATGCTATGCTATAACATGTTATTAACACATATTATATGATTTGAAGTTCATGTTAATAAACTAAGTTGTTGACATGTATAAGATAATGTGAAGGTTCAAGTTAACAAACTAAGTGCGAACTTGAATAGTATGATTAGTTGAATGATTATACCTATAGGATACGCATATTGTGAATTCATATTCATGTTATGTGGTTAGTTAATAAGTTAACACTATGAACCAAGTTATAATTTGACTTAAATAAAAAGTTGAACAGTTGAACATAGAAGTGATGAAACTAATCGACATTTTATGCATAATGTAATGTGTAGGACGTCGAGGAATTGAATTGTAACTAGATTTGTAGCTTGCGCACGAGGCAGATATTCTATCCCTAACTCATTATCGTTAAGCAAGTTTTCTTATCGAAACTCTTTAAGTTGAATAAGTGTTCTATTACTTATTCTTATGTCAAGAAAGTTACTAAACTCAAAGTTTACTTTTATTGAGCAAGTTTTCTATTCTTGAAATATTATCATGATACAAGTTCTTATACTTGTTAGTCAAATTGAGATTTCATATGAGATATTATATTACCTTTAAAAGCATGATTCCAGTTATACAATACTTATTCGATTGTATACTCTTGAGAAGTTATTATTCAATTTGAATATCATTTATTGTTGAACCTTGTAAGACTAGCGAACCCTTATTGATTCGACTAGTCCATAGTTGATGAGCGTTCTAAATTCTAGAATTATTATTGAGCTTATCGAAACCAAACTTCCTTTGGTGCGGACTCTGATGTCAAACTGAGATGAACAACCCTGTATAGGGGATTATTTACGCTTTAGCGTTGAGATATTGTGCACAATATGGTACTAAGGGCTGATCCCCCTAAGTACGAGAAGTAGAGTCCATAGTCTTATGACTGTTAAAGGTTTAAAGTATAAACACTTTGCAACCTAAGACATAATTTGAGGTCATATGACCCTCAGATGTTCTTTTAATTCTTGTTATTCATTCTTGAGTCAAAAGTCGAGTTTTCATTATTCAGATGTCTTTTATTCACTCGCATGTTATTATATTATTGTCATATTGTTATACTTGTGGGCAATCATGCTCACTCTTACGTAGTAATAACGTTACAGTTAAGAACGAAAGATCTGACAAGCCTTCGACTAGCAAAGGCAATGTGAAAGTTAACAAGTGTTGAAGACTTGTTATTTAATTCAAGAATGTTTATTGATAAGACTTGATGTTCTTTAAAGACTTATTTATTTGTTTATGTTTCCGCACAAATGTTTAAGGTTAGTATTTGCATTTATTATGGGTAGATAGATAGATGATATTTGTACAGTGAACACCAAATCCCGTGGAATTGAAGTACCCGAATTTGGGGGTGTCACAAGTTGGTATCAAAGCTGTAGATTATGAACCTTAGGTGGGGGAAAACCTTAGCGTAGTAGCCTTTTAAGAGATCGAGAACATAGTAATGATAACTCTTATCGAGTTCTAAGAAAGATAATAAATTAACTTATGTGCTATGTGCTTATACTTATATTCTTGCGAGAGTATCGATTAACATCACTTAATAACTAAGATTTAAAAATTGATTTGTCAGGATGACGGATGCTGGAGAACCTAGTCAGCCTAGGGACATTGTACCCCGAGAGGCTAGAGAGGAGGAGCCCCGAGACATTCACACAGTCTGGGAGCAGTTGATTCGACCGGAGCCATCTCCTTTGATCACAGTTGTTGGTCGGGAGCATGAGTCGGTGTTCGATTCAGAGGAGGGCTCTGAGGAGATAGAGATTCAGGCTGAGGCAGATGAGGAGGATGAGGAAGACCCTGAAGAGTTCTCGCCGAACTCTATCAGTGCTGAGATGTATGACGAGCTGTATGACCGTAACATAGAGTTACGAGATACTGTTCAGGAGCTAAGGGAGCAGACGGTTTCTCAACAGTCTACCATCGAGCAGAAGGATGGTGAGGTAGAGGCTCTTTACACACGTCTTGGAGACGTAGAGTGGGAATTGATCCACGAGAAGGGCCAAGGTGAAGAAAAGTTAGAGGAGATAGAGAAGCTGAAGAACGAATTAAAAGAGAAATCAGCAAGGCTTGCCATAGCGGAGGAGGCCTGGGTGAGGGATTCACGACGTGCAGATCATGCAGAAGATAACTATCGGGCGAAGAAGGCCAAGCTTGAGAAAACGCAGTATACGCTTCAGAATGCTATTAATGAGGCCCAAGATCGGGTTATGAGATATCCAATTCTGTTCGAAGGTCTACCGTGGTACATGCTAGATCGCAGGACGATGTCCCGTATTATGGAAGAAGAGCGCGACAAAGCTGTTCGTCGCCTTAATAGGTAGTGATAGGAACATTTTGATTATGTGAAAACCTGTTTGGTAGTTAATAATGTAAATTCCAATGTGCTTATAAACAGAGGAATATTTTGATGTTTTAAATCCTGTAAATTCTTTATCTCGGGATAGTTGATGTAAATAGCAGTGATGCTATCATATTATGTTAAAACTTTTGATTAAATAAAATATCAGAGTTATTTGAGATGTTATGTGTTAAGTGATTATGTTTAAATGTTTAAGTTAAGCCTTAAATATTTAGAGGATTGAATAAAGATCTAATTAGCTTATATCTTAAACAGAAATATACCGCCAAGAAGACGACCAAACCGGCAACCGTCCCAGGAAGGGTCAACGAACAACAACGACGCCAATGCTAATGCTAACCTCGTGTAGCAGTTGGTGAACTTACTGACCGGAGCAATTAACAATCAACCTCAAGCTCCACCAAACACAACGTTTAAGGACTTTATGGCGGTGGGACTGCCAGAGTTTAAAGGCTCCATGAACCCGATAGAAGCTCAAACTTGGGTTATGGAGATGGAAAAAGTTTTGACGTCGCCAGAGTCAGAGAGGACCAGAAAACTGCCTACGCAACGTTCATGCTGAAATCAGAAGCCAGTTATTGGTGGCAAGTAAATAAGGTCCGGGGAGGAGAAGGTGTGATTACCTGGGAAAGGTTCAAGGAGATGTTCTTCGAGATGTATTTCCCGACAAGCTCGCAGAACCAAATGGAGGTCCAGTTTCTGGAGTTGAAGCAGGGGAATATGTCCGTACCAGACTATACGGCGAAATTCAACGAGTTGGCTAGGTTTGCCACATATCAAGTGCACACCGATGAGAGGAAGGCAAGGAGGTTTGAGCAGGGCCTGAAGCCCCGGTTGTATAGCAAAGTGTCAATGTTTCAATTGAACACTTTTGCTGGGGTGCTGGAGAAGGCCATACTCGCTGAAGGTGGAAGCGATGCGGTAACCAAGTATAACCAAGATCAGAAAAAGAAGAAGAGTGAAAGTGAAGGAAATAACAAAGCTAGTGGCAGCAACACGGGAGGAAGTAACAATCAGAAGAGGAGGTGGACTGATAACTCGTCAACTGGAAATCAACAAAGAGGGAAGAAGAAGAGAATCGAAGCCTGTCCGACCTGCGGAAAAGCTCACCTGGGGGTCTGTATAAAGGGAAAACGGGTGTGCTACAATTGTGGTCAGGAAGGCCACATAGCACCGAATTGTCCTAACCCTAAGAAGGGTGTCTGTTTCACGTGTGGGTCGAAGGACCACTTGGCTAGGAACTGTCCTAAGAAAGCAACAGGAGTGGCAGGGTCAGGTGGAAATAGAGGAGGCAGCATTGGAAATGCTCTAACTATCACGAAACCAACCGCAACCAACCGACCAACTGCCAGAACCTTCAACATGACAGTGCAAGATGTTGTGCAGTCTCACGATGTGGTGTCAGGTATCATTCCGATTAATAAATTTAATGCATATGTATTATTTTATTTGGGTGCTACTTGTTCATTTATATCCGATAACTTTGCTAAGAACTTGGAATTGCCTATGGACGAGTTAGAATACCCCATGAACATAGAGATTGCGAATAGAGAAGTGAACCCTGTTAAGTATGTACACAAGAACTTTAGGGTAGATATTAAGGATAACATTATGAAAATATTAGATCTTATCCCGATTAGACTTGGGGAGTTCGACGTTATTCTGGGAATGAATTGGCTATTTAATTATGGGGTTGTAATTGATTGCCAGAAGAAATGTATTAACCTTATGACTCCGTCAAAGGTTGTGTTTTATGGCAGCAAGTCTCCTAGACAAGCGAGTTATCTGACGATGATGCAGTCCAGTAAGTTGTTAAGACAAGGCTGTATAGGATATTTAGCCTACATAGTCGATAGTCGTAAAGAGAATCCAAAATTGGACGAGATACCAGTCATGAGGAACTTCGTAGATGTATTTTCAAACGATCTGCCAGGACTTCCGCCAGACAGAGAGGTTGAGTTTGTGATCGATTTGGCGCCAGGAACGGCTCCAATTTCAAAGGCACCGTACCGAATGGCTCTGGTAGAGATGAAAGAATTGATGGTATAACTGCAAGAACTACTGGACAAGAAGTACATACAACCGAGCGTATCACCATGGGGAGCGCCGATGTTGTTTGTGAAGAAGAAAGATGGGACGATGCGGCTCTGTATCGATTAAAGAGAATTTAATAAGGTTACGATTAAGAATATATATCCATTACCGAGGATCAAAGACCTTGTTTGATCAATTGAAGGGAGCAAGATACTTTTCAAAGATTGACTTGAGAAGTGGTTATCATCAGCTGAAGGTGAAGCCAGAGGATGTTCCGAAGAAAGCATTCAGGACTCGATATGGTCACTACAAATTTTTGGTAATGTCATTTGGTCTAACAAATGCTCCTGCAGCATTTATGGGCCTAATGAATGAAGTGTTCAAGCCATTTTTGGACAAATTCATAGTGGTCTTTATCGACGATATTTTGGTATACTCGAAGACCAAGGAAGAACATGTAGAGCATTTGAAAGTAATGTTAGAGGCGTTGAGAAGAGAGAAGTTGTATGCTAAATTTTTGAAATGTGAATTCTGGATTGAAAGGGTGTAATTTCTTGGACATGTGATTGATAAGGACGGAATTTCGGTAGATCCCTCTAAAGTCGAAGCTGTGATGAACTGGGATCAGCCAAAAACGTCGTCGGAAGTGAGAAGTTTTCTTGGATTAACAGGTTATTATAGAAGATTCATTCAGGACTTTTTCAAGATCGCAACTCCGCTGACGAATTTGACTAGGAAATCGGTGAAATTCGTTTGGATGGAGAAGTGTGAGGAAAGCTTCCAAGAGCTTAAGAAAAGGTTGAGTTCAGCACCTGTGTTATCTCTTTCGGATGACATAGGAAATTTTATGATTTATAGTGATGCATCGCATAAAGGACTAGGCTGTGTGCTTATGCAAAATGGCAGGGTCATTGCATATGCGTCACGACAATTGAAGGACTATGAGAAGGGTTATCCAACCCATGACTTGGAGTTAGCTGCAGTGGTATTTGCTTTGAAGATCTGGAGACACTATCTCTATGGGGAGAAGTGTGAAATATATACAGACCACAAGAGCCTGAAATATATTTTTACACAGAAGGACTTGAATATGCGCCAGAGAAGATGGCTGGAGTTAATTAAGGACGAATACTGCGAGATTTTATACCATCTAGATAAAGCAAACGTTGTTGCTGATGCCTTAAGCAAAAAGGGTCAGGAGAAATTGATGATGTTGACTGCTCAGGAGGAGCTAATTTCAGCAATGGAGAAGCTGGAATTGGAAGTGAAGTATCCAATGGAGATCGACGAGAAGCTATTCCAGATGCAAGCTGGTACAACCTTGCTGGATAAAGTTAAGGAAGCTCAACTTCAGAACGAAAAATGTGAGAAGGTGAAGAAGAAGATATCTAAAGGAACCGAGCCAAGATTCAAGATAGACAGTGAGGGACTATTAAGATTTGAAAGCAGAGTTTGGGTACCGTCAATGCCAGAGATTAAGGAGGGCATTTTGAGCGAGGCTCATAGCTCACGGTATTCGATTCACCCCGGTAGTACCAAGATGTACCAGGATATTCAACAACATTTCTGGTGGCTGAATTTGAAACGAGATGTTGCTGAGTGCGTTGCAAAGTGTCTGATGTGTCAGAAAGTGAAAGCAGAACATCAGAGACCGAGTGGTTTGCTACAACCCCTGGAAATTCCAAAATGGAAATGGGAACATATTATGATGGATTTCGTGGTTGGCCTTTCAACAACTCAGGAAGGCTACGACGCAGTATAGGTTATCGTTGATCGATTGACGAAATCCGCACATTTCCTTTCGATCAGAATAAGATTCAACTTAGACCAGTTGGCAAGGTTATATGTGAAAGAGATTGTTTCGAGGCACGGAGTTCCAGTGTCAATTGTTTTCGATAGGGATTCGCGCTTTACATCGAACTTTTGGAATGACTATAGGAGTGCATGGGGACACAGTTAAGAATGAGTATGGCTTATCACCTTCAGACAGACGGGCAGAGTGAAAGAACGATCCAGATATTGAAAGATATGCTAAGAGCATGCATCATGGATTTCAAAGACAATTGGGATGACTACCTACCGCTTGTTGAATTCGGTTACAACAACAGTTACCACGCTAGTATTGGCATGCCACCTTACGAAGCGTTGTATGGAAGAAAATGCAGAACTCCGCTATACTGGGATGAAGTTGGCGAGAGACAATTACTAGGTCCAGAACTAGTACAGCAGACAGTAAAGATAGTCAAAGTGATCCGAATGAGACTGATAGCAGCTCATGATAGGCAAAAGAAATACGCCTATCCACACCGTAAAAATGTTGAGTTTGAATCGGGTAGCTATATATTTTTGAAAGTCTCTCCCTAGAAAGGGAAGATCAGATTGGGTAAGAAAGGAAAATTGAGCCCGAGGTTCATTGGACCCTTTGAGGTACTGCGAAGGATTGGAGAAGTTGCATATGAGGTAGCCTTACCTCCGGCGCTCGAGAATGTCCACAACGTCTTCCATGTTTCAGTTTTACGACCCTACAAACCCGATTACAAACATGTGATTGAATATGAACCCCTGCATTTTGAGAAAGACTTATCCTATGAAGAAATTCCTGTCCAGATTGTTGACAGGAAAGAGCAAGTTCTCAAAAATAAAATAATACCTTCTATTAAGGTAATTTGGAAGAACCACAACGCTGAAGAAGCTACGTGAGAACTAGAAGAGCATATGATGAAAAATTATCCACAGTTATTTACGTAATTTATGTGTAAGCGATTTTGGGGACAAAATCTTTGTAAGGAGGGGAGAATGTAACGGGACAAAATTTTTAATTGAACCGTGATTCTGGGGACAGAATTCTTTTAAGGGGGGAAAGATGTGACGAACGAGATTTTATAATTTAATTTGAATATTTATTGAATTAAATAAATATTCTTCGATGATTTAATTATTGAATTATATAATTATGTAATGGAATTGTGGTACATTAATTTAATTATATGTGTAACATGGATTAAATTAATGTGGAGAATTTTATTATTCAAAGTATGAATTTAATTGAGCTTATTTGATTAAATGAATTATTTAATAAGCATAATGTTATTCTAATTAATTTAATAATTAATTAGATATTTAATGATTTGACAAAATTAATAAATGAGAATTTTAATTATGTGACAACATGATTTAATGTGGATTTATGATATTTTATTTAATTAATTTTAAATAAGATTATTTGGTTAATTAGAAGTGTGACATTAAAACTATACTATGAAGCATTTAATTATATTAAAAGGAAAAAGGAAGAAGAGAACTAGCCAAACATGGCCTTAGTGGGGGTTGGAGCCAGTTAACCCATTATGGGATTAACTGACAACCACTCACCCATTACGCTTATATATCTTATACGTATTATAACTATACTTATATTTTATATCAGTTCATATGTTCATCAGTTAAGAAAACTAGAGAGAAATTGAGAGAGAGAACTTAAGAGAATTGATAGAAAAATTGAAGATTCAAAAGGAAAATTCATATCACCTTAGTCAGAGAAAACAAGGGTATATTCTTCAACCCAAATTTATATTCATGTTCTTAGTTTTTATTACGTACTTTCAAGTTCTCTGTAAAAAGTCTATTTTGTGATTAAGCCATGGATTGACGAAGTATGTGATTCTAAATGATTATAACAATATTTCTACCATCTATACATGTTGTAAAACAATCAAATCCATGTGAATATGTATTAATTAAGTTTTTCAGAATTTTTCATTAACATGTTTTAAAAGTTCCACGTGAAGAACGATTTTCATGATTTACTTAAGATATGATCACATGTATGCTATTATATGTTAATAACTTGTTTTATATTATGCATACATGAATTACAGTGACCAACATCATGTAATTATGTTTCAATTGGAGTTTCATGAATTATAGAGTAAAAAAGTTGTATATATGGCCTTTATGGCCCTTACGAACAATTGTATGCCATGAATGTTGTTTTTAACTTAAATTTGATAGTAGATTATGATAATACATATTAAAAGAAAGAAAACAAACTTTGAACGGACGGATTCGGAGTTATAACGAATCCGTAACGTCAAATTTCATGTTTTTCTTCAAAATCGTCAAGAACACCAAGAACAGTGAAATTGCATGATTTGATTCGAGTAATTGCATGATTTAAGATGTTAAAAACATGTTAGTAACATTGTATGATATTTTTATGAAGTTTATACTTCATAGAAATCACGGTGTTAGTTTAATTTACATTTAATTAGAGTAATTGGGCCAACGAACTGTCAAAATCGCGAACTAGAACATGCACCAGCAGGGGACCCCACCCCAGCGGGTCTTCATAGGCTTAAAGCCCCACCCCATCGGGGGTGGGTGCTGTCCGAGAGATTTTTTTTGGTTTTCGAGATTGTTTTGACTTCCTGTAGTAAAATAAGCTTAACTTCTTCATACGAACTCCGATTAAGGCGATTCAGGATGATTCGGAAAGATAACGAATAGATCTACAACTTTCATTATTTAAAAGTTTTGATTTGAAGTCTTTAAACGGGGTCAAAGTGGTCATATTTATGACTGATGCGTATTCGGAGGCAATCGAAGGGCGTCGAACATGCCCGTACGCAAGTGTAGTGCTCTCGATGATAAAAGATGTTGTTATAAGTTATAAAACATGAATATTATGAAATATAATGATGTTTAACATTAATCAATGATGTGTTAGACAAATTACATGAACATGTTAAGCGTACGCAAGAGGGACGAGTCGGACGTGCGACGAATGAACGTCGAAACGTCGTGTCAAGTGTAATACTATGCTATAACCTACTTGAGGACTTGATGAACATGTAATGCTATTCTATAACATGTTATTAACACATATTATATGATTTAAAGTTCATATTAATAAACAATGTTGTTGACATGTATATGATAATGTGAAGGTTCAAGTTAACAAACTAAGTGCGAACTTGAATAGTATGATTGTTTGAATGATTATACCTATAGGATACACATATTGTGAATTCATACTCATGTTATGTGGTTAGTTAATAAGTTAACACTATGAACCAAGTTGTAAGTTAACTTAAATAAAAAGTTGAACAGTTGAACATAGAAGTGATGAAACTAATCGACATCGTATGCATAATGTAATGTGTAGGACGTTGAGGAATTGAATTGTAACTAGATTTGTAGCTTGCGCATGAGGCAAGTATTCTATCCCTAACTCATTATCGTTAAGCAAGTTTTCTTATCTAAATTCTTTAAGTTGAATAAGCGTTCTATTCCTTATTCTTATGTCAAGCAAGTTACTAAACTCAAAGTTTACTTTTATTGAGCAAGTTTTCTATTCTTAAAATATTATCATGATACAAGTTCTTATACTTGTTAGTCAAGTTGAGATTTCATATGAGATATTATATTACCTTTAAAAGCATGATTCCAGTTATACAATACTTATTCGATTGTATACTCTAAAGAAGTTATTATTCAATTTGAATATCATTTATTGTTGAACCTTGTAAGACTAGCGAACCCTTATTGATTCAACTAGTCCATAGTTGATGAGCGTTCTAAATTTTAAAATTATTATTGAGCTTATCCAAACCAAACTTCCTTTGGTGCGGACTTTGATGTCAAATGAGATGAACAACCCTGTATAGGGGATTATTTACGCTTTAGTGTTGAGATATTGTGCACAGTATGGTACTAAGGGTTGATCCCCCTAAGTACGAGAAGTAGAGTCTATAGTCTTATGACTGTTAAAGGTTTAAAGTATAAACACTTTACAACCTAGGACCTAGTTCGATGTCTTATGACCCTCAGATGTTCTTTTGATTCTTGTTATTCATTCTTCAGTCAAAAGTCGAGTTTTTGTTATTCAGATGTCTTTGATTCACTCGCTTGTTATTATATTATTGTCATATTGTTATACTTGTGGGCAATCGTGCTCACTCTTACGTAGTAATAACGTTACAGTTAAGAACGAAAGATCTGACAAGCCTTCGACTAGCAAAGGCAATGTGAAAGTTAACAAGTGTTGAAGACTTGTTATTTAATTTAAGAATGTTTATTGATAAGACTTGATGTTGTTTAAAGACTTATTTATTTGTTTATGTTTTCGCACAGAAGTTTACGGTTAGTATGACCTGGGATTGTATTTATTTTCAGATGTTGTAACCCCATAAGGGGAGGATTTATTTCTATCTATTGCATGATTTGCATTTATTATGGGTAGATAGATAGATGATATTTGTACAGTGAACACCAAATTCTGTGGAATTAAAGTACCCAAATTTGGGGGTGTCACACGTATTGAGACCGGAGTTGAACTGATGGCCCGGTATTGAGATCGGGGTTGATTTGATGGCCCGATATTGAGATCGGGGTTGACTTGACTACCTGGTATTGAGATCGGGGTTGATTTGACTGCCCTGTATTGGACCGGGGTTGATTTGATGGCCCGGTATTGAGATCGGGATTGATTTGACAGCCCGATATTGAGATCGGGTTTGATTTAATGGCCCGATATTGAGACTAGGGTTGAATCAAAAGATAATTTTGCCCTCCTACAGTGTTAGTAATAGGGAAAGGAAATTTCGAGTGTCTACAGATGCCCCTCTTTATCATGTTCATGCAATAAAGTGAAATGGATAGAACAAAGATTACTAGACACTAGAAATGCCACCATTGTAAGACATGTTATGCAGGTTGGATACCTTTGAGGGTTAGGGTTATCATTGATTGATTATGTTAGCTTCTGCTGAGGATAATGTCACCTCTGATAACCCTCGTGGCGGCATTGCTTGACGATTACTGTTAGGATAACCACTGACAGGTTATCAGCATTAAGCTGCTATCTTGTTCTGCTGGGGATGTTACTAATAGGCTACCGTGAACTATTTTCATCACTTTCTGCTGGGGAAGACGTTACCCATGATAGCCTAGGTGAATTTCTTGGTTTGAGACCAAGGGTTTTCCTTCATTCGTCGATATTCTTTGTTGGGGCATATTTTCTTTCGGTAGATGTCGTTGTATATTTTTGAAGGCGGTCCTTCGCTGGGGACATATCTTTTGTTGCAGATTTACCTCAGTGGGCATTTATGAAGCTTATCTTGATGATAACTTACATCGATAGTTTGAAACAGGGGGTTTGAATCACCAATCCTTCTTGGTTCTCCCTTTTGAGGATGTGTATAACAGATTCCATCATTGAGGATGGATTAATATATTGCTTCCGTCACCAGATCCCTTCTGATGTTTCGTTGGGGTTGAGCCAAAGGTTGAACTATCACCGGTCTGTACCCGACGCTTCGCTGGGGTTGAGCCAATGGTTGAATTGTCTCGGTCTGTACCCGATGCTTCGCTAGGGCTGTGCCAACGGCTGAACTATCTCGGTCTGTACTCGACGCTTCTCTGGGGCTGTGCCAATGGCTGAAGTATCTCGGTCTGTACCCGAAGCTTTACTGGGGTTGTGCCACGGCTGAACTTTCTCGGTCTGTACCCGAAGCTTCGCTGGGTTTGTGCAAACGGCTGAACTATCTCGGTCTATACCCAATGCTTCGCTGGGGTTGTGCCAACGGCTGAGCTGTCATCGATCAGTACCTGATGCTTAGCTGGGGTTGAGCCAAAGGCTAAACTGTCTCAGTCTGTACCCGACGCTTTGTTGGGGTTGTGCCAATGGCTGAGCTGTCTCGGTTTGTACCCGAAGCTTCACTGGGGTTGTGCCAACGGCTAAACTGTCATCAGTCAGTACCTGATGCTTTGCTGGAGTTATACCAACGGCTGAACTATCTCGGTCTGCACCCGACGCTTCGCTGGGGTTTTGCTAATGGCTGAACTGTCTTGGTATGTACCCGACACTTCGATGGGGTTGTGCCAACGGCTGAATTGTCTCGATCTGTACCTGACGCTTCGCTGGGGTTGAGCCAATGGCTGAACTATCTCGGTCTGTACCCGACGCTTCGCTGGGGTTGAGCCAACGACTGAACTGTCATTGGTCAGTACCCAACGCTTCGAAAGTGGTAGTTTCGACAGTTTTGCGCAGTTTTTTGGCAATTTTTCAGCATTCTTCATCATTGATCCCCAGACATTGCTTTGGGATGAATACCAAGGGTTTTCATAGAGTTCTCCTTTCTGTCAGGATTACGCTGCTTAAACGCATGATTTCAGGACAAAACTGCTCAATCGCATAGCGATTTTTCTTCTGATTTGACTCGACAGCTCATATAAACTCCGTTTCAACTCAAACCGAACCGAGCCGGAGGAAGTGAGACCCACCCTAGGGAGCCGCAGGTAGAGGTGCGACTGCCACGGGTGGGCCCGCTTCCATCTGCGGCTTTATATTGGGCAGCGGGAGTTCATATTTTTCAAGTTTCATTTCGAGTTTTAAACGGAATCCGATTTTCTTTTTCAGATCTACGGAGTTTGGGCAGTCATTTTCTGATTCCATCAGCTTCTACGTGTTCAGCGTATCGCAAGTAACGTTTTACGTCCTTTTTTCGCAAGTTTTGACCGTTAAAAGCATGTGAACCACGTAGGGGGCTTTTAGATGCAATGTATGAAAAATATATGCTTATATGACCTGCTAAAATTTTTCTGACATCATATGTATGCATATCTTACTGTAATGCATTTTTTGATGTAAGAAAATTCAAATTCTGAGACAGACATATTTTGCTCTTTTTGATCAGTTTACTCATCCTTTTTGAGGCCTAGTGAGCCTAGATTTTTAACTAAAAATGTCCATGGTAATTTGGCTACCATGCGAAGTTTAATTTTGATTTTATTTCATAAATATGAACTATTCTTGTTTTTGGGAAGGTGTGTTACTGAGTGGCCACCTAAACATGCCTTTGTGCATGTGGATAGTCCGTTTTACAAAGGAGACTCTGGCGAAATTTTTTTAAAAGCCCGAGCATTTAATAAACATGCAGTTTTGACTCTACTGAGGATTTTTGACTGACCCACGCATGTTTTTAGGATTTATCTTTTGAAAAACATGCAGTTTTGACTTTACTGGGTATTTTTAACTGACCCATGCATGTTTTAGGACTTAACTTTTGAAAAACATGCAATTTTGATTTTTTTGGAGATTTTGACTAACCCATGCATGTTTTAGGACTTATAAATGCATAAAATACTAATTTAAACTAATAAGCCACAGGTTTTAGGCTTACCACACCCTTTCTGAGGTGATTTGGAGACTTTATCTAGGTGATGGACCGAGATAGACCTGACAGTGCTAGCAGGGTCGTTTTAGGCGTTAGACATAGGAGGGATTCTGATGTTCCTTAGCCACGTCCAGCTCGACCACCTAGCAGATTGGCAGAGTCGGTGATTCGTCCAGCCCAAGACCAGCAGTCGATCGATATTGATGATGAGCAGGCTCATTTTGCTGCTCCTGCCCACTGCTCAGGCTCCATGTACGGAGGTTCCAGGAATTGTTGTGCCGACTCAGGAGCTTTTGGGAGACTTGAGTCGTCATCTATCGAGATTTCTTCACGCCAAAAGGTTACTTGAAGTTTTCTTCTTTATGGATTCTCTTTCTCTTTTTTTTGCCATTCTCGGGGCACAGGTTTTTGACATGGGTTGGTTTTTTGATGCAGGTTCCCGGCTTTATGCAGCCTCGAGGGAAATGGTTCAACGTGCACTCCCTGTACCATACTTTGCACCAGGACTACTGGGATATCGTTAATGGCTGGGGGTTTCAGGCCTTCTTCTCTATTCTTCCCCGCCGTTGCCCCTGGGGGTATATGAGGGCTTTATCTGAGCGCTGGTTCTACCAGACTCAATCCCTTCATTTGCTGGACTGTGAGGTGATGATGACCCCTATGGACTGGAGGTTCATCACCGGCATTGAGTTTAAGCGTGAGCCAGTGCCTGTTGTGGCTGACATCACACCTACTGTCGTACTGTCCATGCTGGGAGTTCCTACGATGGCAATCAAGGGTCGGACAGCCCGATCGGGTCCCTTGAGTTTAGATGCCCAGAGTGGGGCTTTACTTGAGCCTATGCCTGATGATCAGAGGGTTAGGGATCGCATCTTGTGGCGATTATTTCTGGTGATCATCAGCGGTTATTTTGTGGTGGACAACTCGTCGACTTTGTCCTTCGCCCTGGTTAGCGCTACCCGGTATGTAGAGCGCCTCAGTGACATTAATTGGGGTTTCTACACCTTTGCCTATTTTCCCCGGGGCATGCGCAAGCTTTCGGAGGGTTTGACGGAGGCTTGGTTAGGGTTCTACCCGTTTCTGCTAGTGAGTACATCTTTCTTGTACCTTTTTGATTTCTGCATTTATATTTGTCAGTCTTTTTCACTGAGGACTTTTGATATTTACATGGCCATTTTTGGGCATATAAGAGGCTTCCTTGCCTACGGCCCGCCACTGCTTTAGGCCTGCAGACCTATCTCCGGGGACGGAGTTGACATCACTCCACTCTGACGGAGGTCCTTGTTGCTGAGGGCTTTACCCATTCCCGCTTGCAGTTGGAGCTTTTGACAACCGGAGCGATCTCTTGGATCGCATATACCTCTGAGTATTTGACTGTTCGATTTAAGGGAGGCTTACCCACTGGTCGGGAGTTTTCATTATCGACCCGCAAAGTCCCAATTTTGACAGAGGGAGGCTGGGATCTCTATTTGGGAAAATGTGCTATCAGGAGTATTACAGGGCAGATTCATATTCCCATTGTTCCTCTTGCTTGGCATCATTGGCCGTTGATCCTGTCACTGACAGATATCCCTATGGAGGGCATAGATGGCTTCACTCTATCAGAGGGTCCTTATAGACAGGAGGCATTTAGTAGCTGCTGGAGTTCTCGCACGATTGGGGCTCAGACTCGGGCTACCCAATTTATGGCAGACATGGTGCCTGGGTCTGTTATGATGATAAACTGTAAGCCTCAAGGAGCCCACTCATTCAGATCAGATTACAGAGCTGACCCGGGAGTTGGAGAAAGCTCACTTTTTATCAGGCATCTTGGCCGATATTCTTCAGAGGCATCTTCTTTTGACCATTCCAGCTCAGGAGCGGGCCCCTCTTCAGGTCCATTTTCCAGAAGTTTTGCAGGGGCAAACCCTCCCTTGTACCTCCCAGATATGCCTGATGACAGCGATTTTGTGTCCACGGAGGATATGAGCAGGTTAACCACTTGAGCGTAGATGTTCTGGATCTTTTTGGATAGCTATTGTAGCTATATTGTTTGTTCAGCCATTGTTTTGGCTATTGGGCGGTTGTACCCCATTTTGATAGACCACTGTTACTAGTTGGGTGATGGTGCCCCATATCCCTATACTTTTTATTTTTTATTGTATTATCAAACAGGGATGATGCTTGTAGTAGATAGTTTATTGTAGATATGCATGATATTTCCTATCTATCACATCATATTTATCATTGTCATTATGCATGTATTATGTCATGTGTATGCATTTAGACAAATGAGTTCAAATTTGACCCCTAGATGGTCTGTGATACGGTGATACAGATGGCATTGTCTACCGTTAGCTGTATCGAGCATTTACCACCATCTGAGGTGGCATCGTCATTAAAATTGTGGTATAGCAATCTATCCTTCTCAGCCAGAGGGACAATTGATCAGATGTTGGGGCATTCATTGGCCCTCGCAGACTTTTAGGTGCCATATCAATTTGTTGATGGCATTTTACCTTTATGGATACATGAGAGACAGGTCTTCCATTTTGGACAACATGAGCTGATGCCGAGTCTCGAGGAGTATCAGCGGTTCACTGGCTTGGCTTTGGAGTTGCCATGCGCTCGCACGGCGATCAGTGACATGAAGAGACCATTTATACAAATATCAGGTCTCCGCTAGAGTATGGTGATGGATGAGATCATCTCTGGACGTGTGATCTCTATTGATTTTTTTGATCGATCGCTTCGGTGAGCTCGATAGTTACGATAGACATGCCGGGGATTTTATTTTATCGGCATAGGCGTGGCATCTGGACAGGATAGAAATTTTATTGATGTGCATCGTATCCTATGTTTATATGCCACTACGCTTGGACCATTTGGATGTGGGATTGATAGTTATGGTTAGGGCCCTTTGGCAGGGTAGCACCATCATGCCGATGATATTGGCTGAGACGCTTAGGTCAGCCATTCACTGCATTACCCACCCGGAGGGGTTCTTCAGAGGCAGTTCGGTCTTGTTTTATATATGGCTCATGTCCCATATTCGACCGATTGGATTTTTCAGGCCTCAGGGGTATTATTTTTCCAATGATATAGCTATATCCTACTCCTTTCAGCAGGCGGAGTGTACCGATTCAGAGACATGGTCAGCATTTTTGTCTGACATTGCGCATCCATTTTTGATCCTGCCATGCGCAGGGCTAGTCTCCCACTATAGCTTCATTACCCATACATCGGGCATGGACTATCTGCCCCTAGCAGGATTGAGGGGAGTGACTACTTATCATCCTCTGGCTGTTATGGGCCAGTTCGATCAGTTCCAGAGCCTGCATTCGTTTGAGGGGGCTATTGATCAAAGGATATCAGCTTCGTCTATGTCATCTGCTGATTTGATCAGAGTGTATAAGTGTTGGACTCACAGGGAGAAGGCTGATTTCTCCAGTAGCCATCCAAACCGTTCTCCAGAGTACTCGGCGTGGTTGGAGGCAGATATAGCATCAGATGCATCTATCCAGTCAGCTCCTATTATAGATTCAGACGAGGAGGAGCCTATGGAGGATCTTGACTTTTCTACCAAGGATGAGCTTTTAATGGGTTTGACAGCAGCACTAGCTAGTGATCCGTCGATCATTCCTACAGGGGCAGATCCGACTTTGGCGGACTCGCTAGCTAGGATGACCTTTGAGAGGGATCAAGTAAGAGTGTTGATGTTAACCGCTTTATCTGACAGAGATATAGCTTTGGCTGAGAGAGACACGGCTCGAGCCGCTCAGGATGCAGGATTAATTGAGCGAGAGGAGATCCGATGTGCTAGAGACGCAACTTTTGTAGAGATCGAGGAGATTTTGATTTCTAGGGATGCAGTTTTTGTGGAGAGGGTTGAGGCCATAGCTTCCCGAGATTTCCACATTACCGACAGTACTGCTCTTCGATCTTATACTCACGGTCTGATTACCGAGATGAGTGCATATATTGATGACCACAGTGCCACACTGCAGATGACTGTGGATATTTTGAGCCGTATGGAGGCTGAGGGTATTGCACTTGCAGCTGCTCCTACATCTAAAGAGAGAGATGTCATGTTGGCATTGCTGGCCCGCTTATCCTTGGGTTCATGACTAGCTTTGTTTTTCTTGCACATACTAGATCAACCATTTTTGTCATGTACAAGACACTATGTATATATCAAACAGTGTTATATATCAGAGAAATATATTTTTATTCACTTTCTTGTTTGGATATGTATTGTTATTGCTGAGTGATTACCACTTCTTTCATAACTCGTTGTTGTTGATGTATCTTGAGTTTCTCCTTGATGGACTGACAATTGAGATGTCTGAGAGTATCTCAGATGTGCTTATTGACCAAGGAGGCTTGATAGGACTTAGCTTTTATATGGTTTTGGTGTCTTGGGACTGGTTTTTATTTGTTTTTGTTTTTTTTTCTTGAAGGTCAAACCGCACCATAAATGGCTGCCTACGTACTCCCGGGTGCAGGGAGATTAGGTCATTTGTAGTTCAATTTTTGTGTGAGAGAGGTTTGAAAAGTATTTGTTATATGTTTTGAGTTTAGTTTGATGAGTTTTGAATTTTTATTTGGTTTGACCGCACCAGAAATAGCTTCCTACGTACTCCCGGGTTGAGGGAGATCAGGTCATTCGTAGTTTCGGCTTCTAGTGAAAATCGAACCTAATTTAATTTATAGGACTCGGATGCGGGTATGCATGTGCTTTAAACATAGTACCTTTTGATGGTGTCTGAATTGATGAGTTGGGGAAATTCCCTCCCGTTCATCTCTTGTAATCTGATAGCTCCTCCTGTCAACTTTTCCTTGAAAATGAAAGGGCCTTCCTAATTAGGAGCAAACTTTCCTTTAGCTTCATCTTGATTGGCCAAAACTTTCTTCAGCACCAAGTCATTTTCTTTGAATTGCCGTATTCGGACCTTCTTATTGTAGGATCGAGCAATCCTTTGCTGATATAACTGTCCGTGGAATATGACTGTAGTTCTCTTTTCATCTATTAGGGACAGTTGGTGGTACCGGTCTTGCAACAGCTGCTCTTCGTCCATCTGAGCGTCGATTAACACTCACACAGACTCCATCTCTACTTCTATGGGAAGGACTGCTTCTATGTCATTGACCAATGAGTAAGGGGTTGCCCCAGTAGAGGTGCGCATTGATGTCCTGTATACTAACAGGGTTAGAGGCAGCAAGTCAGGCCATTCTTTGTGATTGGCGGACATTTTCTGCATGATCTTTTTAATGTTCTTGTTGGTCGCTTCGACAGCACCATTCATCTTGGGCCGATAGATGATGGAATTGAGATGCTTGATATGGAACTTACTGCACAGTTCTTTCATCATTTAATTGTTCAGGTTTTTGGCGATGTCTGATACGATCACCTCCAGTTGTCCATATCGACAGACGACATTATTTCTGATGAAACTAATGATGACCTCTTTAGTAACTTTGGGAAAGGAGGTAGCTTCAACCCATTTGGTAAAATAATCGATCATGGTGAAGATGAATTGATGACCATTGCTGACTTTTGGTTCTACTGGACTGATCACATCCATTCCCCACATGGAGAAAGACCATGGTGAACTCATGTTGTGTAGCTTATTTGGAGGAGCATGTATGGTATTTCTATGTACTTGGCATTGAAAGCATCTCCTGATGTGATCATCATAGTCACCTTTGAGCGAGATCCAATAATAACTTGTTCTTAGTATCTTCTTGGTCAGTAAATGACCGCTTATGTGTGGACCACAGACTCCACTGTGGATTTCATCCATCAACCTCTGGGCTTGCTATTTATCAAGGCATCTTAATAGGCCTATTCCAGTATCCCTTTTATATAGTGCTTCTCGGCTCAGATAGAACTTCATAGCCATCATGTGAAACCGTTTTTGCTCGGATTGGCTTGCCCCAGCGGGTGTAGATCCATCTCGAAGATATTCCTTGATTTCTTGATACCAAGGCTGATTGATAGGAGGTATTTCATCTGATACTTCTCCAATATAATTCCAGTATGTTGGGGTTTTCTGAATTATGAATTTGATACAGGGAATCCCACTCCGATCAGATATGCGAATTAATGAAGCCAACATTGCCAATGCATCAGTGAAGTCATTTCTACCCCGAGGAATATGGCTGAAGGTTATATCTTCAAACTCCAGGGATATTTTGACGACCTGCCGATGATAGGGCAGCAAATATAGTTCCTTGGTGTGATATGCCCCAGTGGTTTATCTGATGACCAACTCAGAGTCTCCAAAGACCAGTAAATGTTTGATACCTATGGATTAGGCTAGTTTCAACCCCATTATACAGCCTTCATACTCGGCTGTGTTATTGGTGTTGCCAAATTGAAGTTTGGTTGCCACAGGATGTTATTCTCCTGTACCAGAGATAAGGACTGCCCCAGCTCTGGCACCTTCCATGTTTATTGCTCGATCGAAATACATTTTCTATGGTTGGACTGTATTCTCTTGCTGGAGTTATTGAATTGTCATGATCCTATCATCCGAGAAATAAGTCTCTAGGGGCTCGAACCCTCCTGAAGGTGCTTCAGCTAATTAATCTGCAATGCCTTGACTCTTGATTGACTTCTGAGTCACGTAGACAATGTCGAACTGTTGTAGGATCAACTGCCATTTGGACAATGGATAATTCAATATTGGCTTGTTGAATACATATTTGAGTGGATCCATGCGGGATATGAGGTAGGTCGTGTGCCCATGCAAATAGTGTTGCAACCTCATGGCGGGCATATTTTCTCGATCAAGGTGTACTTTTGTTCACCGCTGCTGAATCTTTTGCTGATGTAGTAGATGGCTCTCTCCTTGCTACTATCATCCTTCTGTCCTAGCATACAGCCTATTGCATTGGCATTGATGGACAGGTACCTGAACAAGGGAACTCCATCCCTCGAAGGTACCAAAATAGGTGCTTCGACCAGCTATTTCTTGATGGCAAGAAAAGCTTGTTGACAATCCTCGTTCCATTTAGTAGAGAAATTCTTCCTTAGTAGCTTGAATATGGGTTCACAGGTTGCTCTGAGCTGGGAAATGAATCGGCTTATGAAGTTGATTCTCACCAGAAACCCACGTATCTCCTTCTCTGTCCGAGGTACTTGCATCTCAGTAATGGCTTTGATCTTGGCAGGTTCTAGCTCGATGCCTCGATTACTTATAAGGAATCTCAATAGCTTACCTAATTTGATGCCAAAAGCACATTTGGCGGGATTTAGCTTGAGGTTGTACTTACGTAACCTGTTGAACAGCTTCCTGAGATGGTAAATGTGGTCATCCTCCCTCTGGGATTTGATGATGATGTCGTCCGCATAAACCTCTATCTCTTTGTGCATCATATCATGAAACAGGGCCATCATGGCTCACTAATATATGGCTCCGACATTGATGAGGCCGAAGGATAGTCGTCTATAGCAGAAGGTTCCCTAGGGAGTGATGAAAGCTGTTTTCTCCCGGTTCTCTTCAGCAACCATGATTTGATGGTAACCAGCAAAGCAATCTACGAAGGAATACATGTCGTACTGCGCTGTATTGTCGATCAAGATGTGGATAAAAGGTACATGGAAATTGTTCTTGAGGCAGGCTTTATTCAAATCCCTGTAATCCACGCATATTCGTACTTTCCCTCCGGGTTTAGGTACTAAAATATGTTTGACAGCCACTCTGGGTATGTTGATACCATGATGATTCCGACTTTGAATTATTTAACAACTTCTTCTTTGACTTTCAGACTCCATTCAGGTTTCAATCGCCTGAGCTTTTGCTTGACTGGCTTAAATCCATCTTTGATGGGCATTCGATGGAGGATAATATCAGTGGATAGGCCAATCATGTCTTCTTGTGACCATGCAAATACGTCCTAGAACTGTGTTAGGAGTTCGATCAGGTCGGCTTTTTGGTCTTGGGTGAGGTCTATGCCTATCTGGATTTCTTTGATGTTTTCGGAGGTTCTTATGTTGATAGTGGTGGTTTGGTCGAGGTTTGGTTTGGGTTTGTCTTCGACCCATTCTTTGATCTCCTCTGGCACCTCATAGTCATCTTCCTCCTCTTGATCAATATCCATCAAGTCGAAGTTCAGTTCTACATCAAATTTTTAGTCACTATGACAGGTTGGCATCTCATCAATAGTGACAAACAAATCCAACTCTAGAGTCCTGAAAACAAAAATGCTTTCACTTTAATATATGCAACTGCTTAAATATACAGAGCATTTGGCAAAGCATGACAAAAGTTACTGCTATAGCTGTGCAATCAAAAGTAAGCAGTAAATGAAAGCATGTTTAAAGGGCAGACAGACTATCTGCCCTTTTACCCTTTTTGACTAAGGTAAGGGACACTGTTCCAGTTATCCAGGGCGAGATCCTCATGAACAGGGAGATTTGTGATCATCCGCTTCATCTCGGATGATGACTAAGACATCCTTCAAAACAGGGCCAGGGCTTTTCTTTGAACTGCCCCCTTTTTCCCTCTTGATACTAGGAATTTGAATTTGATCCTCATCGTCGCTGTTTGGGATCTCATCATTCATACCCTCGTAGTTTATGATAACCCGCATGTTAGCAAATGGGTCTCGTCCTTTGTACATGATCTTTTCTTTTCTCTTTTTGCTATCCATCTTGGATCTAGGAGTTGTTCTCTCACTTGCTGGTATAATGGGAGGAAATAACATGGTTGATACCACAGCTGGGATTTTCCTCATGGGTTTCATCCATCCGACATTAGTGAGGTTTGGTAGCAAAATTGTAGAAGCATGAGCATTAGGATGGTTGTGTGGGTTCCTGCGGTTTGACCCGGATGAATATCCCAATCCGGCTCTCCCAGTCTGGCTTGAGATTTGTACTGGACTCTTGATACCTTGCTGATTCTTTCCTAACCCTTCTCCAGGTTGGAAACCCAAAGATATCATCTCTTGGCCCACTGTCATCACTTCAGGGGAGACTTTAGGCTTCAAGGCTGGTGCCCCGATAGGTAGATACTGAGTATTGCTCACCTCCAGGGCTTGAAAACTTGCAGGTTCAATCCCTGCATCCAGGCTAATCACTGGCATGTCTCCCTGTATGCAGACAGGGTATTCTGGTTCGGCATTAACCGTAATGAGGTTATCGTTGATAATGTATTTGAGCTATTGATGGAAGGTAGATGGCACTGCCCCTGCCATGTGGATCGATGGCCTGCCCAATAACAAGTTGTATCCAGTGGCGATGTTGAGCACCTGAAAGGACACATAGAAAGTGTGTGGGCCAAACTTTAATGGAAGCTCTATTTCTCCCATAGCTTGTCGGTGAGATCCATCGAAAGCCCGAATGACCACATGACTGGTTTTGATCCGGTTCGTGTTGATCTTCATTCTCTCCAAGGTATCGTAGAGACAGATTTTGAGGGATGATCCTCCATCTACGAGCACACCTCCGATCATATACCCGAAAGATATCACTGCTATGTGTAGGGATTTACAATGACCGTCCCTTTTGCAGGGATATCATCGTCAGTAAAAGATATCACATTGCTGTTGAAAATGTGTTCTACCACATGACGAAATTTCTCGACATGCACGGTATATGGCAGATGGGCTTCTTCCATTACTTTCACTAGAATGTCACGATGCTCCACTGAGGATAAGTCCAAGTCTAGGATGGTCATTTGCTTGGGCGCGTCTTTCAAGCTTTTCAGTATTTTAATTTTATTGTGTCCCATTTTGTTGAGGAACTCTTCAATTTTCTCATCAGTCACCTTTTTTTAGCTTTGATGACTAGTTTGATCACCCGCTGAGGCAGGTACAATGGATTATCCTTTGGTATTATGGCAATGTTGTTTGAGGTGGAACCTTCGTCATTCTCGTAGTTCCATGGGACCCTCTTCAGACTAATAATTGGATACTGAGATCTAAAGGGCAAGATTAAAGGCTCGGGTGCGGCCACCTTCACAGGTTTTTGTGCTTCTTTGACCCCTTTCCCTGGCAGTACTAAGGGTATGAGGGAGGGCTCCTTATCATAGGAAACCACATCCACTGTGTCCTGATTCCATGCAGTGGGGCTAAAGAGAGTGTCTTCGTCTGGGAGGCCATAATTCCGATTCCCTTTTACCAAGTCACAGCTTTCAATCATATTTTGAATCAGGTTACAAAGTGCCTAGCAATCTTCAGTATCATGGCCGAGTGCATTAGAGTAGTACTGACAGATTTGGTCAGACTTGAATTTTCTGGATCGCAGGTTTAATGGAGGTAATAAATCTGCAACCATTCCCTCGTTGATTAACATCTGGAGGATTTATTCCATTGGTTGGTTCAGGTTGGTGAAGTTTCTTTGAAATAATAATTTCCTTCCATCTCGACAATTCTCATCTTTTGCCATCTTGTCGGCCCAAGACTCATGCTCATGAGACCGGTAATGATCTTTCCGGGAGATGGGACTGATCTTCGGTGTGGGAGGACGATCGGCATCAAGCTGGTTGGCCTATTTCACCATCTGTCTGGTGATCTGATGCTGGTAGACGACCAGTTCTGCTAACTGTTTGATTTGTTCCTTGACAGACTTAATATCCTGCTCTATCAGGAATCATCTTTCTGAGACTTCCCAACTGTATGGGTTATTGTTACTAGATGGAGTTGACTCTCCCATATAACGGAGGTATTTGGATCTTTCTCTATTTCTGGTGCTAATTATGTTAACACTCTCCTCTTTGTGCTGAGGGAGGGGATTGTCTTGTACGTGTGGTTGTTCTGGTTTGGTCACCACAATCTCTCCATTGTCAATCAAGTTTTGGATTTTATGCTTGAGAGACCAACAGTCTTGAGTGTCATGGCCCGGGATCCAAAATGGTAAGCACACTTCTTGCTTGGGTCGAAATTCCACCCACCAGTGTTAGTTGGTGGAAAGAGTTGTACAATCTTCTTCTATGCTGTCAAATGCTTTAGCACATTCTCGAGTGAATCCCCTAGAGGGATGAAAGTTCTTTAACGCCTGACCTCCATATTTTTTTGAAATGGAGGATTTGAAGGCTGTGCTGAAGCTTGGAAAAGGGTATAGTTCCTCCTTTGAATAGGCATACTGTTTGACTAGCCTCTTTGGTTTTGTACGTCCTTGTAATACTAAGGACACTTCTTCATCTTTCTTTTTGTGCCTCCGGGGATTACTCCCGTAATTTCTGGACTGGGTATATTCAGCAACAGCTTCGAGGGCGGTTAGATCCTTTATCTTTTCGGACTTGAGCCCTATTTCTGCCATCTCGCCGTGTTTGATCATTTTAGAGAATGATTTTCCTATGCCTACTAGGACCCTCTCATAATATGGAGCTTCTTGAATGTCGATGAAGGTCATGACTATCTTAGATTCAGTCATGGATGGAGTGACTTATGCTGTAACCCGCCTCCAACATTGGGCATATTCTCTGAAAGACTCAGAACTTTGTTTCTTGATTTTGGTTATCTGGTATCTGTTTGGAGCCAGCTGAGATTGGAAGCTGTATTGACTAAGGAAAGCATGGGCAAACTCTTCCCAACTGTGAATTTTGGAGTTGTCTAGACGGGCGTACCAGGCTCTAGCCTCTCCAGTTAAACTTTTCTTGAATAACTACATTCGAAGTTTCTCGTCCTTTGCATAGGATCCGAGTTCTCCAATGAATACCTTTAGGTGGGAGTAGAGGTCTCCCAATCCATCGTATTTTTCAAAATCAGGAGTTCTAAATTTTTCGAGATAACGAGCCCCAGGGAATATACAGAGGTCAGAGTAATTAACACTGCTAAAGGCCCAGTCCCTTTGATAGACCGAAAAGTTTCTTCTATTTGCTGTACTTTCTTCAGAATATCACCAGCTGCTTGCTCTTTCTTAAGGATGGTGATTTCAGGGGTTTTGTTGGTTAGATCCTGGTTTTGTGGTCCAGGAATCTGAGTTTCTGCCTTTTCAGTCTCTTGACTTCCACCACTACCACCAGGTATTCCCGGTTCTGTGCGAGCTTGTGCTTGCTTCCCTTTAAGAGCCTTGCTCTGTTCTCTCAGGAAACTGGCCAATTCAGCTATCTGATTCTTTAGTCCTTCGAACTCTTCCCTAGATACAGGGGTGGATTCTAGTTGAGCACTAGAAGTCATGTCCGTGGATGGACTTAGTGCCTTCTTAGACTTAGATCTAGTGATAGGACCAATTTTTCACCTACAACAAAATGTAGGCGTATCAATTTTCTGATTTATGTACGGATAGGATGCATGCCATGATGTGTTTTTATAGTTTTTTAATCTTATCCTGCAAAATAGAGGTCAGTTGTTTTGATGATAGGATGACAAGATGTATATGACAGGAAATGTAAATTTTTATTATGATATTTACATTGTGCTCCTTTACATTTGGAATTGAAAACTTGACATTGAATTAAAAGAGGAAGGCATGAGAAGCTTCCCATCGGATTTGGTTAATCAGAGGCTGACCTATCTTAGGTTACTCTCGCGGCTTTTTAGCATGAAGATCCCCAGATCATCGCAATCTACTAGAGGGGAAATTAATCCGATCTTTTAACTGGAGCGAATCTGGGTGGTGCTTTTCATGAGCCCTTAGAGACTTAGCTGTCCCCAGAGTCATTACTTATCACCGACGGATTTTGCCTCCCGAAGGAGGAATCACACAACATACATTCACATATATCGCGTCTCACCGTATGCATATGATGACATTGGTGCGAAGCACTAATATGGGTGTGAAGCACTAAAAAATAGGAAAGCAGCATTCACACATTCATTCAATGTAAAGAATTCACACATACGTAGTTTTGAAAGGGAAATTTTTGAAAAGATTTGAACGTGGCCTAAGCCCTCTACTGTTCCCAGTAGAATCGCCACCTGTCGACGAATGAAAAAAATCCGTGGGTCGGGTCACAACCCGGATCTTTCTCTCTTCCTAAGTTATCTCTATCCTCACTCTTTTTATTGCGAAAAAAGGATTTGAAGGGTTTTTTAGGAAAAGGCCAACATATATCATGTCGACGATTTGAACATTTTACAGAGTTTGAAAGAGGCCCAATTGCTGGACACTGTCGAAACTTGATCTTTGAAAACAAAGTTTGAGTTCAGTAAATCCTGGACACTATCGATACTTTAATTTTATCTTTATAGCCTTAAGACTCAATTTGAATGGTGATTGTCGAGCTGCGAAGCATCCTCGACCACAATATATATATACAAATGTCGGTCTCCTTATGGGTATGATAGCCATCGGAGGGACTCTGACACGACAAACCATTATTCTTATTATGTTGAGACCTTAGATCCGGATAACCGTTTTAAGGTCTTTTTGTATGTACATATTTACAGAAAAACTGGCAGGGTACATTTGTAAAGTGGAGTTTGTCCATCGTGGGAATCAGATTCTGATCATTTTAATCATGAATCCCACGATTCCTAGGCTCACATATGAGTAGCCAATAAACCTGCACAGCTCAAATTTGTACAGAAAAAGAGATATATCCCAAATGTCGCCAGAACTGAGGATTTATTCAGTAAATCCTGGTTCGCACCTGGCTGAAGCGTCTCGTTCCCACTAGATAGCAATCTAAGGGCCGCGAGGTTGCTTTTATAACTGAAACTAGAAAAATGCTAGATTTAAATAAATCTTAGCCATTCTAGCTTCCCGGTTCCGTCTGTACCAATTTTGAACCGTTTGAAAGCTAGAGTTAGCGAGATTTAAATAAATCTAGTTCGCCCGCAGATATGTCAGTGCCGATTCATATAAAATGAATATTTAAAGCAACAATTTAATAAAAGCAAGTAAAATAATATACATACAAAAGCTGTAAAGGGCGATAGATTTTCACACTGGTGCCCGAACTGGAATTGAAATATATATATATATATATATATATATATATATATATATATATCTTTATAAAAGCTGTATAAAAGCTACGGAATGATCCAGGCTGGACAGAATTAAAATATATATAGAAAAACAGTAGAAAGGGCGATGGGTTTTCACACTTGTGCCCGAACTAGAATTGAAATATATACAAAAAAGTAGTCAACCAAGACTGGGAAGATAACCCAGTGTGGTGAATGTTGCAGAAATATACAAAAATAGTAAAAAGGCCACAGAATAATCCAGGCCGGACTGAAATGTAAATATACAGAAACGTAGTCAACCAAAACTGGAAAGATAACCCAGTGGTGGTGAAAGTTGCTTATATATGAATATTTCTATATAAAAGCAGTAAAAAGGCCACAAAATAATCCAGGCCGAACTGAAATATAAATATATATATATAGAGACAGAAAAGTAGTCAACCAAGACTGAGAAGATAACCCAGTGGTTGTGAAAGTTGCTTATATATGCATATTTATATATAAAAGCAGTAAACTACCGCATATTTGACATTCGTGCTTGACAAAATTGAAAAGTTAGTATATATACAGTTAAATATATACGAAAAAAAGTTACAAGTATGTGCAAGCTGCTGGAAGCGACGGATCGTCAATTCGAGTTGTAGAAATGCCAGAAAATGATTTTATGTACAAAAATATACCAAAAGTTGACAAAAACGGCCACAGAACTGAGTTCCGGGCATATTTAGAAAACGAAACTTGATATGCAAGTGGAAAAAAGTGGGAAAAAGTAAGTATTAACTTGCAGATCGTAAAAATACTCACAATGGACTGCTACACGGGCTTTTTGCCAAATCTAGGCTTTGAACGTCCGAATGTACTAGTTATTTTTTGATATGTGGTAGTATGTGGGTATATCTACATGTTAGAGTGAAAAAATTTGGGTTTCGAAGACAAGAAAATAGACAGAAAACCAAACAGGCATGGGGCGTTTCTGAATTCTTGAAATGAGAGGGGGCTGCACCTCTATATATAGGCCAGAGAGCCTCCACTCTACCTGCTACTGCCACAGGTAGAGTTACGGCTCCACGTGGTGGGGCCCACGTGGCGGTCTTTGTCATCTCAAAGTACGTGCACACCGAGCAACGCAAGGTCGAAGTCGAAACTTTCTAACTTTTGATCAGAGCGTCCGTTTGAGGCGTGTGATACCTTTCTGAAAAACCCTCGCCGAGAGTGTCACAATGACATGGGATAAAACATTTTTTGGGTCTAAGAAGATGGGTTCATAACCAGGTCTTTGATTCCCCACAATTTGTCCGTTGAGCTGTCTTGCGCTGTTTGCACTCGGGATCATCGTTATGGTTCGTTCTGACCTTGGTGGCATCAATTCGACTTGAGTTTGACCGAATCGGCTTAGATTTGGTAAAATGACCGTTTTAGCCCTCCCGGGGTTGCCTTCAGTGTCGGCTTGACCTTTGGTTGACTTCTTGGGGCTGTTTACAAGACTTGGATTCCATTCGAGTCTGTTTGTCCTCAGTGTTGTCTCTGAGGCTGACTTGGTCGCTCCAAGTTTTTCCTCTTAAGATGTTGTGAGTCTTCAGGTTTGTTCTCGAAGTTGACCTGACTTCCCTAGTTGAGACCGGGGCTGACCTGTACCTTCTGGGTTGAGACCGGGGCTGACCTTGACCTCCCGGGTTGAGACCAGGGCTGACCTGCACCTCCTGGGTTGAGACCGAGGCTGACCTGCACCTCTCGGGTTAAGACCGGGGCTGACCTGTACCTCCCAGGTTAAGACCGGGGCTGACCTGTACCTCCCGAGTTAAGACGGGGGCTGACCTGTACCTCCCGGGTTGAGATCGGGGCTGACCTGTACCTCCTCTGTTGAGACCGGGGCTAACTTATACCTCCCGGGTTAAGACTAGAGCTAACCTGTACCTCCCGGGTTGAGACCGGGGCTGACCTGATGGCCCGGTATTGAGACCAGGGTTGATTTGATGGCCCGGTATTGAGACTGGGGTTGATTTGACGACCCGGTATTGAGACCGGGGTTGATTTAATGACCCAATATTGAGACCAGTGTTGATTTGATGGCCCGATATTGAGACCAGGGTTAATTTGATGGCCCGATATTTAGACTGGGGTTGATTTGATGACCTGGTATTGAGACCGGGGTTGAGTTGGTGGTCATTATTGAGACCGGGGTTGAACTGATGGCCCGGTATTGAGATCGGAGTTGATTTGATGGCTCGATATTGAGATCGGGGTTGATTTGACTACCCGGTATTGAGACCGGGGTTAATTTGATAGCCTGATTTTGAGATCGGGGTTGATTTGACTGTCTGGTATTTAGACCAGGGTTAATTTGATGGCCCGGTATTGAGATCGGGGTTGATTTGATGGCCCGGTATTGAGACCGGGGTTGATTTGATGGCCTAGTATTGAGACCGGGGTTGAATTAAATGACAATTTTGCCCTCCTACAGTGTTAGTAATAGGGAAAGGAAGTTTTGAGTGTCGATGCCGGTATTTCCTTTTTTGTTTGGGGTATAGGCATCTCCGTGATGGCTTTAATCTCGATGGGATCCAGCTCAATGCCTCTGTTTCTTACCAAAAATCCCAATAATTTATCGAATTTGACACCAAAAACATACTTGGCTGGATTCAGCTTCAAGTTGAATTTGCGAAGCCTGTTGAATAGCTTTTTGAGATGGTCGATGTGGTTATCTTCCCTTCAGGATTTGACGATGATGTCATCCACATACACCTCTATCTCCTTGTGCATCATATCATGAAAAACGGCCATCATGGCTCACTGATATATGGCATCGGCAGTGATAAGGCCGAAAGACAATCGCCTGTAATAGAAAGTTCCCCAAGGGGTGATAAAGGCTATTTTTCCCTATCTTCTTTGGCAACCATGATTTGGTGATATCTGGCAAAACAGTCAATAAATGAGTACTTGTCATACTGCTCCGTGTTGTCTATCAATATGTGGATTAAAGGCACTGGGAAGTCTTCTTTGAGACAAGCCTTGTTTAAATCTCGATAATCCACACATACTCATACCTTCCCTCCGAGCTTAGGTACAGGAACTATATTGGACAACCATTTAGGGTAGGTTGAGACCATGATAATTCCTGCTTTGAATTGCTTGATAACTTTTTCTTTGACCTTCAGACTCCACTCGGGCTTTAGTCTCTTGAGTTTCTGTTTGACAGGCTTGAATCACTTTTTAATGGGCAATCGGTGAATGACAATGTCAGTAGACAGATCGGTCATGTCTTCATGTGACCATGCAAACACATCCTTGAACTGAGTTAGGAGTTCAATCAGGTCTGTCATTTGATTTGGGGTAAGGTTGTTGCTTATTTGGATTTCTTTAGGATTTTCTGAGGTTCCGATATTGACTATGCTGGTTTGATTGAGGTTGGGTTTGGGTTTGTCTTCGACCCATTCTTTGATCTCTTCAGGCACCTCATAGTCATCAATCTCCTCTTGATCAATCCCCATCAAGTCAAATTCCAGTTCTACATCAAAGTCGTAGTCACTACTGAGACTTGGCAATTCATCAGCAAGGCTAAACAAATTCAAATTCGGAGTCCTGAAAACAAAATGCCTTCACTTAATATATGACATTTTTAAATCATACAAAGCATCAATGAAAGCATAACAAAAGTAACTGCTAGTACTATGCAACAAAAGTAAGCAGTATATAATATCTACACTTCAAAGCAGATGGACTCTCTACCCTTTTACCCTTTACGACTGATGCACGGAGTGTTGCTCTAGTTATCCAGGGTCAGGTCCTTGTTGACTGAGACGATGAAGAGGTTGTTGTTATCCTCCTCCTCTTTGATGATGACCATGACTGAATTCACATCAAGGACAATACTTTTCTTTGAACTGTTCTCCTTATCCGTGTTAATGCGAGGGATTAGGATTTAATCTTCTGAATAGCCATCATCTAGGATATCCTCGTTCATACCCTCAATATGTGTCAGAAAATACATCTTTGCAAATTGATCTTGCACTTTTTGTAGGAACCTCTCATTCCTTTCCTTGCTTTCCTTAATAGGAATCTGGATTTCTTTCTCATCGGCCGGTTTGACCTGAGGAATTAGCATACCTGACACAGAAGCAGGAACTTTCCTTGTTGGTTTCATGAATCTGGCATCCGTGAGATTTGATAGCAGAATAGTGGATGCATGAACTGGCTGATATTTGTGCTAGTTTTTGTGATTTTATCCATAGGAATAGCCTAATCCAGCCTTCCCTGCTTGGCTAGGTATCTGAACTGAATGTTTGATCCCTTTTTAATTTTTCCCTAGTCCTTTGTCGAGACAGAAGTCCAAAGACATCATTTCTTTACCGACAGACATCACTTTGAAAGAAATTCTTGGCTTCAAGGCTGGAGCCCCAATAGGTCGATAGTGAGTTTTACTCACTTCAAAGGCTTGAAAACAGGTTGGCTCAACTCTTTTGTTGAGGTTGATTATAGGCATATCGCCTTGTATATAGACGGTATATTCTGGTTCGGCATTAACAGTGATCAGATTGCCATTGATGATGTATTTGACTTGTTGATGAAGGGTGGATGGGACTGCTACTGCCATATAGATTCATGGTCTTTCCAACAGTAAATTATATCCCGTGGTGATGTTCAGCACTTGGAAGGATACATAGAAGGTATGTGGACCAATCTCCACGGGTAGTTCGATTTCGCCTACAGCATTTCTTCGAGACCCATCGAAGGCTCTTATGACTATATGGTTGCTCCGGATTCGATTTGAACTAATCTTCATTCTTTCCAAAGTGTCATAAGGATAGATGTTCAGAGAAGATCCTCCATCGATCAACACTCCCTCTATTACATATCCAGAGGACATCACTGCTATATGCAATGACTTGCAATGACCAGTCCCTTTAACTGGTATGTCATCATCAGTGAAAGATATCACATTACTGCTGAAAATGTGCTCGATCAAGTGACGAAACTTTTCTGTGTCCACTGCTTTTGACAAATGCGCATCTTCCAACACTTGTATTAAGATTTTTCAATGATCTTCTAAAAATAAGACCAAATCCAAAATAGATATCTATCAAGCTGCCTCTTTTAATCTTTGCACCACCTTGGCTTCATTATGCCCTATTTTGCTGAGGAATTCTTCAATATTTTCTTCGGGCACTCTACCTTTGGTCTTGATGACTGGTTTTATCACTTACTGAGGTAGATACAGCGGGTTTCCTTTTTATATAGCACCCGTATAATTTTATGTTGACCCTTCGTTCTCCCCATAGTTCCATGGGACTCTTTTTAAGCTGATCAAAGGATACTGCGGTCTGAATGGCAACATCAATGGTTCTTGTGCATCCACTTTCAAAGGATTCTTTTCCCCTTTCTCTCCCTTTCCTTGAATTATCTGGAGTATGATAGTTATGTCCTTCTCACAGGAAATGACTGCTATAACTTCCTTCAAACTTTATGCCAGAAGAGGAAATATCGCTTTTTCATCAGGAAAGCCATGGTCTGGACTTGCTTTTTGCCGTTCGCCACTTTAAATCAAGTTTTAGATTAGGTGACGAAGTCCCAACATTCTTCTGTATCATGACCAGGAGTGTTGGAATGATATTAACATATTTTGGAAGGATTGAACTTCCTTGATCAAGGGTCCACTGGGGGCAATAGTTGTGTGACCTTTCCCTCATTTATGTTAATCTGGAGAATTTTTTCCATGGGCTGATTCAAAGCTGTGAACTTTCTTTTAAAAGCAAACTCTCTATAAGCTCGGACTCTTTCTTCCTTGGTAACTTTGTCTGCTCAGGTTTCGTGTTCATGGAACCGATAGTGATCCTCCCTTGCAATTGGAAGAATTTTGGGCTTGGGAAGATTTGTTCACCTTTGGCTGACTTGAGTAATCAACTGTCACGTCACTTGGTGCTAGTATACCATCAGTTCTGCCAGTTGACCAACCTGATCCTTGATAGACTTCATTTCTCGTTCTATTAGGAAGTGGCATTCTGAATAGTTCTATTTGTCTGAGCTATCTTTGCTTGTTTGTGGAGAATCCCCTACATATTTGAGGTACTTGGAACCTTCTCCATTCCCCATACTAATCATGTTAACTCCCTCCTCATTATGTTAAGGCAAAGGGTTATCTTGGACATGTGGCTGCTCTTGTTTTTGTCACCACAATCTCGCCACTATCTATCAGGTCTTGGATCTTGTGCTTTAGAGACCAACATTCTTGGGTGTCATGGCCAGGAGCCCCAGAATGGTAAGCACATTTCTTGCTTGGGTCAAAATTCTTCCCACTTGGATTGGCTAGTGGAAGGAGCTGAGCAATTTTCATTTGTGTTGTCAGAAGCTTGACTATATTCTCAAGTAAGTTCCCTAAGGGTGTGAATGTTCTTCGACGTTTAGCCTCTCCAGTTCTTTGGAACGTCAGATTTGCAGGTTGTACAGATATTTGGAAAGGGAAATAATTTTTCTTTTGAATGAGCAGGTTTTGGTTACCTCTTTGAGTTTGACCTTGGTGTACCAAGGATACATCTTCTTCTTTCTTCTTATGAACTTTTCAAGGATTATTCCCATAATTTCCAACCTGAATGTTCTCAGCCACGGCTTCTAAAGCAGTAAGTTCTTTAATCTTTCCAGACTTCAGTCCCATCTCGACCATTTCTCCATGTTTGATCATCTCTGAGAATGGTTTTCCTATTCATGCTAGGACCCTTTCATAGAATGGAGCTTCTTGTATGTCGATGAATGTCATCACCATCTCAGTTTCTGTCATTGATGGAATGACTTGAGTAGCCAAACGCCCCCATATTTGGGCATATTCTCTTAATGACTCATTGTTCTGCTTTTTGAACTTGGTAATTTGATATCTGTCTGGAGTAATTTGTGACTGCAAGCTGTATTGATTTAGGAAGGCATGAGCTAGTTCTTCCCAGCTATGGATTTTGGAATTATCTAGTCGGGCATACCAAGCTCTGGCCTCTCTGGTCAGACTTTTTCGAAACAACTGCATTCTCAGCTTCTCGTCCTCTATATAGGATCCGAGTTCTTCAATGAATACTTTCAAATGGGTGTAGGTATCTCCCAATCCGTTGTATTTTTCAAAGTCTAGGATTTGGAACTTTTCTAGATACCGAGCCCCGGGAAAGATGCAAAGGTCTGAGTAGTTGACACTTTCGTATGATCCAGTCCCCTTGATTGACCGGATATTTTCTTCCATTTGTTGGGCTTTCTTTCGGATATCCCCAATCTCTCGATCTTCTTCGAGTTTGATGATTTTAGGGATTTTGTTGGTTTTTTCATTGTTTCGACGTTTAGGTATCTAAGCCTCCTTTTTCTTGTCAGTACCCTTACTGCCACCTTGTTCGGAGGACTTTGTTTGATTGGGTATTTGTTGACCCTGAGTACTTTTTCTGTGTTCTTTCAAGAAAATATTTAATTATGCTATCTGATTTCTGAGTCCCTCAATTTCTTCTCGAGACACGAAGCATGTCCCATGTTAGGTACTTTCTTCCATGTTAGTGGGTAGGCTTTTGGCCTTCTTAGATTTGGATCTGGTAGTAAGACCAATCTTGCCTACAACAAAAGTATGTAGTTTAGTCTTGATAGACCCGAACAGTATACATGCTATGCAATGTGTCAGGTTTAAGGGTTTTTTAATATTTTCTTGGAAAATAAAGGTCAGTTATTTTTATGATAGGATATCATGACAGAATTTAATATTTGACAATAGATTTGCAAGAATTTACAATTTACAACATTTGATATGAATTAATATTTACAACATTTGATATTTGACATGGAATTGAAAGGGAAAGGTATGAAGAGCCTTCCCTTCGCGTTTGGTTTATCAGAGGCTGACATATCTTAGGTTTACTCTCACGGGCTTTTCGGCATGGAGGTTCCCAGATCATCACAATCTACTAAATGGGAAGCTAATCCGATCTTTAAATTGGAGCGGATCTGAGTGGTAACTTTCCTGAGCCTCACTTGGACTTAATCTCCACCGGAGTTCAGTAATCAGTGATCGACGGGTTCGCCTCCTAGTGGAGGAACACACAACATACATTCATCGCGTCTCATCCCATGAAAAATGATGACATTGTGCGAAGCACTAATATAAAGCGTGGTAAAGAGACATTCACATCTATTCAATGTAAATAAGTATTTCACACACAAGAACAAAGAAGGGAATTGAAAAGTTTGAAAAAACGGCTTAAGCCCTCTACTGTCCCCAGCAGAGTCGCCACCTATCGACAACGGGAAAATTAATCCATCTTCTTATGTGTTTCTTACCCTTTATGTTTTCTATGTGATTTGTTTGATCTGAGGGAGAGATTTTAGAAAGAGTTCGACATACAATATAAATGATTTGAAAAGATTGAATTTATTGGTCTGAATTAGACAGAGCCGCCAGTTGGTATGAGTTAAAATGGTTGTACCAACTCAACCGAGTTTTGAAAGGTTTTGCAATATGACCCAATTATTGGACTCTGTTTAATTGGTCTTGAAAACCGAGATTCATAGAGTTCGGTGGCTTAATTAAGCAGGGGGAAGGTGTTAGGCACCCCCCGACTTCCGTGAAACACAGTTATCGCGCTTTTCATTCCCTAATCATTATGTATGTGTGTGTGTGTGCTGCAGTTAATTGGGCCTAAATGCTTTATTTGAAAGTATTGATGTGCTTCGTTGAACCTATATACGAAGGGTTTAATTTACTGAAAAGTCTATTTTAAGACAAGAATGTAAAAATGATGTTTTGAAGAGCGGTTTGCAAACCCTTTCGCTCGCATAGGAATTGAAGTCTTTTGATACTTCCATTTTATTCCATATCATGCTTATTTTGATTTTATTCTCGGGATGCGAAGCATCCTCGACAAAATAATATATATATATATATATATATATATATATATATATATATATATATATATATATAAGTGTCGGGCTCATTATGGGCATGAAAGCCATCAAAGTATGTCGGGCACCACACATAGGATTTCCATTATTACGGGGACCTTAAATCCGGATAACCGTTTTAAGGTCCTATATTTACAATTACAAAATTTACAAGCTGGCTGTACAACTCAATTAGGTCCATCATGGGAACCGGATCTAGATACGTAAGTTGAATCGTAGATCTTGTGGCTCCTAGGCTCATAGAATATCAAATAAACAGCTTGCATAATGAATATATTGCAATAAAATGCAAAACTATACTAGACATTGCTAAACGAAAGATTCATCAGTCAAATCTTCATAAGCACGTAGCTCATAGCTTCTAATTTCCTCTAGATACAAATCTAGGATCACGTGATCGCTATATATTTATAAAAACTAGAAGGAAAAAAACTAGATCTGTACAGATCTTAGCCATTCTAGCTTCCAGGTTCAAGTTTTACAACTTTTGAACCGGCTAAAAGCTAAATCTGGCTAGATCCAGTACAGATCTAGTCAATACAGCTCAAAAATTAACAATTTACAAGAAATGAACATTGAAAACTTTAGATCTGGCGAATATAAGCAACTAAATATATGTATATAACACTTATATACGTATTAGAGTAAGCGAAGAAGACAGATCTGGAGAAATCTTACAGTATATCGCGAGAACGGCTCTCAAACTGCTTTTGGCGACTCGATACTCATTTTCCACTGGTTAAAATTTGATATGTTTTAGTATGTATATGAACGTTTGCAAAGAAGTTTTACGGAAATTGGAGTACGTTAGAAGCTCCGTTTAGCTATTCTAGCCTCTCTTTCTCTCGCCGCGACCCTCTTCTTTCCTATTCTTTTTATGGAAGCCAAAGGGAGTACGGGATATATATAGACCCATATTGACACATATCTACCTACGTCAGCCATGGGTCTACCTACGGAAGCTTGAAAGTGGGCCCCACTTGCTTGGTATTCGTCCCGGTAGGTCAGTTTTTTATGTTGCGCACTGGAATGGCCATAACTCTCAATTCAGGAGAGGTTAGAAGATGTTCCATATCAATCCAAAAATATCTTTTTGATAGATTCGTAATAGTATATCATTTTCCCAATTCTGAGTTCGGGATGATAGGTAAAAAAGGGAAAAACCACCCCTAGGTAGATGTCAAATAGCCATTTGTCTTGCTGTGCGCTGGGAAGCTTGCTCCTTTCAATCCAAGAATCCTATGGAGGTGTGCCATACCATTCTGGAACGCTCTTTTAGAGGGCTATGCAATGATATGGGGCTTGACCTTTTCCAAATCCGGGAAGATGGGTCCATGACTAGAATAACATCACTAGGTCTCCGCAGGTAGTCCGTTGAGCTGTCTTGCGCAGTTTGCACTCAGGATTTTTGTGGTGGTTCTTTTGACCTTGTCCATAGATTTTTGATCAGTATTTGATGTTGAGTTGGGAAAATTACCCTTTTTCCCTTTCGGGTTGGTTTTTGGGCTTGATGCAGCTGCAATTGTCTTTCCTTAGGGTTATCTCCGGGATTTAACTACTGTTGATTTTTGTATGTCTTTAGGGTTGTCTCTGAAGTTGATTTGATGATTCCTAGGGTTTTCTCTGGGGGGATTGCTTTGATGATTTCCTGGGGCTGTCTCCGGGGGTCTTGATTGATGATTTAATCCTCTAGGGCTATCTCTGGATTGTGAAAAGACTTTTTTGCCCTCCTGCAAGGTTAGTTAACATGAACGCAAAATTTTGAGTGTCTACAGTGAGTAACATCTTAGACTGTTCATTCAGAGACCCTCTAAAATTATTAATCTGAAGACAGTTCTGACATGCTCTACGAAATTGGTTGATGGTAGAATGATGAGGAACGTAGAGTCCGAGCTCTACGACATGCTCTACGACCTGCTCTACGATGCTCTACTGTCTGCTCTACGAATGAGTACTTCAGGATGCTTAGGAAAACTTGCAGACTTCTCTAAATAAATTAGCAGCTCTACGATACCGAAGACAGCTCTACGATCTTGTTGTATCTTTGCATATCTACTTCTTAATTCTCAGTTGTTGCTCTACAAAATCTAATTTAACTCTGTGAACACTATTGACTATACAAAATGGCAGAGTAACTCTACGATCGGTTAACAATACTATACGATATATTTGATCATATTATATGTTCATTAAATCAACTCGAAAGATCAACCTAACAAGTTTGATCGTTCTATTTCTAAGTTCTTGTATATATATTTCTCAAATAAAGACTTCACAAAAACTACTGAACAATTATATATTATAATAACATCATGAAATTTAGATATACATATGATAGCTGTCGTTTACACACCGAAAATTAAAACCTTACTTTTACTCTACAAACTTAGAATTTAGCACAGTATAGCAATAAGCAATGGTCAATCCCGCAGAGAATAATGTTATGCAAATTTATCATAATGTTTCTAACTAATAAAAAAAAATTGGGGGGGGGGGGTTGAAATCAATTAACTAATTTATCAGAACAAAATTAAAATAATAAGTTAAACCGGTAATTAACAACTTCAGTTTTTCCAGTTCAATATCCCATTTTCACAAAAATAGAGTAATCAAGTATAACAATATTTATCCTTTAATGAAACTAATAGCCCTAGATAACAACAAACTCTGTTACCCGAAATTCCTCTTATATTATCACTTAATGAAACAAGTTATTCACAAGATTCTAACCATTATACAACCTAGAATAAGCTCTCTAGTGTTGGTTTGTAGAAACAAGATCAAACATACAATCAACATTGTAAGATAGTGAAAACATGACATGAATTGAATTTAAAATTTTTTGCAATCCCAAGAATCACCTTATGTAATATTATTAATTCAGGAAGGATAAAAGATATACCTTATGAAGATGATCAACTCCTTGATATGATCTTCAAGCTCCAATCTTTTTCTCCTCCGTGCTTCTCCAATTCCTCGGATCAAACGCAAGCTACTCAGAGTGTGTAGCACTCTAAAGGTGATCCACCAAAAGAACATTTTTTTTACTATCCCACAAATAAGACCCCTCTTATTTATAGACTAATTTTTTCTCCTAAATGTTTTAGGAGTTTGGGTTTTAATTTAATTCTCAATCTAATAAGGAACTAAATAATAATAATAAATAATAATAATAATAATAATAATAATAATAATAATAATAATAAGACTCCTCTTATTAATTTATAATTAGTATTCCTCCATATACATAATTATAAATATTAAGTTATTTAATTTATTCCACTAATATATTATATACATTTAATTTATTATTATTAAGTCAATCACTTCTAAAATTATATTTCTCCTTTTATAATGTGACATTTTAGGTTCAATATTAAGTTGGTAGTAGAATAAATATATTAAAATCATTCTAATATTATTTATAATGAATTAAACTCCTTTAATTCAAATATAACTAAATAATATTTATTCTACATCATGAGTGACACCTTATAAATAATGTATCATGACTATACAAATAATATAAAACCAACGTTTAATCATAAAGACCTTATTCCGTAAATAGTTATCTTACAATTCAGTAATTCTACCACACATTGTCCCAATCAAATATAAAGCATGAAATTACTGTCAAGTTTTATTTTATTTGATCATATGTATTTCAATTCTAAAATGCATAACTCTAGTTAATGTAAATTAGAAACTTCTTTTTAATTTCCATTCACCCTGGATATGGATTTCCGAGTTGTCACTTATCAAATCACATAGGATATTCTCTCCCTTTACTGGAAGTGGTAGAAACTTTGTTGATCATTCACCTACCACCTACCTCCATGTATACTTTATGATACCCGAACATACCTTATGCCATATTCTGATGTATTAAGTAATATGACAAAGTATAACTCAGTATACACAAGATACTATGATGATTTCAAGTCCAAGGATCACTTGTACTACTATCACTATAAGAACTTCTATTGACAGAAAAGTAAAACTTCATTAGGATTCTTTTAAGCAAGTCACGTTCAGTGAACTTATTCTCCAATAAGCACCAATATTCTTGCTTTAGTGTCTCCACAAAAATGATTATGAGATCAATCATCCTTTTCAATAGAGCAAGCATAGTATGTACTAATCTATTTGGAATTAGTAACCTAACATTAGTGATCCAACGATCAGGAAAATTTTAGCATAAGCTATCTAGAATTTAAATCTCATTTGCATAATCATCATCATGATTCTAAAAGTATTGCTCCAAAACTATGAATTTATCTCATTTATTTAATTCAACTAATTAAACATGTATAAAGAATGCCTTTATATTTAATAAATTCTTTTATTAATAACTAAACAAGATTACAAATTAAGTGATCATCACATCCAATGTGATTGGCTTGAGGACATACTATTTTCAATCTCCCACTTGCAATAAAATCAATCGCCCTGGTATTTAATACCCATCTTCTTTAACCGACAGTCAAACTGTTGTTGATTTAACGCTTTAGTAAATGGATCTGTAATGTTGTCTTTCAATGATTTCTCTAATAAAATGAAAGCACCGCAACACAAGCTTGGATTTCTGATGAGACCTTGGTTCCTTGGCTTGTGCAATAACCCCAATGTATCACAATATACAAGCACTAGTCCTTGTATGCTAGGAACTACTCCAAGTTCAGTAATGAACTTCTTCATCCAAACAACTTCCTTTGCAACTTCACTTTAAGCTCTTTACTCTGCTTCTGTCATTGGATCATCAACCATTTGCTGCTTGGAACTTTTTCAACTTACTGCACCACTGTTTAAGGTAAACACATAACTTGAGGTGGATTTGTTTTCATATTGGCCATTATGAAAACTTGAGTCTGTATAGCCTTCTAGTTTCAATTTAAACCTACCATGCACTAGAAATATATACGTCCTTCTTAAGTACTTTAGGATATTTTTCACCGCTTTCCAGTGTTCTTCTCCAAGATTTGACTGATATCTGCTAGGCATGCACAAACAGGCTGCCGGACCTGGCCTGATCAAGGCCTGCCAAGCTTTGACCTTTAACCAGGCCAGGCCAGGCCTAGGCTTAAATGAAAAAAGTTCGAGCCAGTCCGGATAATCAAATAAAAAATATGGCCTGAGAAAGCTTATGGGCCAGGCCGGGCCAGGCTTTGCTTTCAAGCTTTAATGCCATTATTGACGATGTGGGACTCTTGTTGTTATATACCATTTAGTTTTTAGATGATGTGGGACTCTTGTTTCTATATCCCATTTTTTGGTTATTTGTGAAACTCTTGTAGCTGTTTCCCATTTTTTAGACGATATGGTACTCTCATGATTAATGTTCTGGTATTGGCTTGGATGTGTAAAGAGGATAAGGATTTCCTAGAAAACAAAGTGGAAAAGAAAAAATAAAAAGTGGTAATAAGAACAACATTAAATATAATTTTTGTTATATATAATTAGTCTTAATAGATTGATATTTTGATCCTCCATTAACACCTCAAATTCTCTTTCGTAGCTATTAATTTTCTTTTCCAAAGCTTTTTCCTTGATATTTGCACTCCTAATATTTCCATCCCTTCATTATTACTATAATTATGGTATATCTGACTACAATTAGAGTGCTGATACTGCCTTTTCATTTTCTTTGTAATTAATGATGTATTGGTTTACTCTAGTTACAATATAGGAGACTGGTGGAATAATAATTTTGATATGATAGGACATCTTTCAGTTTTGTACTTGTATATTTTTTTTTATTGCTTGAAGGTTTGAAGCTCATGTTAATCATAAACAAATTTCAATTCTAAATGGTTTTTTTTCCCTGAACTATGCATATATATTCTTATGGATTGAATATAGTAGTGCTTTGTTGTCCTTGCCAAATCAAAATTACTTCATATGTATCTATTATTAATTTCTATAACTTTTTCATTTTTTTCAAATCATAAGCATTAATTAAATTAATATTTTGTATAAACAGATTCCATCCATCTCTAAGAGCTTCATTAGTGGCACATACTGCATACCTTCAAATGTATACATACCTATTAATTATGAAAATAACATATAAACCTCTCTTTCATCAAAATTGGGAACCAATGACAACAAAACAAATAATTTAAATGATCTAAGTCCCACATTGTTTAAAATAGAAAAGTCTTAAGTAAGCTTTCTTTATAAAATCCTTTGGTTTTCCCTTCCACTTTCTTTACAAGTCCCACATCGTTTAGAATATCAAAGTCTAAAGGAAAATATCCTTATAAATAGACTTCTTAAGTGATGAACAGACATTTGAGGCCCTAAGGCTTTAAATAGGTTTTGGGCTTTAGGCCTGTTCCAGAGCTAGGCCCAAGGCTTTGGCCCAGGCTGGACCAAGGCCACAGGCCAGTCCAAACCGGGCTTTTAGTCAAACCAGTTTAGGCTAGATTTTTCCTCTCAGAAGGTGGCCTTTTCTCAGCCTTCAGGCCAGTCCTAGACCAGACCAGGCTTTGACCAGGCCTGGTTTGACCAGGCCTGGCTCAGGTCAGACCAAGGCCAGGCCGCAAGCCTCGGGCTATTTGTGCACCTCTAATATCTGCTTATCACTCCAAGTGCATAGGCAACATCAGTTCTCGTCCATATCATCCCATATATGATAGATCCTATTGCTAAAGTATAAGGTATCTTACTCATGCAATATCTCTCTTCTGGTGTCTTTGGTGACATTTACTTAGAGAGATATAATCCAAAACTCATCACTATGAGTCCTCTCTTAGAGTTGGCCATGCTAAACTTCTTTAGCATCGATTCAATGTACGTTCTTTATGTTAAGTCGAGCATCCTTTTAGATCTATCTTTATAGATTTTTATCCTCAATACATAGGATGTTTCTCCCAAATCTTTCATGGAGAAGTGTTTAGACAACCATATTTTTACTAATTGTAACATTGGTATGTCATTCCCAATAAGTAGTATATCATCAACATATAGTACACGGAATGTCACAGCACTCCCACTAACCTTCTTGTACACACAAGGTTCATCCTCATTTTTGATAAAATCAAACTCTTTGATTGTCTCATCAAAATGGAAGTTCCATCTGCGAGACACTAGCTTTAATCCATAAATGGATCATTGTAGCTTACATACTCGATTTTCTCCATCTTTTGAAACAAATATCTCTAGTTGTATCATGTATACACCCTCTTCTAGTTTTCCATTGAGGAAGACCATTTTCACATCTATTTGCCATATCTCGTAGTCATGGTAAGCTGCAACTGCAAGCAAAACTCGAATGGACTTAAGCATTGCAACTGGTGAGAAGGTTTCGTCATAGTCAACTCCTTGCCTTTGTTTAAAATCTTTTGCCACCAGTCTGACTTTATAGATCTCTACATTGCCATATATTACAGCCTTTCTCTTAAAGACCCATTTACACCCTATAGACACTATGTCTTCCATTAGAGTAACCAAAGTCCATACTTGGTTCTCATACATGGAGTTCATTTCAAATTTCATGGCTATTTACCATTTCTCTGAGTTTTTACAACTCATTATCTCATTATATGTAACTGGATTATCATCCTCTATTATGCGTACCTCATCATCATCATCTGTGATGAATCCGTACCTTTCAGGTATCTTCGGCACTTTTCTAGATTTATGACTCGGTTGTGGTACAAAAGGTATCTCTACTTGGACAGGTTCATCCACTTGACCTATAGTGGTGGTTTGTTGTTCTTAAACTTCTTCAAGATCTATTTTCCTCCCACTATCCCCTTCAAGGATAAGCTCATTTTCCAAAAAGGTAGCATTTTTTGCAACAAATACCTTTTGCTCAGTAGAATTATAGAAATAATATCCTAAACTTTCTTTAGGATATCCCACAAATCTGCTCTTATCAGATCTTATCCCTAGATTATCATTTTGAAACTTTTTCACATATGCTGGACAACCCTAAATCTTAACATGCTTAAGACTAGGTTTCCTCCCTGTCCATAACTCATATGGAGTCTTAGGGACAAATTTTGAGGGAACCTTATTTAGTAGATACACAGTCGTCTCTAGGGCATAACCTTAGAAGGATATTAGAAGATCGGTAAAGCTCATCATGGACGACACCATGTCCAACTAGGTACGATTTCTCCTTTTAGATACACCATTCAATTGTGGTGTACCAGGTGGCGTTCATTGTGAAAGAATACCATTATCTTTAAGATGATCAAGAAATATATTGCTTAAGTATTCCCCTACTCGATCCGATTGAAGAATCTTAATACTCTTACCAGTTGTTTACCTACTTCACTTCTGAATTTTTAGAACCTTTCAAATGATTCAGATTTTTATTTCATTAAATACACATATCAAAATCTTGAATGATCATCAGTGAATGTAATGAAATATGAATACCCTCCTCTAGCATCTATTGTCATAGGTCCACACGCATCTGTGTGTACTAACTCTAACAATCATGTAACTCTCTCCCCATATCCACTAAATGAAGATTTAGTTATCTTTCCCACGAGATAAGATTCACAAATTAGATATGATTCAAAATTAAATGGCTCTAAAAGCCCATATTTATGCAACTTGTGTAGTCTTGTTTCATTAATATGACCGAGTCTACAATGCCATACGAAGGTATGATTCACATCATCTCTTTTTCTTTTATTTGTTTGTTCAATTTGTAAAATATTTTCATGTAAATCAAGTATGTAAAATCCATCATTTAATCTGCTAGTGTCAAACAAAACATTCTCATTATCATTAGAACAATAATTATTCTTTCTTATAATATTAAAACCATCCTTGTCCAACAATAAAATTGGAATAATGTTTCTAATAAGAACTAGAATATAGTAACAATTTACTAAATTAATTGATTTGCCATAAGGAAATGCTAAACTATAAGTTCCTACGGCTAATGCAGCAGTTTTTGCTTCATTCCCCACACGCAAGGTTACTTCTTCTTTGTTCATTTTTTTACTTCTATTTAAGCCCTACAAAGAATTGCATATATGAGAACCACAGTCGGTATCCTATTCCCAAGTAGAACTTTGACTTACAAAAAGATTTATTTTAATCATGAACAAACTTGTATTCGTAGCTGAAGTTGAAGCTTCACCAATCTTCTTTTGTTTATGCTCTAAAAGATACTCCTTATAGTTTCTCTTCCAATATCCAGGCTTGTTGCAATGGAAGCAAACACATTTGCCATCAACATCTGTTAGTTTCCAAATGCACGTTAGTTATCCAGAAGGGGGGGTTGAATAGATATTTTAAAAATTCTTTCTTTAAAATACTTTGTCTATATTGATTATACTGACAGCAGCGGAATGTATATTTTGTTCCCCTTCAAGATATTGCAGTTAAGGTTTGATAAGCAGTTATAGCAGATATAACAGTTATAGCAATTAATGAGAGATAATGAGACACAAGATTTTAAGTGGTTCAGAGCACACAAGGCTCCTAATCCACTCTTCTACTCCACGAGTAGGAAATCCACTAAGGATGTCTCTTACAACTGAATCACTTAGATTCCTTCTAGGCCACTTAGAACTCTTTAAGTCCTCTGACTTGTTACTTCTCTTAGTTCACTTTTGAACTCTTCAAGCCCTCTGACTTGGATCTGCTCTTAGTTCACTTTTGAACTCTTCAAGTCCTCTGACTTGGTTCCTCACTTGGATTAACAGTTGTTGTTGAGGAGTGTTACTCAGTTGCAATTAAGCATTCGTTCTGAAGAATTGAGTAACAAAGCAAGCTTTCCTCTTTCAGGATCATAGAGTTGATCTTTGAGTGTTCTTGATCTTTTCTCTTGATAATCTTTCTTTTTGTATCTTGCTTACTTGGTTTGAATCCTTGTCTGATTTCCTTATAAAATAACCATTCAAAATATATTCGTTTGAATGCTTCCGTTGCCGCATTTAATGCTTCAAACAATTCTGTGCAGTAGATGTTGACATCTTGCTTCCCTGTTGCACTGCCGACTGGCCCACTGACACAGCAAACTACAACTTCACCTAACACCTGAAAAGGTGTTTTTTGCAGGCAGTTTAGTCCTTTCCTTACCTTCTTCAATACGCTTCTTCGATTTGAACTAAGGATGAATATAGAATCATTGGGACTATCAAATTGTCAACGGCTATTAGTCTTTCTTCATTTGTTGCTCTTCCTCCCTTCATTAGAACTACGATCTTTGATGCTGACTGGAGAAGCACAACGATTATGATCATTGTACCATAATTGTTGTGTGTTGGCTTGCACAGCTTGACTCAGACTTGATCGTAGAGAACACTACGATTTCTCTTAAGCTCTTTGGTAAACTACGATTCCTGCTTGCTTGTCTTCCAGACTCCACATTTCTGAGATCACTCTGCGATTCTCAACTTAGCTCGGCAGACGCTCAGATCTTCTTTATGATTCTCAGTGTGGCTTCTAAGGCAGACTACGATTCTGATATAGTCACTCAAGCTCCACGAGTCTTCCCTTGGCCTCTATAGACTTGATTCTCTTAGCAGACTACGATTCTGAACATCTTCATTTAAGCTCCACGAGTCTTGCCTTGGCCTCTGCAGACTTGATTCTTTTGGCAGACTATGATTCTGGTTATCTTCATTTAAACTCCACGATTCTGCCTTGTCTTCTGAATGCTACCTTTGATAGACTACGATTCTGTCAAGGCTTTAACTTTTACAGCTCAAATAGATCAACCTAATAGATTTGATCTTTTCTTCTATACATTTATTTACATAAATGATAAATATTAAAGCTCAGATCAACCTAACATTTTGATCTATCATCTAAGTCCTTGTACATTTATTCTCTTAAGGACTGTACACTTAAGCGTTTATATTTACTTTCAATATCAAATATGAATATGCAATTCCCAATAATCTCCCCCTATTTGATGTTGACATCAAGGAGATTTAGATCATAGCATTATTTTCTAAATACAGAGTGCTAGAAAGTAAATATGGCTTAGTGTTTCAGTGAGCAACTAAAATTTCTAGAGAATAAGCATGAATTTATTGATGTTTGAAATGATATTACAATTTAGCATATAAACATCAATATGCAGTTAAGCTTAGACATATCTCTATCTTCTTTGTCTCTTTGGTTTTGGAGGATTGGCATGCTCTGCAATTCTTCTTCTTCTTGAGGCTTCATTTCTTCTTGCAATGTCCTCTAGCTCATCTAGGGTTAGTGGTTCCGAATGATTATATCTGTTCATAACGGCATGATCTCCAACTGGCATACGGAGGTTATACCTTGTGAGCTGGAGGCTGAGGCTTGACCTTGGCTCCTCTTAGTGGGTTCAGCTATGAGAGGACTTTGAGTGCCACCACCCGACGATTGACCAATGTGAGTTTGTGTTTGCCTTCTACTTCCTCCTCTGCCTCTATTTCTATCTTCTCCTTCGTCATTATTCTCCCCCTTTATGTCAGCATCAAGGGTTCGAACATCTTCAGAGAGGCGTTTGATTCCTTCAACCAACTTATGCATCTGTGAGTGGTTTTGAGAAGTATCACTACGATTTTCAGCAACTCTAGCCTCAGTGTGTCTTTGCTGTTGTTGAATCCGTTCCATTGCACTGTAGTTCTGATTGAGTTGAGTTGTACCGAATTCTTGGAAGAATTGAAGTGAGGTGCGCAGTTCTGAGATTTGATTGATCAATAGCTCATTCTAGGATTGCTGATTCTTTTGCATGATCTCCATAGCTTCCTTATGCTTCTTTGTGGCAGCAAAGTGAATCGCATCCCTTTGACTTAGGCTTTCACCCATTTCCTTGACAATTTCCTTCAGCTTCTTTGACAGTTCAGTTGCCAACTTTCCTGGCATAGGCTTGACTGATTCGATTATATGATCGAATCTCATGTGAAGCGCTATGGAGTGAGCTTCAAGAATCTCTCTAGATTCTGACCTTATTTGATTCAATGCTTCATTCAGCTCCTCCTTTGTTGGCATGAGAGACAGTTGATTTAGAATTTGTTGTGTCTCAAGAGGAGGAAGGGTAGCTGTAGTGTGTTCATCTCTCCTTGATAAGCTTGCGAGAGCAAGAGTCATATCAAAATATTCATTGTTGGAGGATGATGGGATGTCTGCTTGGGTTAGAGGGGTTGGTGTTTGCTGTATTGGCATGGTGTTTGGATCAGATGTCTGCGTTCCTGTTTTATTGAGCTGGTCTGGAGACTCTACGATTGCCGAATCAGATTGATCATTAGGCATAGATCATAATTCGTCGTCCTAGATTGGCATTTTAATAGTTGAGTTTGCAAGCATTTCTTCAACAACTCTTGTGATGTGCTCAATTATTATTGGATCATTCATGGGTTGCTCTACGATAACAAGTTGGTTATTTGGTTCATCAGATACAGAGTTTTGGGACTCTGTAACTGGAAATTGATTGAGTGGATGCAGGACCACTTCCAACCATTTGGGCACTTTGTAGAACTGATAGAAGTGTGATGATGGGGTGTGGTTGATAATAAACGAGAGAGGAGTGGAATATACTTCATGCTCAGGTTCTAAGGTTGAAGCATTCTTGATCAGTTTCTGAGCAAAACTCCTTTCTCTTGGGAAGCCATAAGCAAGCACTGAGATTACTGGATATGCCTTGAATGTCCAGAATATGTGATTCCAGGAATTGAGAATCATAGCTCTATGATATGGCATCATGGGTAAATAATTGAACAGCTGATTGTAGTTTGTTGTTCTTTCACCATTTCGTCCCACATATAAAACCTCAAGATTATCATCTTCTTCTTCATCACTCTCTGCATCATGAACTTGCACAATATCAATCATCTCATCATCATCTGCAATATTCATCATTTCTGCAGCAACAAACTCTACGAATTCTTCATTTACTGGGGGGACTTCATTTTTCTCTATTTGTAGCTCCCCCTTAGCTTCAGTATTCTCTGTCTCCTTTTCTTCTAATTGCTCCCCCTCAGCTGAAGCACTTTCTTGAACAGGAGTTTTCAGAGTTTCTCCTTCTTGTACTTTAGCAGTGTCATATTCATTTGGGCTTAGCACAACCATTTCTGGCATAACCCTTTTAGCCATTTCTTCTCCTAGAGATTCATCAATGCCAGCATCAGACATATCCATATTATCTTGATTTGTAGTCTGATCGGGTGCAGCAGAGTTGTCAGCATCTCTGATGTAAGTTAGAACATCTTCAATGATTCCGATCTCTTGTGGAGTTGGACCAGATGCTTGTTGCTTAGTGGACTGGTCAGCCTTTTCTGCAGCCCTTTTTCTATCATCTTCTTCCAATACTTCTTCATTGGTAAGAGCATACTTCTTACCCAACTTCTTCATCCTCTTCTTTGACTTAGGCACAACCTTTACATCCTTTTAGCTTCAGTCCTTTGAGTTTGCTCAGGCTGAGATGCAGTTCCAGCTTCTCCTTTTGCAGTGGCAGCTAGTCTGGACTCTACGATTGGTGATGACTCCACAATCGTAGTGAGCGTAGACTTCCCTATTTTGTGACTCCGTTTCTTCTTTCTCTGAGGTTCAAAGCTACCTTCAGCTTTATCTTCATTTATCTCCTTCTTCTTCTTCTTCTTCTTCTTCTTCTCCTTCATAATCTCCTTGCCTTGAGGGACATCAGTGGTTGAGCCTTGGGGCTCCTCAGCTGCTTGAACACTTTCTTGCATTTTTTTCTTCCCTTTACTCTTGTTGGTCAGAGCTATATCTTTCTCTTGATTCACCTCTTTTTCTTCCTCTTTGGCTTCCTTTGCAGCAGATGAGGTTGCAGACATCATCTTCACATTTTTTGTTGGATTTCTTTTCCAATTTTGAAATAGTTGCTGGGTCATCTTCCTATTCGAATTGATTAGAATACCGTCATTGTCCCCAATTTTGTCACCCAGTGCATCCTGAATGATAATGCTGATAAACCTCCCATAGAACATTTTAGCAGTGCTCTTGGTCTTCATAGGTCCTTGCATCCATTTTCCAAACCACTCCATTAGCAAGGCTCCATAGTTGAGTTGGACTCTAAAGCGGATAGCTGCCATGAGCTTCAGCTGCTTTTCGTTTACAGAATCGTGACCAGAGCTCTTGCAGCATATGCACTTTCCAACAATATCAGCAAGAAATTCATATTCTTGGGGAAATTCTTTCTTCTTGTAACCACTCTTCCCTTCAGTTTTTTAGTAGTTCAACTTCTTCAGACCCTTATGGAAGTCAACAGCCTCCATGGATGAAAGACCTTTACTTTTGAAACCTAGGGCTAGGTTTATACTTTCAGCGTTGAGTTAAATTTTCACATCTTTGACCTTGGTGAGAATAGAGTCTTGATCAACAACTCCATTGCAGTAAAACTCCTTTATCAACTTTGGATATATCAGTGTGCTGGTGCTCAGAGCATTCTTAAGACCCTCTTTCTTCAGGAGTGAAAGAACTTTGTGAATCTCAGGTCCAGCCTTCTCAAATCCGTCAAAACATAGTTGATAGCCGAAAACAACTTTGGAAGCAGCCATTTGTTTGTTTGATTTTCCTGCAGTGAACGAATTTGGCTTAGCTTTTTGAAACTTAGGGTTTAGTTTGAGAGAGAGAGAGAGAGAGAGATAGAATCGTTTGGAATTCAAAAAGTAAACTGACAAATGACAGTTCAAAATTGATTAAAAAACTTCCCTCCATAGTTTGCATCGTGGGACACGTGTCAAGTTCTGCAGGACTCCACGGTTTTATGTTATGTGTAAATTTCCATTATGCCCTTAGCTCCCCCTGAGCTAGTGAGTCCTTGTGAGAGAACTACGATAGTAGAGAACCACTCCATGATTGTTGAGTTCGATCCTTTGCTTGCTCTTCAACCGTTGACTCTACGGTTTTTGTGATGCATTCTGAACTGACATCCCTTCTGGATTAAGATTGCTCAGGAAAGGCCAATCTCTTAGTTTGACACTAAGGATCAGGTTTATCCCTGAGATACTTATCAGAAGGGTTGCTTGGCGTGATAATGTTGCTATCACTGTGAGCTTTTTTACTTTGGCTAGATCACTCCACGATCGTGATTCCTCTTTGTCATCTCTACAATTTAGACTTAGCCTTTATATCTGCAAGGTTAGCACCATCTAGAGCATAGAATTCATGGTTGCAAATTTAACATACCTAACTCACTTATCAGTTTATTAAATCTGGATTCATCTAAGGGTTTAGTAAACACATCAGCAAGTTAATTTTCAGTAGGGATGTATTGCAAAGATATTGTTCCATTTTGAACATGATCCCTAATAAAATGATATCTTATTTCTATATGCTTGGTCCTAGAATGCATGACAGGATTATTTGTTATTGCTATGGCACTTGTGTTATCACAGTGTATAGGTATAGATTTAAAATTAAACCTATAATCTGCTAGCTGGTTCTTCATCCATAGGATTTGAGCACAGCAACTGCCTGCAGCAATGTATTCAACTTTTGCTGTTGAAGTTGATACTGAGTTTTGCTTCTTGCTGAACCAGGACACTAGTCTATGTCCTAGCAGTTAACAAGTGCCACTAGTACTCTTTCTATCTATTTTGCATCCTGCAAAATCAGCATCTGAATATCCTGTCAGTTCAAATGAGGACTCCTTGTGATACCATAGACCCAAGTAGGGTGTACCTTTGAGATACCTGGAAATCCTTTTTACAGCAGCTAAGTGTGATTCCTTAGGATTAGCTTGAAATCTAGCACATATACATGTTGCAAACATTATATCTGGTCTACTGGCAGTTAGGTAGAGAAGGGAGCCTATCATACCTCTATATTGAGTAATATCAATACTTTTACCTTTCTCATCTTTGTCAAGCTTAGTTGCTGGAGCAATTGGTGTTTTCATGGGAGAGGCTGATTCCATGCCATACTTCTTAAGTAAGTCTTTGATGTACTTGGCTTAGCTTATGAAGATACCTTCATCAGTTTGCTTTACTTGCAGTCCAAGGAAGAAGTTCAGCTCACCCATCATGCTCATTTCAAACTTGCTCTGCATAAGCTTGGTAAATTTCTTACACAAATTTTCATCAGTAGAGCCAAAGATAATATCATCTACATATATTTGAACTAGTAAAGCTTTATCTTTGTGCTTCCTAAGAAATAGTGTAATATCTACTCTACCTCTAGTGAATCCTTTTTCAATAAGAAAGTTTGTTAGCGTTTCATACCATGCTCTAGGTGCTTGTTTAAGTCCATATAAGGCTTTATCTAATCTATAGACATAATCAGAGAAGGATGGATTGACAAAACCTGGGGGTTGTTCCACATATACTTCTTCTTGAAGTTCACCATTAAGGAATGCACTCTTGACATCCATCTGGAATACTTTGAACTTCATGTGAGCAGCAAATACAGGGAATATTTTGATTGCTTCAAGTCTGGAAACTGGTGTGAAGGTCTCATCGTAGTCTATGCCTTCTTCTTGAGAATAACCTTTGGCCACCAGTCTTGCTTTGTTCCTTGTGATCACCCCATCTTCATCCATCTTGTTTCTGAAAACCCATTTGGAGCCGATGACTGGGTGATTCTTTGGTCTTTGAACTAATCTCCAGACTTTGCTTCTCTCAAATTGATTTAGTTCCTCTTGCATGGCTTCAATCCAGCTTGCATCTAGCATTGCATCTTCAATCTTTTTGGGTTCTATTTGAGATAGAAAAATCAAATAGAAACACTCATTCTGAGTTACAGATCTTGTTCTAATTCTGGCAGTTGGATCACCAATGATCAGATCTTGAGTGTGATCTCTTGCCCACCTATTCCCTGTTGGAACATCTGTTCTGGTGCCTTCTTGTCTGAACTCCTCAAGATTGACTTCTGGTTCTAGTTATCCAGAGTCGTCGTCTGGTTCAGCTCTTTCTATGATTTCTTCTTCGGACACTGTGATTCTTTTTTTAGGAACTACGCTCGTAGTGCTAGGCTCAACCACTTCATTCGTAGTGTCGGTATCATCAATCGTAGTGTCTTGTGGTGCAGACTTGTCCGAGTCTGTTTCATCAAAGATGATGTGGATTGAGACTTCAACACTTAATGTCTTCTTGTTGAACACTCTGTAGGCTTTGCTGTCTGTGGCATATCCAAGGAAGATTCCTTCATCTGACTTGGGTTGGAACTTAGTCAGATATTGCTTCCCATTATTGAGAATGTAGCATGAAAAGCAGAACACATAGAAGTAACTGACATTTGGCTTTCTTCCTTTCCATAGCTCGTAGGGAGTCTTCTTTAACGTAGAGTGTACAAGAGATCTGTTTTGTGTATAGCACGCAGTGTTGATGTCTTCTGCCCAGAAGTATTCAGGCAGATGAGCTGCTGCTAGTAAAGTTCTTCCAGCTTCTATAAGTGTTCTGTTCTTCCTTTCAGCTACTCCATTTTGCTGAGGAGTTCGTGGTGCTGAGAAGTTATGACTGATGCCATTGTCTGCACATAATTGATCCATTTCTGAGAAGTCGAACTCTCTACCATGATCACTCCTTATTGCCTTGATAGTCTCTCCTTTTTCATTCATCACCAGCTTGAACATCTTTATCAGTTGGGAGCTTGTCTCATCTTTTAAGTTAAGAAAGAACACCCATGTGTATCTGGTGTAGTCATCCACTAGGACCAGTGAGTATCTCTTTCCTCCTAGGCTCACAGTTGGAATTGGCCCAAAGAGATCCATATGCAGTAACTGTAGGGGCCTGTCAATTGAGTTGACTGCTTTGCCTTTGAATGAGCTCGTTGTTTGCTTTCCAAGCTGGCATGCGTTACATGGTCTTTCTTTGATGAAGCTGAACTTGGGTAAACCTGCTACCAGATCTTTGGAGGCCAGCTTAGACATACCCTTGAAGTTGAGATGAGATAATCTTCTATGCCAAAGCCAACTTATTTCTTCAGATGCTTTAGCATGAAAACATATTGTCTCATCAGAACTGAGCTGAGCAAGGTTAACAGTGTATACATTTCCTTCTCTTGTTCCTGTCAGCTTGATAGGGGATGTCTCCAAATCTCTGACTTGACACTGATTGTTGAGAAAGGTGACTTAATGGCCTTTATCACAGAGTTGGCTGATGCTAAGAAGATTGTGCTTTAGTCCATCAACATAAGCAATTTTGCTGAAGGACACCGCACCATTCCAGCTGATCCATAGCCTCTTGTCTTGCCAGAGCTGTTATCTCCAAAGATAACTGTTGGTCCCTCTTTCTCTGTGTAGTTCGATAGGAGGGCTTTGTTCCCAGTCATATGCCTTGAGTAACCACTGTCCAGATACCATGTTATAGTTGTGGTGCTCATTTCCTATAGACAGATTCAGCTTTTATGTTGGTACCCAGACTTGCATGGGTCCTGTAATGTTAGTACCCTTAGGAAACCAAATCTTCTTGACTTTGGGTATCCCATGCACAATATTATGAAAGCATGATGCAGCTTTATGACCAAATCTTCCACATGCAAAGTATCCAATATAATTTATGTGTGTGTGTGTGGATTCTTTCTCCATTTGGATTTGTATAGGTATTTGTTGACCTTACACTTATATTGCATCTTTCTTTTCCATGCAGCCTTGGAGTTCAGGTTTTGTGCTGAGTAAACCTCATCACCATGATTCCTTCCAAGTTGATCCATGGAGTCAGTTTTACTTGACTCTACGATTTGTCGAGGTTGGGCAGTGGTGACTGAGTCACTCTTCACCTTTCTGAATCCTAGGCCAGCATGAGATCCTTAGTGTTTAGGAACATATCTTGGATCCGAAGAGCAAGGTTGTACTGGTTCATCCTTCTGCGTGAACTTTACAAATGTGATACTTCGATTTAAATTAGAAGCACTACTCATGTTATTTTCCTTTGTCTTTTCCACACTGGGTTCTGAGGTAGATTCCCCAAACCCTAAGCCTGTTCTATCAGAGACACTTCTCTGATTGGATATCAGGGAGTCCATAGATGAAGAAGATCTATTCCATGTGGAGATAGTTTTTTCTAGCTCCTCAATCTTAGAGGTTAGATTTGACTCTTTTTGCATACTCAGTTCATTGGTCTCTCTTAAGATTTTATTCTCAGCTTCAAGCTTAGAGAGAGAATCAGAACTTAATAGAGCTGCTTCCAGCTCTTTCTGAACTTTCTCTTTCTCTTTTTGAAGATCAGTATAATCTTTAGATATGACTCTTAACCATCTCATATTTTGATATAGATCGGTTGACATATCACGAATGCCAGTTCTTAAATCATTAATGTTTATATCAGGAGAGTTGAAATCAAATACCTCATCTATGACTGCTTCAACATATTTTATGCTGAGTTCATCTTTGGCCATCAGGCATATGTTGGCTTTTTGAGGTGCTTCATCATCTTCAGACTCAACATTGGTGTCATTTTCTGAATCACTCCAAGAGGTTCCAGTTACAAGCCCTTTGTCTTTTTTCTTATTCTTTTTATAGCCTTTGAGCTCCTTCTTTGGATTTGATTTTCTTTTCAGCTCTTCTCTGATAGGCTTATTGCAGTTGTAGCATAGGTCACTGATCTGTTCCTGACTGCTGTTCTTGTTGAATCTTTTTGGTTTGCTGCTTCTTCCTTCGAGTATGAGCCTTCTAAATTTTCTGGCCAGCATTGCAGCTTTATCATCATCATTATCATTATCCTCATCATCTTCCTCAGAGTCAGATTCATCTTCAATTTGTGCTCTGGAGATTTCTTCCTTTGCTTTAAGAGCAAATCCTTTATCCTTCTTTCTTCCTTCTGACAGAGTTTCTGCTCGTTGAGTCAGTTCTAGTTCATATGTAAGAAGGTTTTCGTAAAATTGTTGAATTGTCATCTCATGCAGATTCTTTAACTCTCTAATTGCAGTGGTCTTGGCATCCCATCTGCTCGGCAAGGACCTCATGAACTTGATGACTAGATCTTTATTTGGATAGGTCTTTCCATAAGCTCTTAGAGAGTTGAGCAGCATTATGAATCTTTCATAGGTTGAAGTGACATTTTCTCCAGAAACATGGGCAAACATCTTATACTGTTGAGTCAGTAGAGATTGCTTGTTTTCTCTAACTTCTTCAGTTCCTTCATGCATGATGAGCAATGCCGCCCAGACTTCTTTGGCAGTTTTACGGTTGACCACGTTTTCAAATAGAACATCTTCTAAGGATTGGAACAAAATATTCTTAGCCTTCTTGTCAAGCTGAACATTTTTCTTCTCATTTTTAGTCCATTCTGATTTGACTTTGATCACCATTTTGTTTGGATCTTCTGGAGTTGGTGCAAGCCTTGTTGGAATATAGGGCCCATTCAGAACTGTTTCAAATAGATCATCATCTATTAAATCCATGTAAGCCTGCATCCAAACTTTCCAGTTGGAAAATTTATCTTTGTTGCACATAGGTGGTTTGCTTCCTCCACCTGTCTTGGTCTCGCTTATCAATTGTGCCATTGGATCTACTCAAGCTTCTATGCTAGTTGAGAGAACCTGCTCTGATACCAATTGTTAATTTTCAAATGCACGTTAGTTATCTAGAAGGGGGGGTTGAATAGATATTTTAAAAATTCTTTCTTTAAAATACTTTTTCAGTATTGATTATACTGACAGCAACGGAATATATGTTTTGTTCCCCTTCAAGATATTGCAGTTAAGGTTTGATAAGCAGTTATGGCAGTTATAGCAGATATAACAGTTATAGCAGTTAATGAGAGATAATGAGACACAAGATTTTAAGTGGTTCAGAGCACATAAGGCTCCTAATCCACTCTTCTACTCCACGAGTAGGAAATCCACTAAGGATGTCTCTTACAACTGAATCACTTAGATTCCTTCTAGGCCAGCAGCCCTGGAACTTCTCTTAGTTCACTTAGAGCTCTTCAAGTCCTCTAACTTGGTACTTCTCTTAGTTCACTTTTGAACTCTTCAAGCCCTCTGACTTGGATCTACTCTTAGTTCACTTTTGAACTCTTCAAGTCCTCTGACTTGGTTCCTCACTTGGATTGACAAGTTGTTGTTGAGGAGTGTTACTCAGTTGCAATTAAGCATTCGTTCTGAAGAACTGAGTAACAAAGCAAGCTTTCCTCTTTCAGGATCGTAGAGTTGATCGTTGAGTGTTCTTGAGCTTTTCTCTTGATAATCTTTCTTTTTGTATCTTGCTTACTTGGTCTGAATCCTTGCCTGATTTCCTTATAAATAAGCCATTCAAAATATGTCTGTTTGAATGCTTCTGTTGCTGCATTTAATGCTTCAGACGTTTCTGTGCAGTTGATGTTGATATCCTGCTTCCCTACTGCACTGCCGACTGGCCCACTAACACAGCAGACTGCAACTTCACCTAACAGCTGAAAAGGTGTTTTCTGCAGGCAGTTTAGTCCTTTCCTTACCTTCTTTAATACGCTTCTTCGATTTAAACTAAGGATGAATATTGAATCATTGGGACTATCAAATTATCAACGGCAATTAGCCTTTCTTCATTTGTTGCTCTTCCTCCCTTCATCAGAACTATGATCTTTGATGCTGACTGGAGAAGCACTACGATTATGATCATTGTACCATAATCATTGTGTGTTGGCTTGCACAGCTTGACTCAGACTTGATCGTAGAGAACACTACGATTTCTCTTAAGCTCTTTGGTAAACTACGATTCCTGCTTGCTTGTCTTCCAGACTCCACACTTCAGAGAGCACTCTGCGATTCTCAACTTGGCTCGGCAGATGCTCAGATCTTCTTTATGATTCTCAGTGTGGCTTCTAAGGCAGACTACGATTCTGATATATTCACTCAAGCTACACGAGTCTTGCCTTGGCCTTTGCAGACTTGATTCTCTTAGCAGACTACGATTCTGAACATCTTCGTTTAAGCTCCATGAGTCTTTCCTTGGCCTCTGCAGACTTGATTCTTTTGGCAAACAACGATTCTAGTTATCTTCATTTAAACTCCACGATTCTGCCTTGTCTTCTGAATGTTACCTTTGACAGACTATGATTCTGTCAAGGCTTTAACTTTTACAGCTCAAATAGATCAACCTAACAGATTTGATCTTTTCTTCTATACATTTATTTACATAAATGATAAATATTAAAGCTCAGATCAACCTAACATTTTGATCTATCATCTAAGTCCTTGTACATTGATTCTCTTAAGGACTGTACACTCAAGCATTTATATTTACTTTCAATATCAAATATGAATATGCAATTCCCAATAACATCAACCTTTTTCTTGTCCTTAGTTTTAGCCTTTTCTTTTACCTTCTTGGAACTTTTCTTCTTCTCAGAAGATCCTTTGACCCTCTTCCTCTTCCTATAAGAATCATCTACAAGAAAGACTTGGTCTTTCTTCAATGGAAAGTGACTCTTCGCAGTTTTCAAAATGTTAAGCAATTCAGGCAAGTTGACATCAAGTTTGTTCATGTGAAAATTCATAATAAATTGTGAGAAGGAGTCTGAAATTACTGCAAGATCAGATCTTGGCTCAATCACCATCCATGATAAAATGCAGTTGTCCCAACTATTCAATCAGATTGATCATCTTCAGAATATGTGTCTGCACTATAGTGTTATCGGTCATTCTAGATCGAAAGAGCTCTTTAGATATTTTATATCAATCCGCCTGCTAAGCATACAAATCCTGAAGGTGTAGCAACATAGTAGGTGCATCCATTTTCTCATGTTGACGCTATAACTCGTTACTGTGACGAACGAGAATTTTGTAAAGATATTGAATATTTATGGAGATAAATAAATATTTTTAATGATTTAATTATTGAATTAAATAATTAATTCATGAATTTGTGGTAGATTAATTTAATTATATGTGTGACATTAATTAAATTAATATGTAGTGATTTAATAGTTCAAAGTATTTAATTAATTGAGTTTATTTGATTAATTGAATTAATTAAATAAGCATATGTTACTTTAATTAATTTAATAATTAATTAATGAGTTAATGAATTGACATAATTAATAAATAAAAATATTAATTATGTGACAATGTGTTTAATGTGAATTATCTTATTTTATTTAATTAATTTAAATAAAATTAATTAATTAATAAGTGATGTGACAATTAAGTATATAGTAAATTAGTTTATTAAAATAAATGGAAAAAAATAAAAGAAGAAGAAGCCAAACAAGGCTCTTGTGGGAGTTATATTACAACGGATATATTATATATTTATATATATATGTACGTTATCTTCCTAAGTCATTTTATCAGAAGAAATTAGAGAAGTCAGAGAAAGAAAAACGTAGAAAGTTTCAGAGAGAAGAAGAAGAAGAGATTGAGAGAAAGGAATTTGAGAAATCTTAAGTATTGTTTGTGATTGTGTTATCTTCATACCAAAAGGGTAATTCTTCTTTTAAGTTTTCAAAATTAAGATTTCTTAAATACGTACTTTTAAGTTTTCTGTGAAAATTGGGTTTCCCAATTGGGTTATGATATGGCTTTATCTATATGGGTATGTAATTATAACATATTTTCTAACGTATATACATGTTTTAAAGTAATCAATTTTATATAATTTGGCCTTAATTGGTTTTTTTCGAAAAGTTACAGAGTTTTCTACGATGTTGTAAAAATTTCTCTGTCAGTACTTATTTTTGGGAAATTAAAGTGTGAGGTTATTATATATGTGACCGTATATGTTAGTATTATGTGTTGGATCATGTATCCATGATTTACACTGATCACACCAAATAACTTTGTTAATAAATGGGTTTGATGAAATTACAGAGTATTGAATATGGGTGAATAACCCATATGGGTTAAATTAATGATTGAATCATATGTTTATATTTAAATTGATACATGAATATGATTGTATATATAAAACAAAGAAAATGGAATTGAAATGAATGGATTCGGTGTAGTAACGAATCCGTAAGGAGATTTTTATGTTTTTCATTAAACTCTTGAAAGTTTTGAAGAACAGTGAAAATTAATATTTTGATTTGTATAATTACATAACTTGGAATGTTAAGAATATGTTATAAGTGATATATAATGTTCCTGTGAAGTTTATACTTCATGGGTAACATTATAAATCAGTGTAATAATGTGAATTGGGAGAAAATGGGAGAAAATCTGTGTTCGTTCGCGAACTTCAGATTCTGAAATTCCGCAGCCGCGCGGCCGCGCCTGTCCGAAAATTTTGAAAAAAATTGCTAAGTGTTGGAAAATTTTGAAATGTGTTTTGAGTCTAATGAACATGAACACATGTTGTATAAATATAATAAAATATTGATATGAGTTTAATAATTTATGTTATGTAATTAATTAATAAATTAATTACATGACTTAAACTATTATTTGTAAAGGTTAAATAATGTGTTATAAACATTAAGACATTATTTTAAATTTAATTAACATGATGACATGTTATGTATGTAATGAGTTATTAATACAAGTTAATAACTTAAGATACGTGATTAATTAACAAGTTAATTAATCAACGTAAACCATTATTTGAAAACCTAATAATGAGTTTGAAGAATACTATTGTAAATCAATCATCATATCGAACTTGTGATTAATTGATATTGTGAATGTATTGATAGGTAAGAGTAATTAAAGAAGTGAGTAATAATTGTAGCTTGCGCACGAGGCAAGTTTCCTAAACTCAAATCTTTATATTTGAGCAAGTTTTCTATCCCTAATTTACTATTATTGTTGGGCAAGTTTACTAAACTAAACTCTTTAAATTAAGCAATTGCTATGCTTAATTACTATTGTTGAGCAAATTCTTACTCTTGAATATCCAAATTTAGAATTTCATATGAGATGCCATGATTCTTTTAAAAGTATCATTTAAATGTACAATACTTATTCGATTGTATACATTGAGAAGTTAATATTTAATTTGAATATCATTTATTGAGTTATCCAAACCAACTTTATTTGGTGCGGATTCTGATGTCAAACTGAGATGAACAACCCTAATATAGGGAATTAATGAAGATGCTTAAAGCGTTAAGATAGTGTGCACAGTATCAGTACGAAGGGCTGATCTCCCTAAGTACGAGAAGTAAAGTCTATAGTCTTGTGACTGTTAAAGGTTGGAAAGGTTAATATACTTGACAACCTAAGACTCGGTTCAAGGTCTTAATGACCCTCAGAAGTAATTTGACTCTTGACTAATATTCTTGATTCAAAAGTTGAGAAGTAATTTGACTCTTGGTTAATATTCTTGATTCAAATGTTGAGCTTTCTGTTATTCAGAATTCTTTCACTCGCATGTTATTATTCTGTCATATTTTATACTTGCGGGCATCCGTGCTCACTCTTGCATAATAACATTGCAGCTAGTAATGAACGAAGTGATGTACCTTCTAGTAGCAAGGGCAAAAGAAAAGCTAACAAGTGATGAAGATTTGTGTTGTCATGAATAATGTTAAAGTTTAAGATTTATGTGTGATGATTTAAGACTTATTTATTTACGTTTCCGCAAAAGAGATTTAAGGTTAAGTATAACCTGGGATTTATGATGTATTTTTATTTCAGATGATGTAAGATGATGATTTATTTATCTAATAAATGAATTTCATTATTTATGGGTAGATAGTTGTATGATATTGGAACAGTGAACACCAAATCCTATAGAAATTAAGATACCGGATTTGGGGGTGTCACAAGTTGGTATCAGAGCCGTAGGTTATGAACCTTAGGTGGGGGGAAAACCTTAGGATAGTAGCCTTCATGAAGATAGTAATGACAACTCTGATTGAGTTCTAAGAAAGATAATAAAATTACCTTATGTGCTATGTGCTTATGTGTTCATACTTGTTAGAGTATTGATTAACATCACGTAAAAACTAAGACTTAAAACTTATTTTGTCAGGATGTCAGATACTGGAGGAGCTAGTCAGTCCAGGGATGTTGTACCCCTAGAGACTAGAGTTGAGGAGCCCCGGGACATACACACTGTCTGGGAGCAGTTAGTACAGCCAGAGCCATCTCCTGTAAATCCAGATTTTGGTCAGGAGCATGAGCCAGAGATTGACTCAGAGGAGGACCCTGAGGAGGTTGAGATACCGGCTGAGGCAGCCGAGGAGGAGGAAGACCCTGAAGAGGAAGAGGAAGAGGAGGAGGAAGACCTTGAGGAGTTTCCATCGAACTCTGACAGTGCTGATATGTATGATTTATTATATGATCGAAACGTAGAGTTACGAGATACAATTCAGGAGTTGAGGGAGCAGTCAGTTGCTCAGGGTGGTGAGATTGAGACACTCCACACCCGTCTTGGCAATGTGGAGTGGGATTTGGTTCATGAGAATGGCCAAAGTGAGCAGAAGACAGAGGAGATAGAAAAGTTAAAGAATGAGTTGAAAGAGAAATCTGAAAGACTCGCCATAGTGGAAGAAGCTTGGGTGAGAAATGCACGACGTGCAGATCTGGCAGAGGATGATGCGCGTGCGAAGAGAGTTAAGGTTGCAGAGACGTGCTACACGTTTCTGAGGGCAATGGATGAGGCCCAGGACCGAGTTATGAGATATCCAATTCAGTTCGAGGGACTGCCTGGGTATATGTTAGATCGCAGGACTATGTCCCGCATTATAGAGGAGGAACGTAGTGAGGCTGTCCGACGCCTTAGTAGGCCGTGATAGGATAATATGATATGGTTAACGTTTAAACAATCGTAAATAATGTAAATTCCAATATAATTATAAACAAAGGAATATTGTGATAATGTAAGTCCTGTAGAAACTTTATTTCAGGATAGTTGATGTACATGGCAGAAATGCTATCGTATTGTATTAAAAGCTTTTGGTTTTAATAAAATAATAAAGTTGTTTAAGATGATATGGGTTAAGTGAGTATGTTAAAGTATTTAACATTATGTGATACTCTTTGGAGTAGTTAATGTAAATTCCGATGTGATTAAAAAAACAAAGGAATATTTTGAGAGACTAAATCCTGAAGATTCTTTATCTTGGGATAGTTGAAGTAAATGGCAGAGATGCTATAGTACTATGTTTAAAACTTTTGATTTAAATAAAATATCAAAGGTTATTTGAAAAGAAAAGAGTAGTTAAAGTGGTTATGTTAAATATTTGAGTTAATTCTTAAATATTTAAGTGATTTAATAAAGATCTAATGAGCATATATTCTTAAAAGGAAATATGCCGCCAAGAAGGAGACAAAATCGTCGACAAGCCCAAGAGGGGTCAACCAATAACAACAATGATGCCAATGCGAACCCCGTTCAGCAGTTGGTAAATCTGTTGGCTGGAGCGATGAACAATCAGCCTCAAGCTCCACCAAACACCTCATTTAAAGACTTTAAGGCAGTGGGACCGCCAGATTTTAAGGGTTCCACGAACCCGATAGAAGCTCAGACTTGGGTTATGGAAATGGAGAAAATTTTTGAGGTCGCCCGTGTTAGGGAGGACCAGAAGACCGCCTACGCGACATTTATGTTAAAATCAGAAGCCAGCTATTGGTGGCAGGCAAATAAGATCAGGGGAGGAGAAGGTGTAATAACCTGGGAAAGGTTTAAAGAAATGTTTTTCGAGATGTATTTCCCGACCAGCTCCCAGAATCAAATGGAGGTGCAGTTTCTGGAGTTGAAGCAGGGGAATATGTCTGTGCCCGACTACGCGGCAAAGTTTAACGAATTGTCTAGGTTTGCCCAATATCAGGTGCATACTGACGAAAGAAAGGCTAGGCGTTTTGAACAGGGACTGAAACCCTGGTTGTATAGCAAGGTGTCGATGTTTCAATTGAACACTTTTGCTGGAGTTCTGGAGAAGGCAATTCTCGCTGAAGGTGGAAGCGAAGCGGTGTCTAAGTACAATCAGGATCAAAAGAAGAAGAAGAATGATAGTGAAGGAAACAATAAGGCTAGTGGCAATCACACAGGGGGAATTAATAATCATAAACGAAAATGGAATGACAACCCGTCGTCTGTAAGTCAGCAAGGTAGTCAGAAGAAAAAGTTAGAACCATGCCCAACCTGTGGGAAGACTCACTTGGGAGTCTGCATGAAAGGAAAAAGAGTTTGTTATAACTGTGGTCAGGAAGGCCACATAGCACCTAACTGCCCTAACCCTAAGAAGAGCGCCTGCTATACATGTGGGTCAAAGGATCACTTGGCTAGAGACTGTCCAAAGAAGGCATCTGGAGGGGCAGGGTCAGGTGGACATAAGGGAAATAATAGTGGAAATCCTCTTACCATTACCGGACCGACTTCAACAAACCGACCAACTGCAAGGACATTTAACATGACCGTACAAGACGTTGTGCAGTCTCCTGATGTGGTGTCAGGTATCATTCCGATCAATAAAGTCAATGCTTATGTTTTATTTGATTCGGGTGCTCCTTGTTCATTTATATCCGATGACTTTGCAAAGAATTTAGAATTGCTTAAAGACGAATTAGAAATCCCTATGAATATAGAGATTGCGAACAAGGAAGTAATTCCTGTTAAGTATATACACAAGAACTGTAGAGTGGATATTAAGGGTAACGTTATGAATGTAGATCTTATCCCGATTAAACTTGGGGAATTTGACGTTATCCTGGGAATGGATTGGCTATTCAATTATGGAGCCGTAATTGATTGCCAGAAGAAATGTATTAACCTTATGACTCCATCAAAGGTTGTGTTTTATGGCAGCAAATCGCCTAGACAAGCGAGTTGTCTGACGATGATGCAGGCCAGGAAGTTATTAAGACAAGGCTGTGTGGGGTATTTAGCCTACATAGTCGATAGTCGTAAAGCGAATTCAAAGTTAGAAGAAATACCAGTCGTAAGAGACTTCGTGGATGTTTTCTCGGATGATCTGCCAGGACTTCCGCATGACAGGGAAGTAGATTTTGTTATCGATTTGGTGCCAGGAACGGCTCCAATATCGAAAGCACCGTACCGGATGGCTCCGGTAGAAATGAAAGAATTGATGGTACAGCTACAAGAGCTGTTGGACAAGAAATATATTCAACCGAGCGTATCACCGTGGGGAGCGCCGGTATTATTTGTTAAGAAGAAGGATGGAACGATGCGACTCTGCATTGACTATAGAGAATTGAACAAGGTTACCATTAAGAATAGGTATCCGTTGCCAAGGATTGATGATCTGTTTGATCAATTAAAAGGAGCGAGATATTTCTCGAAGATAGACCTGAGAAGTGGTTATCATCAGTTGAAGGTGAGGCCCGAAGATGTCCCAAAGACAGCGTTTAGGACACGATATGGTCACTACGAATTTTTGGTTATGTCATTTGGTCTAACAAATGCGCCTGCAGCATTTATGGGCCTAATGAATGGAGTGTTCAAGCCGTTTCTGGACAAATTCGTAGTGGTTTTTATTGATGATATATTGGTCTATTCTAAGACCAAGGAAGAACATGTTGAGCATTTGAAGTTGACGTTAGAAGTATTAAGAAGAGAGAAGTTGTATGCCAAATTCTCAAAGTGTGAATTCTGGATTGAAAGGGTGCAATTTCTCGGACATGTGATTGATAAGGACGGAATTTCGGTGGATCCCTCCAAAGTCGAAGCGGTGATGAATTGGGATCAGCCGAAAACACCGTCGAAAGTAAGAAGTTTTCTTGGATTAGCTGGTTACTATAGAAGATTTATTCAGGATTTTTCCAAGATCGCCACTCCATTAACGAATTTGACTAGGAAAGTTGTGAAATTCGTTTGGACGGAGAAGTGTGAGGAAAGTTTTCAAGAACTTAAGAGAAGGTTAAGTACAGCACCTGTGTTGTCCCTTCCGGATGACACAGGAAATTTTGTGGTATATAGTGATGCGTCGCATAAAGGGCTAGGCTGTGTGCTTATGCAAAACGGCAGAGTCATTGCGTATGCGTCACGACAACTAAAAGATTACGAGAAGGGATATCCAACCCATGATTTGGAATTGGCTGCGGTGGTATTCGCTTTAAAGATTTGGAGACACTATCTCTATGGGGAAAAGTGTGAAATATATACAGACCATAAGAGTCTGAAGTATATTTTCACACAGAAAGACTTGAATATGAGCCAAAGACGGTGGCTGGAGTTAATAAAGGATTATGATTGTGATATCTTATACCACCCAGGAAAATCGAATGTTGTAGCCGACGCCTTAAGCAGAAAGGGTCGAGAAAAGTTGCTGATGCTGACAGCACAGGAAGAATTGATTTCAGCAATGGAAAAGCTGGAATTGGAAGTAGGATGTCCAATGGAGACTGACGAGAAACTGTTCCACCTGCAAGCTGGTACAACTTTATTGGATAAGATTAAGGAAGCACAAATCCTGGATAAGGAATATGAGGAAGTAAAGAGAAAGATATCTGAAGGGACTGAACTTAGATTTAAAATGGATAGCGAAGGATTTTTGAGATTTGAAAGTAGAGTTTGGGTACCGCCAATACCAGAAATCAAGGAGGACATTCTGAGCGAGGCTCATAGTTCGAGGTATTCCATTCACCCCGGAAGTACCAAGATGTATCAGGATTTACGACAACACTTTTGGTGGCCAAATTTGAAGAGGGACGTTGCCGATTGTGTTGCCAAGTGTCTGACTTGCCAAAGGGTCAAGGCAGAACACCAAAGACCAAGTGGTTTGTTACAACCTTTAGAAATCCCAGAATGGAAATGGGAACATATTACAATGGATTTTGTTGTTGGCCTTCCGACGACCCAGAAAGGCTATGACGCAGTATGGGTTATCGTCGACCGATTAACGAAATCCGCACACTTTCTTCCAATCAAAATCAGATTTAACCTAGAACAATTGGCGAAGTTATATGTAAAAGAGATTGTTTCGAGGCACGGGGTGCCAGTGTCAATTATTTCTGACCGTGATCCGCGCTTCACATCGAATTTCTGGAAGCGACTACAAGAATGCATGGGAACACAGTTGAGGATAAGCACCGCTTATCACCCTCAGACTGACGGACAAAGTGAAAGAACGATCCAAACATTAGAGGATATGCTTAGAGCATGCATAATGGATTTTAAAGGCAATTGGGATGATCATTTGCCGCTTGTAGAATTTGGTTATAATAATAGTTACCACGCTAGTATTGGTATGCCGCCTTACGAAGCGTTGTACGGTAGAAAGTGCAGAACCCCACTGTATTGGGATGAAGTTGGTGAAAGACAATTGCTAGGACCAGAGTTAGTCCAACAAACGGCAGAAATAGTTAAAGTAATTCGGACAAGATTAGTAGCGGCTCAGGATAGGCAGAAGAAATACGCCGATCCATACCGCAAGAATGTAGAGTTTGAATCGGGTAGTTTTGTATTTTTGAAGGTCTCTCCTTGGAAGGGAAAGATCAGATTTGGTAAGAAGGGAAAATTGAGCCCAAGGTTCATTGGACCCTTTGAGGTACTCCGAAGAATTGGAGAAGTAGCCTATGAGGTAGCTTTACCTCCGGCACTGGAGCATGTCCACAACGTTTTCCATGTGTCGGTATTACGACGTTATAAACCCGATTACAAACATGTGATAGAATATGAACCCCTACAATTTGAGAAAGATTTATCATACCAAGAAGTTCCTGTTCAGATAGTTGACAGGAAAGAGCAAGTTCTCAGGAACAAAGTAATACCTTATGTTAAGGTAATTTGGAGGAACCACAACGCTGAAGAAGCTACGTGGGAACTCGAAGAGAATATGATGAAGAATTATCCACACTTATTTTCTTGAATAGGTGAACGTGATTCTGGGGACAGAATCATTTTAAGGGGGGAAAGATGTGACAAACGAGAGTTTTGCAAAGTTGTTTTGAATATTTATTGAAATAAATAAATATTTTGGTTATGAGAATGTGATGGGACGAAATTATTAATCGAACAGCGATTCTGAGGACAGAATCCTTTTAAGGGGGGAAAGATGTGACGAACGAGAATTTTGTAAAGATATTGAATATTTATGGAGATAAATAAATATTTTTAATGATTTAATTATTGAATTAAATAATTAATTCATGAATTTGTGGTAGATTAATTTAATTATATGTGTGACATTAATTAAATTAATATGTAGTGATTTAATAGTTCAAAGTATTTAATTAATTGAGTTTATTTGATTAATTGAATTAATTAAATAAGCATATGTTACTTTAATTAATTTAATAATTAATTAATGAGTTAATGAATTGACATAATTAATAAATAAAAATATTAATTATGTGACAATGTGTTTAATGTGAATTATCTTATTTTATTTAATTAATTTAAATAAAATTAATTAATTAATAAGTGATGTGACAATTAAGTATATAGTAAATTAGTTTATTAAAATAAATAGAAAAAAATAAAAGAAGAAGAAGCCAAACAAGGCTCTTGTGGGAGTTATATTACAACGGATATATTATATATTTATATATATATGTACGTTATCTTCCTAAGTCATTTTATCAGAAGAAATTAGAGAAGTCAGAGAAAGAAAAACGTAGAAAGTTTCAGAGAGAAGAAGAAGAAGAGATTGAGAGAAAGGAATTTGAGAAATCTTAAGTATTGTTTGTGATTGTGTTATCTTCATACCAAAAGGGTAATTCTTCTTTTAAGTTTTCAAAATTAAGATTTCTTAAATACGTACTTTTAAGTTTTCTGTGAAAATTGGGTTTCCCAATTGGGTTATGATATGGCTTTATCTATATGGGTATGTAATTATAACATATTTTATAATGTATATACATGTTTTAAAGTAATCAATTTTATATAATTTGGCCTTAATTGGTTTTTTCGAAAAGTTACAGAGTTTTCTACGATGTTGTAAAAATTTCTCTGTCAGTACTTATTTTTGGGAAATTAAAGTGTGAGGTTATTATATATGTGACCGTATATGTTAGTATTATGTGTTGGATCATGTATCCATGATTTACACTGATCACACCAAATAATTTTGTTAATAAATGGGTTTGATGAAATTACAGAGTATTGAATATGGGTGAATAACCCATACGGGTTAAATTAATGATTGAATCATATGTTTATATTTAAATTGATACATGAATATGATTGTATATGTAAAACAAAGAAAATGGAATTGAAATGAATGGATTCGGTGTAGTAACGAATCCGTAAGGAGATTTTTATGTTTTTCATTAAACTCTTGAAAGTTTTGAAGAACAGTGAAAATTAATATTTTGATTTGTATAATTACATAACTTGGAATGTTAAGAATATGTTATAAGTGATATATAATGTTCCTGTGAAGTTTATACTTCATGGGTAACATTATAAATCAGTGTAATAATGTGAATTGGGAGAAAATGGGAGAAAATCTGTGTTCGTTCGCGAACTTCAGATTCTGAAATTCCGCAGCCGCGCGGCCGCGCCGGCTGCAAGGCAAAATGGCGCGCGGCCACGCCTGTCTGAGGCAAGTTTCCTAAACTCAAATATTTATATTTGAGCAAGTTTTCTATCCCTAATTTACTATTATTGTTGGGCAAGTTTACTAAACTAAACTCTTTAAATTAAGCAATTGCTATGCTTAATTACTATTGTTGAGCAAATTCTTACTCTTGAATATCCAAATTTAGAATTTCATATGAGATGCCATGATTCTTTTAAAAGTATCATTTAAGTGTACAATACTTATTCGATTGTATACCTTGAGAAATTAATATTCAATTTGAATATCATTTATTGAGTTATCCAAACCAACTTTATTTGGTGCGGATTCTGATGTCAAACTGAGATGAACAACCCTAATATAGGGAATTAATGAAGATGCTTAAAGCGTTAAGATAGTGTGCACAGTATCAGTACGAAGGGCTGATCTCCCTAAGTACGAGAAGTAAAGTCTATAGTCTTGTGACTGTTAAAGGTTGGAAAGGTTAATATACTTGACAACCTAAGACTCGGTTCAAGGTCTTAATGACCCTCAGAAGTAATTTGACTCTTGACTAATATTCTTGATTCAAAAGTTGAGAAGTAATTTGACTCTTGGTTAATATTCTTGATTCAAATGTTGAGCTTTCTGTTATTCAGAATTCTTTCACTCGCATGTTATTATTCTGTCATATTTTTATACTTGCGGGCATCCGTGCTCACTCTTGCATAATAACATTGCAGCTAGTAATGAACGAAGTGATGTACCTTCTAGTAGCAAGGGCAAAAGAAAAGCTAACAAGTGATGAAGATTTGTGTTGTCATGAATAATGTTAAAGTTTAAGATTTATGTGTGATGATTTAAGACTTATTTATTTACGTTTTCGCAAAAGAGATTTAAGGTTAAGTATAACCTGGGATTTATGATGTATTTTTATTTCAGATGATGTAAGATGATGATTTATTTATCTAATAAATGAATTTCATTATTTATGGGTAGATAGTTGTATGATATTGGAACAGTGAACACCAAATCCTATAGAAATTAAGATACCGGATTTGGGGGTGTCACAGTTACTCATGGATGCTAACATAATGCACTAAACCTCCTGTGCATCATCCAACCACTTTCTAAAAGTAGCAAGCTCTTCCTTAGAGCCATTTTCTCAGAGGCATTTTCTACAACCATTGCAGGAACAAGCGTGTTAAGGACATATGCTAGCTTTTTAGCTGTGAGAACTATTCTTAGATTCCTTTACCAATCCGTGTAATTCGGTCAGGTTAATTTGTTAGCATCAAGTATGCTTCGCAGTGATAGTGAATTAGACGTTGTAAAATTATGCAAATGAAATTTAATTTAACAACATTAGCATGTATTCATTTTATTAATCACCAGATTAATTTAGGCAATTATTAAAATGGTGTATCCCACTATTTTCTTCAAACTATATAACCCTCTTCTCATATAGTTCTATAGATTTTGTTATTGTGACTTTGTAAAATCCGCTTAGTGAGAAAGGATCCGATTGCAATAAATATATAGCCTTGTGTATGCACAACAAACTACATATTTATTCAAAAGGAAGACAAGTCTTGTCAATTACATATCCATGTAACTCCTTGGTAATTTCGCCTCTTAGATAATAATGGTCATGTGTGTGCATATCCAAACTAAAATTGACTAAGTTAAGTTAGACCCAACATTTCCATCTAAGTGAAGAGAAAAATACAGCCCTTGTGTGTGCACAACAAAACGGTATTAATCAATTCCTTATAAACATCTAATGTAATAACGCAACATCTTAAATATTTAATACAAGCCTTGTGTGTGCACAACTAACTTATATTAAATACTCAATATTTCATCGCTTTACCATGCTAGAAGGCTACGTTCAACTTTCTCCAATGTCCTTGAACGCAATTAACTTAATATATTATCTTTAAGGGTTTTGTTATTATTAATGGTGTCATCTTGTTTAGCGCTTATGCAAATATATATATAGAAATACGCGTTATATTAAACATACATCATCATGTATAATAATAAATTTACTATATAATTAGCATGCACATATAGAATACTATATTCTACTCAGGATGATTATGGACTTAATTTTAATTTGGTTCACTGGAGGCACCATGAACCAAAAGGTCAAACCTAGGGTGCAAGAATAAAATTTAAATATAACTATTACATTCAACTCGGGCTTCATTACAAACGGGTATTTAATGTTCATGCTCTTCAGCTCTAATTTCTTGAATAATTCTATAAAATCTTATTACAAACTATTTTCATAAAACAGAAACATTGATCAACAATCAAGGGGAGGTACATAGGAACGAGATAGAATTTACATCAAAAAATTAGATAGGCGAGGTACGCAGACCGCATTTATGAAAACCTTATTCATTCAAGGATTCATTAAAATTAAGTCCAATCGCATTGGTCAATGGTCCATAATCATCCCCTTTATTATCACACATATCATCATATGTATCAATAAAAATTCATCTCATGAAAATAATCATTCATATATATATATTGATATCATTTAATGGGCAATTCTAGTTAGCATAAAATCCAATTTCAAATTCAAAATAAAATATTTTATTTTAACTTTAAAATTATTTGAAAAACAAAATACGGAATCTAATTCCAAATAAAATAAACTCATTTATTTTAGTTAACAATCCAATTTCAAGTCAAAATAAACTCTTTTATTTTAATCCAATTTTAAATTAAAATAAACTCCTTTGTTTTAATTCAATTCTTTAAATTAATGAAATAGGAAAAACGAGCTGACAAACAGGAGCCTCAGGGCCACGACGCCTAGGGTGAGTGTTATGGCGCTAGCTCAAGCCCTAGCGTCGCGGCTCTCTGCTATCAGATTCGTTTTTGGGTTTTTTCAAATTGCAAATTTTTAATCCCAAATCAAATTTTTGATATTTCGTTTCAAAAAACATGATTCTATACTAAAAATTATGCCCAATTAAATTGTTCTAAACACATATCAACGTATATATTGAATAAAAACAATTACTAATTCCCATCTCTAATACCACTATTGGTTTGCAGAAACATGATCAAACATACAATCAACATTGTAAGACAGAGGATGTAACGACCCCAAAATTATAATAATTCAACTCTCGACATCGGTCGTTAACAATATATCCAACTTCTAATTTTACATCATTATTCGATGCTTAAATTAAAAAATGCGAAATAATTTAAACTTTTTTGTCTTCTTTCTTTCTATTTCCCCGAATTATAATCTTTATCATTTACATAACTTTAATTTAAATTTAATATATGAATCGCTGCATCAGAGTTATAAAACAACCTTACAACTCAATATAAATTACACATCTTAAACATAAACATATATAACCTAAGCATAAAAATATATAACCAATTCTTTAGCAATTCATCTACAAAAATTCCTTACATAGAAGTATATTCAAGAACACAAAATAGATTTTACAACCAAGTTATTACCTTTGATTTCTTCTTTAAATTGATTAAGAGAGCCTTGACTATCCTTCTTCTTCCTTCTTAGATTCTCAGACCTTCTTCTCAATTTCTCAGAGAATTTCTTCTCTTTCCCTCTCAATTCTCTCTGAACTCTCTCTATTTCTCTTCTTCTCTTTACCTTAGCAAATAAACTGACCACCACTTTAACGTGGTTTAGTCCGTTATCAAAATAAATAGACTCGGCAGTTACAAATACAAAGGGTCTCTAGGCCATGTTTGGCTAAAACCCAATTAACCTCTTCCTAATTTATTTAAATAATCTCAGTATCATATAGTTCACAAATGTCATACTTTATTTGATTAAATTACTTAACCAATATAATTCTAATTTTATTTAACAAATTATAATCTCTCTAATTTAATTATTTAACTAAATTAGAATATTTCCATAATAATTTCTATCAAACATTTATTTAATTCCATAAATATTCCAAATAAAATATTTATTCAATTCATAAATATTCGAAATAAAATATTTATTCAATTCATTTTTAACTATCTACCAAACTCACAATCTTACTACATTAACATATTACATTATATACAATATATATTAATCTCTCATTTTATTCAAACAAATATATTCACATTAATTCACTATTTTAATTAAGTGAATCACTCACATTATTTATGAAATTTAATTAATAATAATTTCTATTGTCCACAAGGCATAACAGTCAAATTATATTATCTCACAATATAATTTTAACTTAATTAAATTAACTAATATTATTCAGTTAATTCCCTTTCGAAACAACTTCATTTATTTTCTTCAATAGTTTAACTAACTATTAAACCTCATTTTTCCCAATACATGAATATATAATTCTCTTCACACCAAACCATGCATATATTTCACAATATATAACACATATGTACACATACTCAACTCAAAACATCTCATAATAAGAATTTTATTTAATAAATTCTTATTTAATAATTTCTAAAAAATTGGGTTGTCACAGCTAAAGCATGACATAAATCGAATTTAAAATTTTCTGCAATCCCAAGAATCACCTTATACAATATTATTATTTGAGGAATGATAAAAGATATATCTTATGAAGATGATCAACTCCTTGATAATAACCCTAATGTAAATCCAATATATGTGATATAAAAATAGGATAGATGGGAAGTGGTAAAATGAAATAGTGAGTAGACAAACAAGCCTTTGTGTAAATAAACAGATCAGACCCTTGGGAAATCAAAACCGTTCTCTCAATAATTTTTTAATCAGTTATATTCTCCATCTTTAGTTTACTTGCTAAGCTAGAAAGGTTATATTACGTATAGAGAGAAACAGAGAGGAAAAGAGAGTGTTGAGTTTTTTAATGAGATTGAGAGCAAAGGGTCTGGGAAATCAAGGAGAAACAAGAAGGAGGCTGAGAAAATTCTTTATCTAATTAGTCTAAGGAAGATCTAAGAGGTAAAACAATCAACTCAAACTCTTGTTATGATAAGTTCTAGATTTTATGTTTTTGATTTAATTGTGAATTTGATGATTATTGTTGTTATTGTGTTGGTTATAATTGAATAATAGCATTTTTGATTCCTTAAAACATCTGATGTTATGATGTAAATGGGTCTAAAATAAATAAATTCGAATTTAGTTATAAAGGGCAAGAAATAGTCTTTTGGAGTTTGTTTTAGAAGTTAAATTGGTGGTGATATATATGATGTTTAAAGATTTAAATTGAAGGATGTATGTTATACTACTCTAAAATACGAAAACAGCCCAATTTAAATGAATCAAATCGGATGTAAATCGAATTTGTGGTGGATGATTTCGTAAAATATGTAAAAATATGAAAAATAAGCTTGAATACTGAAAGTTGATCCTTAAATTGGTTTGTTAGAGTTTCTGGAATGTTGAAATTGCTCTGTAGATGTGTGGTTCTATGTTTAATGAGTTTATAGAATCAAAAAGTAGCTAATTTAGACCTTAGATGAAGAAGTTATGGAATGTGGGTCATAACAGGGTCTGAGTTCACGAACTTCAGAAACTGACTCTGAGCTCTAGAGCCTCTGCGCTGGAATAAAGAACAAATGCAGCGCCGCCGTGTGTTAGGGCGCTGCCGCGCAGTGATCAAAAACAAAAGTGGTGCGGCCGCGCCAGGGGCTGAGCAGACCCAGTAAAGAGGGTTTAAAAGGATGGTTTTTAGGAGTTATATATTATTAATCCTAATGATCATAAAATACTTAAGGTGAAGATATGGCAAGCTTAAATGATCTATTTAGATGTTGTGGGCATGTAATTAGGTAATGAACATTATAATCATAACTTAACATTCTAATAGACCTTAGATACTTATTTTGAGTCTAAGTGTCATTTAAAAGATAGAAGATTATAGTTTGTGATATGGAGTTTTGATGAACGTGTTTAGCAAGTGTCAATATGTGACTAATTGTTATATCTACATGATTTAAATGTGTAGGATATTTAAAGGAATTGTATTGTAACTTTGTAGCGAACGTGCAAGGAAAGTTTCCTAACATTTGCTTATACTTTAATATTCAGCAAGATTTCTTAATTTGTGTAATGTATATGTTCTTGTGCGAACTTTCTATGTATAAACGAGCTTTTCAATTCTTTCCAAAAGTATTGCTTCGATAAATAGCATTTGTTCAATTTATAAATCATTGTGACTCTATCACTTATTGTACCATGGCATATTTATATACCTTTGTTCAAGATGATATTTTTATCAAACCCTTGATTGACTATCGAACCTTTTTTATTCGACTAGTCCATAGTTGATGAACGTTCTAAAAAACTAGAATTCTTTTGAAGTTATTCCAAACCTAATTATCTTTGGTGCGGATTCTCATGTTAAAGCTGAGATGAACAACCCTATATTGGGGGTATATGTTATCGAAAACTGTAAATTCCGAGCTATGCTATAGCGATAATATGTTTGTGTACAATACATAGTACGAAGGGATGATCACCTGGAGTACGAGATGGATGGTCCATAGTCTCTTGACTGTTAAAGGTTAGAGTAAATATACTTGATAACCTGGGACATAGTCCGTGGTCCTGTGACCCTCAGTATACACCTTTGATCTTGATATCGAAGATTTGATTTAAAAGGTGATCATTCCATTGAACTCGTAGTTCTTGATTTAAAGTTGGTTGTTCCCAGTAAAGAGTATATTATTCGGTTGAAACTTATTCATTTGCTCATTCATATACTGTTTATTGTATATTATTCTACTTGTGGGCAAGTTGTTTGCTAACTCTTGCATAAAACATTTTAGCTAAGGTCGAGCAATCTAAGGAGCTGTCTACAAGAAAGGGTAAGGGCAAAATGCATAGATAGATGAAGAATAGATTATATTTTATTTGAGAAGTTTATGTAATGGACTTATTTATGTTTATATTATTCCGCTGTTATGATGTAATAATTAAGGTTAGTTGACCTGGATACGTTTAAGTATGTAATCTTTGCAGGAAGTTTATTATTCTAGTTAATGGGTAGATAGATGTTTATGTGTTGTATCGTGAGCACTAGATCCAAGGGTTGAGGTACCCGAATTTAGGGGTGTCATAGTGGAGGTGGATACAAAAATTCTGGTGTGTATGATGGTCCTGGAGCATAAAATTGAACTTGATTATCATAGCTCCATGAAAAGTCTGGATGATTCCCCCCCCCCCCCCCATTATGATGATACTCATTGAGATAGTCTCCAAAGTTACCACCATATTGTACTGACTCAAAACTGATGGCGCATTGATGATTCGAATGGTTTCCAGCACAATAATCAGAAATCACCACTACACTTTGAATATGTTGTGCTACTAAAGCGTCAAAATTCCTTGAAAATGTCTCAATCTGTGCTGATAATTCCTCGAGTCCATAAATCCTTGCCGCACTTGGCTGAGTCATACTCGAATGCGACCACTGATAATTAAATTCAGCCATAGTACGTACTTGAAAAGAAAGTAAAATAGAAAGAGAAATAAATAAATAAAAATATTTAAATTAAGACTAATTGGATTGAAATTAATATTGGCAAAAATTATTAAACTAATTCCCCGATAATGGCGCCAAAAACTTGTTAATAAATTTAGCAATCAATGAATACGTGCAAGTATACACGTCCAACAAAGTAATAAAGTGATAAGTAGAGTATCGTTCCCACAGAGAATTATTTAACAATAATTACCATGTACTAACTCTTAATAACCAAATTAATTTTATTTAGACAATTGATTGAGATTATGAATTTTGGAAATAAAGTAAACTAATTAAACTACTACTATCCACCACAAGTTTGAATCCAAATATTAAAAGGCTTAAGATTGCCATTCCCCTTAATGTTTCACTTGAATTAATACACTTACTATTAAGTTATGCTAATTACATTGGATTGTTAATCGAGAACTCATCAATATTTATGACCATCTCTCGACGTATCATAAATGAATTAAATTAAATCCACAGATGATAGAATTAAGGTGAACATCCTAGTTAACAAATTTACTATATCCCTACGTGAATTACAATTAAAAAGAATTTAAAGCACATGTTCTCTATCAGATTACATGCGGTGTATAGGTATATCTTTATCCTAGACACTAATTATGAATTTCATCACTATGCAGAAAACACAATAACATGATATTATGATCAGGTTTAAATCTATAATCCATCTCTCGAGTTCATATAGATTACCACGATAATTATTGATCAGAGCAATTAAGAAATTAAATGCAAACCATAATAGATAATCTAATAATAATTAACAAAAACTAGCAAGGAAGCATATTACAAAAGCTAAGTAAGAAGTTCCATGATAATCTTAAATATAAATTAGTTCATGACTGAATCAAAATCCATAATCCAAAATTGAAATAACATTAAAGAATAGAAAACATGAGATAGAGAAGATAATAAAATCTGTTGTAGCTGTCTTTGAATCCCTCCTGCAGCTCCTATGTTGAATCTTGTTTTCTCCTTCAATTGCTTCAAGCCTTACAATCTTTCTCCCAAACTAGGGTTTTAATCCAAAAGCTAATGGAATCTAATAAAATTGAATTCCTCCATATACTGAATAATAACAACTATTTATAGTCTTTAACATAAATCCAAGTCCTACTAGAAATTAAGGAATCAAATTTACAATCTAATTGGTTACAAAGTTAAAAAGTCAACTCTGGTCAACTCCTAAAGTGGCGCGCCCGCGCTGGAAATAGCCTAGGATTGGGCGCGGCCACGCCCAAGTGGCAGAAAGAATTTTCTGAGTCTGGAGAGTAGCGCGGCCGCGCTCAAAATGTACTAGAAACGGGGGTGGCCACGCCTGTCAATTTTCTACTGCACGACCTTTGGTAAAATTTCCATAACTCTCGCATCCGAACTTCGATTGAGACGATTCAAGATGTTCCAGAAAGATAAGGAGTAGCTCTATAACTTTTATTCTTTGAGAATTGAGAGATTCTGGTTGGATCAAGGTCCAAATTAGGCTCCAAGTGACTGCTATGTAAATGACAACTCCAAACTGAGGTTTAACATCTGTTGGTAAAAAGGTAATAACTTTTGATCCAGTAAGACTTATGGGACGTGCCATCTATCAAAACAAAGCTCTCGACAAGATTTAAAATAAAATCCAAGTTCCAAGCCAAGAACATGCATCCAAATTAGCATTCAAAGCCCTGCAATCTCCCATTCTTGCATTTGGTTGCATATTATACTCCAAAAGATGTCCGGATTACTTTTCCTTGCTTCTTCATGTCAATGTCGTGTCATAGCCTTTAAAATACTATAAAATATATGAAATGCACACAAAATAACAGAAATTAACAATAATTCAAGTCTAATGAGATCCAATTCGTAGGTATAAAACTCACTCATCAGTGGACATCTAGAACAAAGTTTCTTGAATCTCTCCCAGTATTCATAGAGCGTCTCTCCACTGAACTGCTTGATTCTACATATTGTTGGTCACTCTTGAAGTAAGAAAATACTTCTCCAAGAACAGCTTCTTCATGTCATTCCAAGATTGGATTGACCCTGAAGGTAAGTAGTATATCCAGTCCTTTGGTAATTGATCTGCTAGTGAAAAGGGAAAAGCTCTAAACTTTATCTGTTCTTCTATTACTCCTTGTGGTTTCATGGTGGAGCACATTTCCAAGCAGTAAAATTAGTTTCGTTCAATGCTTCCACTACAAGAAAACCGACTAATTCCGACATAATTATCCGTCGACTTTACGCACTTTTCGTCGAACTTAGCCTTATTTTCGACAAAAATTTCCGTCGGCAAGTCCGTCGTTATTAAGCTCCTCGACGTTAACTCCATCGAGACTTCAGTTGAAAATATATATCCTCGACGAACTAACCCTGACGGAATTATCCGTCTGCATTAAGATAAGATCGACAAAATAATGTTATTGCCGACGGAAGAGTATGTAGAAAATAATTATTTAAAAAATTAATTCAGATAATGAATCTCGACGAAATAGTTCCTCGAGAATAAAAAATTGTGAAAAACAATTCAGCTTTATATTGCCGACGGAATTTCCCTCGGAATTAGACTATTTCATCGATAATAAGGAATTTTTTTTTTAGCTACTTTTTGAAATTTTCATATCCAGGGTTTTAAACCCCAATAGTGTGTACCTGTAACCTGTTCCAGCTAAAGCATACATACAATAATATATTTCCAATTCCAAATCACATACGCTAATTAATACCAACAACGTACGCTAATACCAACAACGTATACAATGCTAATACCAACAATGTATACACGCTAATACCTGTTATATCCAATCACATACGCTAATACCAACAATTACGCTATAGCGTTCCATAATGATTACAAATACACGCTATAACGTTCAGTCCCATAAAGATTACAAATATACGCTAATATTAACTAAGATAACAAGTATCCCGTAAAGAATTATAACAAATAATACGCTAGCGGCAAACTGATCACAAACCTATTTGATTTACAAAACTCGTACAAAGTAAACATAATTTGTAACAACATGTACAAATGTTCTACAATATAATGAAAACAGCTAAATGTACAACTACAAAGTAAACGTAAAACTAGCTAGCTAGTAGGAGGAGGATCATCAGACGAGGGTGGGCGACGCTGATGCTCATCGTCATCGCCACCCTGCAGGTAAGATTAAAATATAAATCACTAGTCTATATAATATGTGAGAATTAAAAGAATGCTAAAAGAAAATAAAATAACATGCAGAATACCTGACTCTCGGGCTACTCTGGTGGATGAGAATGAGTGACAACAACCCTCCCATCGCCATCTCCACCCTGTAGATAGGATTAAAAATATAAGTTATTAGTCTATATAATATGTGAGAATTAAAAAACTGCTAAATAAAAATAAAATAACATGCAGAATACCTGACGACTCTCGGACTGCTCACCAAAAGCCTCCTCTAGTAGAGTAACCACCATCCAGAGCACCTCACCGCTTAACGCGGTGAACTGCTCTGGAGGTAATCCAGTACTCTCTACAGTGGCCCCTGATGTAATATCCTGAGCCAGCTGGTGAAGGCGCGTATGGGTAGGTAAGTGCTGACGTCGGAAAGCCGGATCCGTCTGAAACCTCTCCGATACCGCCGCTATAACCCTTTGGAAGAGCGCATCATCTAAGCCAGCGCCCGTATCAAATGATCCAACGTTACCTGCTGGTAGTCGAAGTAGGGGGATCCTGAGATGCAACCCATAGTCTCAACTCCTCGTCCTGAAATAACTCAATCTCAGGCAGAGGAGTGGTGGAATCTAACGGCTCAGGATCCCCCCTAGCAGCCCGCAACTTAGCTAGACGGGCGTCCCGAAACGACTGAAATCGATCCTGAAATGTTATTTGTATACGCGAGTTAATTATATTATTTGATTAACATTCTAATATTAATAATAACTTCAAATTTAGACTATGTCTTACCCGTATAGCTAAGGCTACAGGAGACACTATACGAGACTCCTTAGGGGTGTGGGCCCTATCCCAGAACTCAGTCATCGTAGGGGGTCGGCCCAAGCTCGAGCTCATGGCCTAATAATTAAGATAATTAAAACTGTATTCAGTATGTTACTAACAATTGACTAACTAAATAACAAAATACGCAATACTTACTAACTTCACCTCCTCAAAGGACTGTGAGACAGTCGTGTGTACGTCTCGGAGCTGGCTCCGATTTTTCTTCACTTGCTCTGATTTTTCTTCACTTGCTCCGACTTCTTCTTGAACACCTCATCCTCCTAGTGTCGACACATAGCCTCCCAAGCCTGATCACCGACTATGCGTAGCTGATGAAATCTGATCGTAGTCTAGTTATGAGTTATTCCGTAACTAACTGCTCTCAACTTACCATGCTCCTTACCTGGCGGTGGAAAAGATAGATCATTTAGCCAGCCCGATATCTCGTTGCCCGAAAAACGTCCAACAACCCCGTTTTTCTCAGTCTTTTTGTTAAAATGTGCAGACAACTTTCTGTAACTGTGGTCAGCAAGCAAGAATCTACGAGCAGTTTCGAACCAACTGGTTTTACGCCCATGATGTAGTTGTATGCCTTGCACATCCCCCATACAGACTGGACATGACAACTTCCCATGAGTTGACCAACCACTGATCATCCCAAGTGCCGAAAAGTCGGTGATAGTCCACAACAAAGCTGTCTTCATCACAAAATTTTGCATCTTCGATTTATCATAGGTCTGAACACCCGTCTCCCACAACATATTAAGTTCATCGACTAACGGCTTGAGGTACACGTTTATGTCTTTTGTAGGACTTTTATCCCCCGGTATCAGTAAAGTCAAGAACAGATACGGTTCCTTCATGCACATTGACGGTGGAAGATTGTACGCTACCATTATTACTGGCCAAACAGAGTAGGGCCGACTAAAATTATTAAATGGACAAAACCCATCTGTAGCCATGCCAAGCCTGACATTCCTATCATCCTCTACAAATTCTAGAAAATTTGCATCAAACTTCTTCCATTCATCTCCATCTGCAGGGTGAGTCATCTGATCAGACACGACATCCCTTGTTCTATGCCAACTCATATGTTGAGCCGTATGGGATTACATGAATAGTCGTTAAAGCCTCAGCACTAGAGGAAAGTACCATAAGATCTTCCTAGGAGCATGTTTCTCCTTCCCTCCACGTTTTGTCACCTTGAAGCGAGGAAAGCTGCATATATCACACTGTCCCTTATCTCTATCCGCCCCATAGTATAACATGCAATCCTGCTCACAAGCATCGATCTTCTGATACCCTATATTCAAACCCTTGACCATTTTCTTCACTTCGTAATAATTTGCAGGCAAGGTATTATCCGTGGGTAAAAAATCGCAGATAAGAGCAAGCAAATTATTGAAACCTCTCTCACTGCAGTTTTCATTATTCTTAAAGTGTACGAGCTTAGTCACTGCAGATAGCCTGGTGTGCTTATCATTTCCAGGTTACAATGGGACCCCGATTCATGTAACATCTTGTAAAAGGCAGCAGCTGAATCGTTTGGTTCTTGCTGAGCATTGCCTGACACATGCTCGTTATCGGCCCAGTTTATAGTGTTAGGCCCATACGCATCGACCAACATCTCCACGGCATCATAGTTATCCACAATTAAATCCCTCAACTCAGCTGGTTGGTCTACACTTTTTGAAAGTTCCCTTAACTCAGCTGATTCCCCGTGATGAATCCATAGGGTGTACCCATCCACAAATCCACGGGAAAATAAGTCAAATCTAATCTCGTCGGATTTCTTCCAGATAAGATTTTTACATTTGACACACGGACATCGCATTTTTTCGTTCGGATCATCAGCATGTTTTATTACTTTGTTCAAAAAGTTAGACACCCCATCACGATAAGCTGACACTAATCCCCTCCCATCAATGGGTATCCTACGGTACATCCAACTCCAGTCGGCTGACATATTGATGCTGCACATAAGACGCATTTTGTACAGTTTCTTTGCTTTCTGTAACTGTGGTCCATGCATGAATTATATTTTTCGGCAGCATCTCCTCTATAGGACAGGGATAATTCAGGCTTCTATCCCATTCCTGGATGCGTCTCTTCATTAGTGCCAACACGTTAAGCACGTTTCTACTGTTTTAAGAAAATTTCGGCATCACCTCCCCATGGTCTCCAAGTACACGAAATAGATTAAGATAACTTAAGCTAAGTATGTACTCAAAAAACATGTAGAGATAATAGCCGAAAAATCCTCAAAACACCAAAAACGTACTATTTCGTATTGGCACCGACCTAAGTAAAAGACATAACATCCAGTAACAGTCTCAAACTGGGGACTATTCGACATTCACTCCTACTGAGTGAATGTCAAACGGGTTTCTAAGTTGACACCTCCAAAGCATGTCTTCATCAAGTTACAGATATGTAGGTTATCAATGAATTTTACAGGCAAAGAAGTATGATTTTCCTGTAAAATTCTTTGATAGCCTACGTAAAGGGAAATGGATGAAGACATGCAAAACTAAGTATTTTTTATTATTTTATTAATTTTATGGAAGACTAAGTAAGTACTACTTAGTATTATTTTTTTTATTAAATTTATTTTATTTTCATTTAATTTTCTTTAGTTATGAAGACTAAGCAAGTAATACTTAGTATTTTATTTTATTTTTTTATTTTAATTTCATTTAATTTTCAATTAACTTACTTTAGTTGTATAATACTAAGCAAGTACTACTTAGTATTTTATTTTATTTTATTTTATTTTATTTTATTTATTTAATTTACTTTAGTTGTAGAAGACTAAGCAAATACTACTTAGTATTTTATTTTTTATTTTTTATTTTAATTTCATTTAAGTTTCAATTAATTTACTTTAGTTGTAGAATACTAAGCAAGTACTACTTAGTATTTTAATTTAATTTAATTTAATTAATTAATTTTAATTAATTTTGTATTATATTATATTATATTAGTTTGTCACTTTAATTTAATTTAATTTAAGTAAATTAAGTTATATTAAATTTAATTTATTTATTTATTTATTTATTTTAATTTATTTAATTATAATTTATTTTGAATTATATTGTTTTTATATTTTATTTAAATTAAATTAAATTTATTTATTTATTTTATTTTATTTTTTACTATAATATATTATATTACCTCATTTAATTTAATTAGTTTTAATTAGGTTACATTTAATTATATTATATTAAATTAAATTTTAAAATTTTATTAAATTAAAATTAAATTATTTAATTTATTTTAGTTAATTATTAGTTTTATTTTATTTATTTATTAGATATAATATATTAAATTAAAATTAAATTATTTATTTTATCTTATTTAGTATTACATTATAATATATAATTTATTTTCATTAAATTAATTTATTTTAATTAAATTATTAAATATCTATTAATTTATTTTAGTACTAATTAATAAAACTAAGTAAATGGTACTTAGTTTCTTTTAATAATTGGAAACATAAGAAATATATTAAACATGAAGGGCCCACAAATTTTGGAATTGATTAATTCTGACAGAAATTCTGTCGAGAATTCCGTCAGAAATAGCAAATATACCTACATGTGTATATACTCAATATCAAACCCAAATTCAACAATTAATTCCTCAATATTAGTTTCATATACCTAAATTGAATAAGCTCAATAACAATTTCATATGCCCAAATTGAACAATGTCTCAATATCAGTTTCATATATATCTCAATATCAGTTTCATATATATACATATCCAAATTGAACAAACTGTTTCATATACCCAAATTGAACAAATCAAACCCAAATTGAACAAGCTCAATATCAGTTTCATATATTCAAATAGAACAAATCAAACCCAAATTGAACAAATCAAAAAATACAATAAATTGTAGACTGCTAAATAGGGGAAGAATTAGGGCAGAACCTTAAAGCCTTAAGCTAGCTGATAATGGTAGAGGAGGAGGAGGAAATGAGGAGCTTCGGCCGCCACGAACCACCACAGCGCCACCACGAGCTTCGTCGAAAAACCGAGGACGAAGAGAGAGGGAGCCGGAAAAACGGAAGCTAGATTCGGCTGAAAAAATGGGAGAGCTTCGGCCGGACGAGAGGAGCCTTCGGTCAGCAGAGATGAGAGATGGAGAGAGCTGGAAAGAAGAAAGTTGGAGGAGAGAAATGAAAATGGCCGATTGGTACTAATCTGTTCTAATTTTAGGTTTTATAAGTTAATTTCGACGGAATGTCCGTCAGTCTTAAGTCCCTCGAAATTAAACTATTCTCGACGAAAATTCCCTCGAATATAATATAAGTTCGTCGAAGTTAGCTTTCGCACTGGCGGAAAACTTGGCGCCAAGGAGGGTTTCTATTGCCGACGAAATTCCGTCGTAATTACCCTATTTTCGAGGGATGTGATTTCGACGGATTATTCCGTCGTAATTAACCTTATTGTCTAGGGATTACATTCCGTTGAGATTAGTTCCGTCGAAATTCGCCAGTTTTCCTGTAGTGTTCAATTCTAAAGAGATACCCAAAAATACTAGTTAGAGTCAATGCTGAAACATAATCAAGCTCATAAGCATGCTTACAAAAAACTAAAAGAAATCCACAATGTACAACAATAATTAATAATGAATCATAATAAAACCAACTATAAGACAATCAGATAGTTACACAAAATCTATTTACAACACCCAAAAATAGATTTTAATGAGATGTTGGTGCATAATTATCAATCTTTTGTTGATCCAATATTTAATAATATACTAATAACATCCCCATTAAATCATGCACAACATATTTACTCACGCATCACCGTTGGGCAGAAACGAAATAAATATGTTACTTATGTATAATAAAATTCCATTTAATAAATTCTAATTTTTCTGTTGGGTAAAATTGTTATGATCAAACTTAATTTTTTTTTAAATAACATATTAATCAAGTTTGAAAATTAATATTATTTATAATTTACATGTAGCAACTTAAAAGCCCTAATAATATATCATGTTCCAAAATCTACAAAAAAATACATAGTCATGATCAACATGAATTAATTACAGAATATTCACATATAATCTAAACTTAAAATATAATGATATGATATAAAATAATATTATATAAACATAATTAGAAATTAATCCATAATCATTACCACCTCCGTCCCACAATAAGTGTTTTTTTAGGCTTAACATTTTTTTCCAAAATAAGTGATGTGTTAGAATTTCAATACAATTTTTATAATATTTTTCCATATGTGCCCTTATGCAACCAATGGTATTTATTGGGAAGTTAAAAGATTGAAGAAAGAGAGAGAGATCAAAAGACAATAAAAAAAGTCTCAAACAAAACAAAGAAAGTATATTAAGGATATTTTTATCATTTTAACTTGTATATTGGTATATGTGATTTAAGTTAAAAAAACACTTATTATGAAACAGAGGTAGTACTAACTAATCAAACTCCCACGTAAGTAAAATAAGCCAACTTCTACGTAAGCAAAATAAGCAGGCATATGACAATATATATATACACTTCTAGAAAACTAATAATATGTGACAGAAATTTATGATTGCTTTTAGAAACAATCACAAAAGATAATAATTTTTGATGGAATTTTTGAGCAATCACAAAATAATAATATATATGATGGCTCTTAGTGATGACTAATTTTGTCATCAATGTAATATAATTGTGATGACCATGCCAATCATTAATTTTTTCATGCAAAATAAAATTTATTTTTGTGCCGTCACTTAAGAATATACACTTTTCGTAATTGCATTTAAGCTATCATTAATATTCTAATGAAAAAATAATCAATACGATATTTTTGTGACGGCCATGAGAGTCATTAGAAAGACAGATTTTTATGACAAATTCTATTTGCAATCACAAAAAAAAGGTACTTTGTGATAGAATTTTCAAGCCATCACAAAATATTAATATATATAATGACTCTCAATTCCGACTAATTTTACCAACATTATAAAATATATATGACTACCATTGCAATCACCAAATCTTATGCGGAACAAATTTTGTTTAGTAAGTTAACTCACATGTGTTTCCTAGAGTCAAAATCGTTCATTAAGATTATGAAACCGTAAGACTCATTATGTCAAATACTATCAGAAATATTATTTATAGGTCACATAATTAATTATCAAACTCATAAATAAAGTGATTAAATTAATACAATATGTAAATCCAATAATTCCATAAATAATAGATGTCACATAAAGAAATAAAATAATCTAACAAAAATAACTTCAGAAATGGTTTCGGAGTTTTTAGAAGATCGAGAAAGGCATCGAATGAAACTATGAAAGCTTGGGCCGTATTTTTATCACTTGAAAGTTGAAGCTGTCCAAGAAAATGTTGAAAAAAGAACGATAAAAGAGGATAAAAAAGCCAAGAGGTTCTCATTTTGATTAATTGTTTGTAAAGTATGAAGTGAAGGATAAAATGATGCATGCATGCGTGCATGCTATTTATAGAGAGAGAATTCTTCGCGAATATAATTATAAAGTGTTTGGTCAGTTAAAATAGGAGAAACATACTATATAATTAATATAATCAAGATAGAGAAATTAAAGTCAGGACTCTTAGTCATCTATTATATTATTACAACCGGTACTAGCTTGTCCTTTGAATGCTGCCGTGTGTTTAAGTTAATAATTAGTCGAGTGGAAAATTCAGTTCAATAAATGCATGCATGAGAAGATCATCTACATTAAAAAAAAGTCTTCATGTTTATATAATTATCATTTTGGTCTTCATTTTTTGTGAACTTTCTTTTTTTGATGCATACAAACATAATGTTTTTCTCATAAAATTTTACTCCAAAAAATTTATACTCCCTCTGTCCTTAAAGTCCTTAAAGTACAAATTTCACAAATATTAAGAAAAACAAAATTAGTAGAAAAAAGAGAGTAAATAAAATTCCAAATGTATCCTTAATTAGTAGTCTCACAAGATTCTTAAAGTGGTGAGTAATTTTATATTTTTTATACTAATAAACTCTACTAAATGACATAATTATTTTTCACTTCATATATTTTATCTCATCTTTTTAGGGATAAAAATAATTATATACTTAATCATATTTTTGAGAACGGAATGAGTATTAAAAAAGACTGGATTATGTCCAAGTATGTTTAGTTTAAGTCTTCATATATAAAAAATGTCAAAGAGAAAATTTTAAAGGAATCTTTTAAATTCCTAGTTATTCTATATACATATTCTATAAACCGGTGATCTTCCCAAAAAAGTAGTTGTGATTGAAGGAGGGAAGTGTAAAAGATAGTTTGAAAACTTGAATTGATGAACAAAGAATAATAATTCCTAGAAGGAGATGAAATTGCGAAAAGAAGAAGAGAAATTCTTAGAAAGAAGAGTGTGTAGAATGAAATGACTTTAGAAAGATCCTTAAAATAAGAAAATTGGTCATAGAACTCGATGAGTGAATAAAGATTAATATAAAAATCTATTTTAATGAATTGAATGAATGAAGATTAGTGAGCTGAAATTTTGAGAACGAAATTCTTAGAAGAAGGAGTGAATGTAATATCTCGAATGCTTATGAGTTTAGTAAACTATGATATTGAACTATTATGGCGATTGTGGCATACGATGATCCTTGGAAAAGAAAATTGATGGATTAAAGAATGTATAATACTCGAAATATAATTGAGTTTGATAAAGGTTATGAAATAAAAACCTATAAGAATTTGTTGAGGAAATGAATTAGATAGGCAATATAACACATAAGTGGAAATAGTACATTGAAGTTATTCGGCGTTAAAATTTCGGAAGAAATTAGATTAAAACCAAGTAAGAAAGGCTCGGTATTTGTGATTCCGATGACGAAATTCTTATAAGAAGAGAAGAATGTGACAACTCGGATTTCTCCAAAAAATATTAAAATAAGAATTTAATAAATAAATTTTTTATTATGAGACGTGTTGGGTTTGAATGAATAAATGTATATGTGTTATATATATTTTGAAATATGAGATTTTATGTGATGGATTTAATATGTATATATAAATATGAAGTATATACATGATTTATTGAAAAGTAAGCTTTAATAGTACATTAAACTATTAAATTTGTTAGCTTGAGTTAACTACGAAATGAAATATGGAAGTGAAGAAGATTATATAAGTCATTAATTAATTGAGATTAAATTGAAAGTATATTATGAAATAATACAATTTGAATAATAAGCCTTGAAGGGTGATAGAATTATTATGAATTAAAATTCATATGCGAGTTAATTAATTCACTCACTTAAAAATAGTGAATTAATGTATATTTTTTTGTGTGAATAAAATGAGGGAGTTAATTAAACTCATTATTTTAATATATTACATATGAATGTAATATATTTATGTAATGACTTAATACACTATGCCAAATGGAGATGAATTGAAAATATGAGATGAGTAAATTAATATATTGATTTTAATTAATGGAATAAAGAAATTTATTTGATTAAATGGAAAATGATACTATATTACAATAATTAAATGTAACACGGTTCATGGCTTAATATACGATATTACGCCAAGTAAATACGTTTGAAGTACCAATATATAAATTTTGGTGTCAAATTAGTAAATTAAATTAATATTTAATTTGAAATGAAATTTATAGGTTACATAAATTGTTTTGAAGCAATTTATGGGAGGAAGGAACAAATTTAATTTAATTATACAATATTAATTGTATAAATTAAATAAGTTATTATTTAATGTAATGATTCGTTACACAAAAAGTGTTAAATTAAATTATGGATTAATTTCATAATGAGTGGGATGATTTTATACATAATTATAAATGTATAAATTCCCATCAAAGAGAAATGATCCTAGCATGTATTTGCTATGGATGAAAAATGAACAAATAACATCTCCACCATACATTATATAAAATAAGGGCTCAGATTTAAATGGGTAATTCGTCATACGCTAGTTGAAGTAGCGAACACAAATAAAAAAAAATCCCTCATATCAAGCCATTCACGCCTTTGAGAAACCCTCATCCGATAGTTCAACTAGCGTACCTAGAATATAATTTTGACTAAAGGACATATTGCAACCCAAACTTTATTAATTTTTGATTTTTACACCCCAAACTTAAAAAGGTGACTAAGTACACCCCAAACTTCATTAAAACGTAACAAAGCACACACTTTCACCACTTAACCGGTGAAAAGTGACCGGCTGTGGCAAAAAATTAAATTCTGAAGGGGTATTTAAGTCTTTTCCAGATCTTCTTCTACTACCCGAGCTGGAACAAACGACTAAAGCTCAGTGATTCAGTAGCATTCGTGCAGCTCGATTAGGGAAGTAAATCCAAGAAATTCGAGCAAGAAAATCAAGGAAAATTAGGGCTCATGGATCGTAATTACTGGTGCATGAAGAAATCAGTGATGAAGACGGCTTGGAGAAGCTCAAACAATGCCGGTAGAAGATTCTTTGGTTGTCCAGATTGGTGTGCAACTGGGCATGGTGGTTGTAATTTCTTCTTCTGGGTTGATCCGCCAATGTGTGAGCGTTCTAGGGAAGTAATACCTGGATTAATTAGAAGATTAGAGAATTTGGATGCTGAAATCAAAGCTCTGAAAGATGAACTGAAGGAGTGCATAATTAGGGCAAGGTTTGCAAAGGGTCTGTTGATTGCAACTTGGGTTGTGATTTCCTATTTCATGTTTATCTCAACAAAGGCTGAAATTCCCCACAAGTAATTTTCTAGACAATGTATTGGTAGTACTCTGGGACTGTAATTTCTATTTCACGTTCTAGGTAGTAATTGCTAAAATCAAGTATGTATTGGTTGTACTGTGGGAAGTTTTTGGTTGTAATTTATGGGCACTTTATTTGAATGAAGATGGTGTAAACTTTAAATTATATTTTTGTGCATGTGTGAATGAAGATGTTGTAAGTTTTCATGTGTGAATGGATGGTGTGCTAGTTGACAGTAAAATGGTGTAAGCATATTTGTTGCAACAAGTATGCTTTTGCCAATCAATGAACAAAAAAATCATACCAATTGACTGTCATACTGTTATTGCCATTTAATGAACAAAAAACAGAGGCACACTAATTTACTGTCATAATGCAACAAGCCCTGCATTCATGCACAAACCATATATGCTATTGCCATTCAATGAACAAAAAACAGAGGCAATTCCAAACAGATGCAATTCAAAACAGAGGCCATTCAATTAAGTACTTAATGATCAGTACATGTCCCAAAGGAGCTGCAATTCAAAACAATTAACTTAAGATGCCTATTAACAAAAAGCATCATATACCAAGCATCATATACATCAAATGCAGCTTTGGACACTGCAAATCTATGTACCCAAGAACTAACAAAAAGATGTCAAAACTCTTATCCCAACACTAGTTATCTACAGCAGGCCCTCCACTGTCTGGTTTCCTAAACTGGATCTTCTCTCTTTTGGATCTTGCTGCAGCTTCTAGGTCTCTTAGTGTTGTAACATGTTTCCCCTTCCATGTGTAGTCTTTGGGCAGCAGGCCCTCACCTGACACCTTTTTTTGGCTACCCTAAGAATGTATTCCCCCTTGCCACTTTGTAGAACCTCCTACTTGCTCTTGATCAACATGAAATGTTTGTGTAGACTCTTGTGTTGGAGCCTCTTGTGTTGGAGCTTCAGGTGTTGGAGCCTCTTGTGTTGGAGCCTTCTTGGCCCTCTTAACCTTTGGAGGAGGTTGAGCCTGGGAAGAATCTGCATCTGGCCCCTTGTTGAGTTTCTGAAAACAGACAAACATAAATGTATTAAACTCAACATACACTAATGATGTTCCACATTTAAACATACACAAATAGAAACACACACTTAACTTACTTGAGGACACCTTCTTGAATTGTGACCCCATTCCTTGCAAAAGCCACATCTCAATGATGTTCTTTTCCTCTTCAAACTTGTACCTTTTGGATTTGATTCTGGAATATAATTATCTTTTCTCCTAACAACTTTAGGCCTGCCTACAGGAGTATGTTTAACTGGTGGCAAAGGTGGCTCAACCCCAGTTGGATCCCACTCAGATTTGTGCCTTACAGGCTCAATGTTGTGACTGTAAACCCTTAGATACATGTCCTTGGTATAACAGTTATGTACATATGTGTATAGATCATGGCCTATTTTGTTGATGCACGACATAAAACCTTCTTTTAGTGGTTGGAGACAGACATAAAATCTCAAAAATCTGCCTAAATTTTGTCCAGCCTCTGGTTCTGCTCTCTTTAAGATGCAAGTACTCCCAGGCATGGCTCTTCTAAGCTCTGTAGTATAGTCCAAAACTTGTCCATAATCCTCATCAGCACACCCTTCAATGTTTTTCATTGCTCTCTTTTTAGCTCTGTATGCTAGGCTCCTTGATACCCCAATATCCAAATCTGTAACCACTCTAGTATGAAACTGATCTAATCCCCATGTTGGATTCATCCTCAAATCATCTTCATATTTTTTTGGTAATGTATTCTGCATTTATACAATAATTATCCCATTCTCTGCAATAGTCATGAACTTTCTGTAACCTAGTGATTTAAAATGTGTGCTCTCTTTGCACCTTTGCAGCATAGAAGTACAATGTACATGGCTCCACACACCTTGCTTGGATCTTATTTGACAAGTTCTTGAAATAAACTTTCCTTCCTTGTTTGATGCCATGACTTCTGATTGTTGCCCTCACTTCAGTGGCATTGTTAAATGTCATTCCCAACTCAAACTCAGGATCCTCTATGACACCTTCCCTAAATTCTGGATACCCTTGTTCATGTTCATGTGCTTCAGGATCAAATTCATCAACCCTAGGCATCCTTTCCACTTCAGAGTCATCATAGTTAGATGATGAAAATCCTGGTTCATGTTCTTCTTCTTGTGAAGTTTGAGTTTCTGCAGTTTGTTTTCCCTTCCCTTTGTTTGTGGCTGCTCTTGTGGCTTTTTTAGCTCCTTTTCCTTTGCCTTTCTCTCTTGCACCCTTCCCTTCCCTTTGTTTTCCCTTCCCTTTGTCCCTTGCCCCAGCCTCAGTTGCCCCAGCCTCAGTCCCCCTATCCTGATCACCCTCTGGCCCATCATCAGTCCCCCTGTTATAATCACAATCCTCTTCATCCTTATCATCCTCATCTAAGTCATAATTCTCTTCATCCTCAGTTGATTCTTCCCCAGAACTATCCACATAATCTTCATCAGTTGACTCTCTTTCATCATCCCCAATGCTATCAAATCTCTGCATTCATTATTCTTATCACCTTCCCTTTGTACTTCCAAGTCAATTGATGCTCCCACAGGCCTAATCACCTCCAAGTATATTTCAATTAGCCTACTAGCAGGGATAAGCATACACATTGTCAGTATATCATCATCATTTTCTAACTCCCATAATCCCTTATCCATACCAGTTGCAGGTGTCTTGTACTGGAACTTAAAGTGTCCAACTTTATATCCCAACTCCTTCCCCATTTTGACTATATCAAGTAAAGAGATGTAATCAGGATGACAGAAATCAAAATAGTTGAATGTACCTCCCACCCACTGCTTTTGTGGGCTATCTTCAAAGTGTCCACCATGGAAAAATTTGACTGTAAAATGTTCCTTATTGCCTGCACAACCACAAACACAAAGGGACCAGTACCAGTTAAATGTGTGGACCACTACCCATAATCGGGACCACAACCTATAATCGGGAGAACAAAACATAAAAAGGGATCACTACAAAAAAATACTACAAAAAGCAACAAACAAAGTTAAACTACTACCAGAACACAATAAACAAAGAAAAAGAAGTCAATAAACTATAAAAAGTACACACTAAAAAACACCAGACCATTATTGCACATGTATTTGAAGCACTTGCTGTATTCTGGGACACCCTTCTCCCCATAAACGTTATTGTCTTCCGAATCCCTCAAGAATCGAGAATCACTCATCTTCTCCTTCAAGAATCGCGAACCCTAAGCAAATCGAATTGGGGATTTTTGTCTGATAACCAACATAACCGGTGTCAATGTAACTGCCTAAGTCTTAAATGTAAACTACCAATCTTACCCCTCTGTAATAAACATTACAGCCTTAGCCGGTCACAGCCGGTCACTTTTTGCCGGTTAAGTGGTGAAAGTGTGTGCTTTGTTACGTTTTAATAAAGTTTGGGGTGTACTTAGACACCTTTTAAGTTTGGGGTGCAAAAGTCAAAAATTAGTAAAGTTTGGGGTACAATTTGTACTTTAGTCTATAGTTTTTCCTGCTGCGAATTCCAGCCCTTCCTCTGTGCGATTTCGAGCGATACTTCTGTGAAATCGTCAAAACTTGCTGCTAGTTCGACTAGGGTGTCCCAATTAGTGAAATCGCCCTGTCCAATCGTCCGAAATTCATTAAAACCCTGCTGCGATTTCGAATTAGCCACTGTCAAAAACCTTCTGCAATTCCTCTGTCAAATCATCAAAACCCTGTTGCGAATTCATGGTGGGTTTCGCAATTAGTGAACTCTTCCACTGTCAAATCGTCCAAAATCGATCCCTAATTGTTTGAAATCAAATTGGGGCTTTTCACAATTAGTGAAATCGAATTGGGGCTGTTCGCAAAAGTAGGTAATTGACGCATTTTGAAGGTAGATCGGCAACAAGTAGGTAATCTCTTATGCTATGCTTGTGTGTTTTGCTTGTGTGTATTGCACTGTAATCAATGCTTGTGTGTTTTGGTTATTTGTCCCAATTTAATGTATGCTTCTGTTGTTTGGAAACTTGGATTGGATGCTGAAGGAGTTGTAATATTCTTAAAAAAGTTCAGAATTTTTGCAAATGTGTTTTATTTCTTATATATGTATTTTGCTATACATATAACTTTAACTTTATATTTGCAAATATATATGTACACAATACGTACACATACATGATGGTATTGTATTGTTGTCTCATCAGTAAACAACAATTCCAAGGTGTTTAGAATTTCTCTACTGTACATAAATAGCACGACCTTCCACTAAAATAGAATAGACTATTTAATCATGTTATGCATATAGTATTAGTTTGGAAAATGCAATGTGGATAATACATAGCTCCTTGGATTGATTCTCCGTTATATTATCACTATACGTTGTATTATCATTATAAGCATGTGTACTTTTGTATGCGAGTGTGATAACACAAACATGTGGGATGTGCTAGCTTGTACATTAGACTTTGTACATAACATTTAAGGTTATTACCAAGGGTACCAACTTCATGGTTAAGATGACCCATTGGTACTCTTGAAACAATACTTGATATGGACTTGGTTTGGGCGGGGTGGTTGCAGTCAGTGTGGTATTTTTTGCGGTTTAAACTCAAGTATATGCTATTAGTATATCTTTCCTATTTCATAAGAGCCCATTTCTCCATTTTTATACACCTTAATAAGAGAGTCTATTTTTTACACAGACTTAGAAGGGATATAATGATTAAAGTTTAAACTTGATGAAAAGTGAGCAAGTCTATAATTTATCTTGATATTATTGTCGTTATTTTGATTAGCTAGAAGGTTAAATCCGAAAAGTCAACTGTATGTAAATTACATGTTCTTTTGAAAGTGGACTGCATATTTGGGCAGAGGGAATATCACATCTCAAGATTGTGTAGGGTAGATGTAGTTAAGTAAATGTTCAGTCGTCTAAATGCAGGAGTTGTGTTTTGTTATTGAAGGTGAATCATATGGAGCAGCAGTCTGGCAATTATATTTTTCTTATTTCTTACCGATAATTAGTACTTAGAATACGTGCTTGGAGAGTGATATATGTGTTTATTATATTTGTCATTTTGCTCATATCCAATTTTGATGAAATTTTTTATAAATTGTTTAATACTTGACATTGTGATGAACAGTGGCGAAGCCACATAGTAACTTATGGGTTAATCGACCCCACTGAAAAAAAAATTTGCTTTATAATGTAAGGTAAATTTTAAATATTATATATAAATTGACCCCACTAAAATTTTATAAATCTTCTATTATACGGGGTTAAATTAAAAATTTATAACTTTGTCAATCAAATTTTAACCACATATGACTCATATCCTCTCAATATATGTATATCTCTCTATAATATTTTAAACTAAATAATAATCTAATTTATATTCTTTTTGAAAAATAAATAATGAATTACTTACTTATGAACAGTTGTGATTAAAAAAGTCTATTATGAGTCAATATAATATATATATACCATATATTATTAATTATTATATTTTCATTGTAATATATATATATATATATATATATATGTGACCTGAAAGTATAAAGTATTAAAAAAAATGGCTCGGCGGCGCTGTCCCCGAACCCCCGCCAAATTATTTATAACTTAGTAATAGTTTCGCCCCCACTAGCAAAGATTTCTGCCTTCGCCACTAGTGATGAATGTTTAGGAAACATATGGATATTAATCCCGGACCTGCTAATCCTATCGTCTTATGGGACCAAGAAAATCACGTATCGTCAGACTTATGGCAAATTATTGTAAGTTTATTAATGTATTTGCTCATTCATTTTCTTAAACTATTGTTAGAAACATTCATGTTGTGACGATTTATGTTTTTATGTTGTTGGACGTGTAGGATAGGGGTGTGTTAGAAATTTGTCAAATGTCTACAAAATTAACTGAATGGAACTTGACTGAACAACAAGAATATCTGCTGGAACAATTAGGTTTTGGTATATTTTGTCATCAAGATATAGTGTCAAAGATTGATGCATCTCTTGTATCTGCTCTAGTTGAGCGTTGGAGAAGTGAAACAAATATACGTTTCACTTAAATTGTGGAGAGATTAGCATTACTATAGAGGATGTGGGATTTTTACTTGGGTTGCCCGTATTAGGAAAACCTTTTACTTGCGGAGAATTAGAAAATCCCAAAAGTTATTTTATAAGGGTTTTTGGACAACAAGTTGCAGTAGATGAATGGGAACAATGTTATAAAAGGGGGGGGGGGGGCATAAGTTTGCCTTGGTTAAGACATAAATATGGACAAGTACATGGTGATGCTAGTCCGAATGATGTCGTAAAACACAACTGTTGTACTTGTGTGGCGCTATTTTGTTTTCAACCAAGAGTAAAAATGTTGTACATCCTAGATATTTGTTGTTATTGGAAAGATTGGAAGACGTAGTTACATATGCTTGGGGGCAGCAGTTTTAGGGCATTTGTATAGGGGTTTGCATGATGCTACTCGCAAAACAGGGAAAAGATTCCCAGGTTGTGCAACCCTTCTTATGATATGGGCTCATGAAAGGTTCAACAATGGTCGTCCTACCCCTAAGCCTAATTCCCAGAAGTTGATACCTAGGGCATTATCCTGGGCATACTCCTCTTTTGATCCTAATTCAAAACATTATTAGTGCCTTAAAAATCCACATCACCATCTTCTATTTTATCGAGGAGAGTTTGATAATATGTTGGAAACAGATGGGGTGTGGCGTCCATATCATTTATTTGATAGACGTTTGTCTTGGGATTTTTTTGAGGCAAGGTTAGGTGGAGCCGCTCGTATACCATTGATACATTACGACATTGTTGAGTTCCAAATGCCTGACAGATTTATGTACTTATGAGATTTTATTATCTCATTCTAAAAGCGTCTGAACATCTCTTTAATTTGTATAAACATTTGCTCCATTTGTTTCCAATGGTGATTCAAGAGTCATATTTCGGTTCCGATAACAAGTCACATAGTCAGCTTTTCTCTGTCTCATAACCTGCTTCTCAATGGCTTTTTGTGTATTTACAATAAATTCCTTGATACTCGTCGCATTCACAGTCATCGAAAAAACTGTTCATTCCCTCGCTCCTGGGAGTGGTCGTCTTTCCTACTGCAAAAAATTCTGTGTACGGCTTGATCCATTTGTGCTTAACCTCATAAAGTGATTAGAGCCAATCATGGTCATGCAGTTCGTAATCTATCATCAATTTTTTCCATCGCTCCTCGAAATTCGCAACTGTCAACGATTTATACACACACCAGTTAAAATCATGTTTAAATGTTGGGTACTCTTCATAAAATGTGTGTAATTTCTCTGGAAATTTGTTGCTAATATGCCATGTGCAAAGTGCATGGTGTGTTTTTGGAAGAACCTTAGCAATTGCATTGCTCATAGCTTTGTCCTGATCAGTGATAATGGTAATCGGTGCCTTGTTGTTAATCGCTTGAAGCCAAGTTTCAAAAACCCATACAAAAGTATCCTCTGTTTCGTCCTTAATCAGTGCAAAACCAAACAAGATGGAATGATAATGATGATTTACCCTCGTGAACGGAACAAACGGCATGGAATACTTGTTCATTCGATAAGTTGTATCAAATGTCACTACATCCCCAAAAAGATCGATAATCTATCCATAAGATGCATGCGATGCAATTATCTTCATCTCGTTTGATATCGAAAAAAATAGAGGATTTTTCGTCGATAATTTTTCAGGTACTGCAATGATGCTTGGGCATCGTTTGAATCTATTGTGTCACGTCTTATATCTCGTACAATATTTCGAATATCCTTATCACTGAAATTGACATTTTCCACCCCTCCTATTTCACTAAATACATTCATCATTTTACTTGGCCCAACTCTAGCCCTTGTGAAAGTTTCGATTAAACTTCAAGCAACAAGAGTTATATTTTTCTGTGTTTGAATGAAATTTTTCTTGCTCGGAGTGTCCAAATCATGATTGTGAGTTAACTCAATTTTTGAAACTTTCCAGGTATCTTCTTTCTTTAGATGAACAACAAGCATTCTAGCTTTGCACATCGTCCGACCTATAGAATCCCTTTTTCTTTTGACCTTACTACCATCAACTTCATCAACGTCTTGTTTCTTTCTTTCAATTGGTTTTCTAGCTTTCTTACATGTAAAAAGTTGGTTGGACAAATTGTTGGAGCGAGCATATTTATGAGTTGCCCCAATTTTTATTTCAAATCCACTACTACGTGCATATGTTCTATAAAATTCTTCCGCCTCTTGGACAGTAGAAAAAATCTGACCCTCATATGGAGATTTTGACACGTTTATATGCGATTGGTTCGTGTTATGAACACCAATATCATCCACGTCGATGTTATCATGAAAAGAATTTGAAGAACTTGAATTAAACATATCTTCAGCCATAATTGAAAACTTACCAGGACGATTTTGGCGTGCGAAGAATTGTTTGATTATTTGTGTAGTTTTCTTCCTTGATGTCTATTGAAGTCAAGTTTATAATTTTGGTTAATTTGGTTGGGGCAAAAAATAGTAATGTATGCTTGACTGTCTATCTCCTATATATATAGAATTTGATTATTAGAGTGTAGGTTTGTATAATATAATTCCAATACGAAGTCGAATTATGATGTACAAAAATAATATTAACCCTAGTGTTGTGAAATTGAAATTATGATGAATAAATATGATAATAATTTATTTATCCTTTCAAATTCTTTTAATATTTTGTTTGGATGATATGCAAAAGGAATTATGATGAATAAATACGATAATAATATAAGGTTTGTATTTTTTTACTATTGGAATTTCGTGTGTGATGTTTTAATTTAGCCTGAAGGCAATCAATCTGATATTTTGTTTCCTTCTATGTAGCGGATTGCATGGTTGACTTTTCCTTGTTTGATTTAGATTTTGGTAATTGTTTGATTTGGATTCCTTTTGGATTGCATGCTTGACTGTTTCTTTTTTTTTTATTTGAATTTGGATAACAGTTTTTGAGTTTAATTGGATAACAGTGTTTGAGATGGATACATGATTTGGAGAATTGTGTTTGAGTTTATTTGGATAACTGTGTTTGAGTTGGAATTGGATATATAACAATCTGACTTTGAGTTGGAATTGCATATATAACAGTCTGATTTTGAGTTGGAATTGGATATATAATAGTGTTTGAGAATAACAGTCCGAGTTGGAGTTGGAGTTGGAGTTGTTATATATAACAGTGTGAGTTGGAGTTTGAGTTGTTATATATAACAGTGTTTGAGAATTGTCACAGTGTTGGAATTGGAGAATTGTAACATTGTTGGAGTTGGAGTTGTTATATATAACAGTGTTGGAGTTGGGTCATAGTTCTAATTGTTTTATTTTCCTTGAAAATATGAGGCGGTATCTTCATTTTTGATATAATTCAACTGTGATGGAACCTGGCATTTCATTCAGAATGCACACACTGAAATTTGTATATTATACGGTTGTTTTGGTCACGTGACTCTAGAAACTATTGACAAGCGTGCATTAAGTTTTGACCAGTGGATAATTCTTGCCTTAGTTTTGTTTTCTCTGCAACTAAACATAGGATTAGGATCCTCTCCATTTCAAATAAAATGGAGTCTCCATTTTAAGGTCTAGATTTAAAATTATTAGATCTAAGGCTTAGAAACTGTCACCACATTTAAAAGTTATTAACATAACTCTAGCAGTAATTTAACTTGGTTAGGTTAACTCTCTTATTTATTTTTTAGTTACCTATGTTAACTCTTACGTTAACCTATGTAAAAATAAAAACCCTTACACAGATTGACGCTAACAACTCATTAGAGAGGGAGGCAAACAGTCCGGGGCTGAAAGGAGGACCGGATGAATTCCTGTTTGAATCTAGAGAAGGCAATGGTAGCGTATAGGGACTGCAAATTGAAGGAGAGTTTTTGGCATATTGGGACTGCAAATTGAAGGAGAGTTTTTGTCATTCAGGCCTCTGTTTCTATGCCCCAAAGCAGAGGTAACAATTAGATTTTAATAAAGCAACCATTTGTTTCAGCATTTATATAGTTGGTATAATTATTGTCAGATTGGATTTTATACACTTCAATATTTACCTGTATAGTTATTGTCTGAGTGGTACACTTCAATATTTACCTGTATAGTTCTTGTTAGATTAGATACAATACAATGTTGAATATTTAGTTCACTTGGTAAATATCATTCTTTTGTTTTTAATTTTCTTTTAAATGACTGATACAAATTGTAATAAATATGCATTCAGCTTTTTGTTAGGGATAATAATGGATGTCTCAACGGGAATACTTGTTCTTCCTAATGTGTCTGTGGAATTTACTCCATCAAAAGGCATGGAATTTGAATCACATTTTATAATGAGTATGGAAGAAAGGCTGGTTTTAGTATTAGAAAAGAGTACGTAAATAAATGCAAAAAGACCGGAATAGTTACTTCAAGAAGATTTGTGTGCGCCAAGGAGGGACTTGGAGGCATAGACAAGCGAGAACCTAAAATAAATAAACATCGCGCAGAAACAAGATGTGGTTGTGAAGCACGTTTGGTCATTGTATTTAATCGAGATAGTGAAAAATATGTAGTGACTGAATTTATTGCTGAGCATAATCATTATCTCCATCTCTCGGCAACTATACACATGATGCCATCACAACGGAAAATGTCTACAACTCAAGCTTTTGAGATTGATTTGGCATATGAATCAGGATTAAGACTGAAGGAGACTTATCAGCTTATGAGTAAGCAAGGCGGTGGATATGAAAGCCTTGGTTTTACCAAGCAGGATCATAAGAATTATTTACGCAATAAGCGACAAAGAGCCTTGAAGTTCGGGGAAGCTGCTAGCTTGGAAAGATATTTTAGTCATCAACTTGAGGAAAATCCTTCATATTATTATGCTATACAATTGGACTGTGAAGAGTTGATTACTAATATATTATGGCCACTTGGGATTGAATCACCATAGAGAGACTGTTGTATTTGAAGGTGCACTTTTATACGATGAAACAATTGAATCTTTTGTATGGTTATTTGAGAAAGAAGCCAATGACTATTTTTACTGATCAAGATGCAGCAATGTCAGCCGCAATTCCAATAGTCCTACCTGAAACATATCATGCATTATGTAGTTGGCACATGTGGCAGAATGCTAATAGGCACTTAGGTCATTTACTTAAAGGTGGGTCACGATTTAATAAAGATTTCTTAGCATGTATCTATAGTTATGATGATGAAGACGAGTTTCTCAATGCCTGGAATGAAATGTTGGAAAAATATGATGCCTGTGAAAATAAATGGCTAAGGGATCTATTTAAGTTGAAGGAGAAATGGGCCCAAACATATGTTAAGAGGACTTTCACTGCTGGAATAAGAACCACACAACTAAGTGGAAAGATTCAATTGTGACTTGAAGGATTATTTGCCTACTGACCTCAATATAATAGAATTCTTCACTCATTTTGAAAGAGTTGTCAATCAAAAACGTTACAAGGAGTTAGAAGCAGAATACAACTCTAGACAGAAATTACGAAGATTGAATCTTAAAAGCTCTCCTATGCTTAACCAAGTAGCAGCAGTGTACACACCTAAGGTGTTGGAATTATTTTAAACTGAAGTTGAAGAGGTAGTGGCACTTTCCATCATAGATCGCAATGAGAGTCAAACAAAAAACACTTATGTGGTTGGAGTTTTCAATGGATCTGGAAAGTACAAAGTCATGTGGAATCCATTAGATCAAATTCTGTCTTGCAGTTGTAGAAAGTTTGAGACGTTTGGTATCTTATGTAGGCATGGTTTAAAAATTCTTGACGTATTGGATATCAAATTAATTCCTGATAGATATATTATAAAGAGGTGGAGAAGAGATGAAAGAGATCGAGATGTAGAAGATTTCATAAGGAAAAACATTGAGTCGGATACTTGATTGGAGTATGTAGATCGATACCGAGCTGTGTGTCCTAAATATATTCAATTGGTGAATGAGGCATGTGAAACTAAAGAAGGCTATAATATTCTTAACTCAGCAATTGCAGATTTGAAGAGAAGATTGTGTGATTCCAGGAGTTGCGAAGGTAATGTAAAAGAAGATAGCATTAGGCCATCAACCAATTTTGAAGACAAAGAAGATCAATTATGTGCTTCAATCACAATTGGACCAAAAGGATAAAGAAAAGGGAAAGTAATCGTAATAAGAAACGTCGGCCAAAATCATGGATAGAAAAGATAAAGAAACCAAAGGAAGGAGGCACATCAAAGAAGCAAACAAAAGAAATGGGAGTGTTAGAGGTAATCTACTAAATTATCCTTTCTTTTCACCTATCAACTTAATTTTTTAATATTATCATGGTATATTATTAATTTACTAAACACATAGTACTTTTTTTTACAGGATATGGAAGCACAGGACGTCATGACACACAAATAATGAGGATATCACAAATGGTCATATTCCAAGCTTTACACAAATGTTAATGGTAAAGATATTTCAATTGATGTTTTACTTTGATGTTATCAATAATTAAGATGCATGTTTGGCATCACAGAGTTTCTTTATTATGCATGTTTGGTAAACAATTGATGTTTTTTTAGTTGTTTCTTTATTATTTCGTTCAAAATATTTGCATCATAGAGTTTCACTGATTCAACCTCTCAAAAAGAGTAAACAACTACAGAATCTTAATAGCAAAGGTATATATTGTTTCCTACTTTTTATTATTTAAAGAATCCAGCTTAAATATTTTATCTAATAAATTGATTAAAATTCTCATTTTAATTTCTCAGGGTGTGAAAGATGATGATGAAGAAGAGTAAAAGTAGATTTTATTGAACAAATTAGTTAAAAGAAAGAAGAAGTGTCGTAATTTTTGCTATAGATTTTTAAGGACTCCTAAATTCCTAATGCGCAATAGCAGCAAAAGCTTGAACAATGTGATTCATGTCATTGCTTCTTTTAATTGGAAACATTGCTTCATTGTCGTAATTTACGATGTAACGCTAGTTACACAATTCAGCATAAACATTGCTTCATTGCGTTAATACTAAGGACTCCAATCTATCCTAATCCGCAATAGTAGCAACAGCTTGCTACACTAGTCCTTTATCCGTATTAACAGCAGTCCCCTGATGCTTTTCATCGTCAACCCACAATGCAACTTCATGCTTATTCCATCTCTTTTACTTTGTTAACAATTTTGAGAGCAATTGAAAAGAGCATACCTTTCCTGCCACTTAAATAAAATCAAAATCAAGGCAGAACTAGATTGGTAAACCATATACTGCCAAAATATTTATACTAAATTTTGACTGAGCTAAGTTTTATATTTTTTTCAAATTAAATTTTATGAAAACTGACTAATCCCTAAAGTGAATAGTAGTAATAACTTACACAAAAATAACTAATAAATAATTTTGAAAAAGATATGTTCAACCCAGTTCTTGAAACCCATTTTTTTTATGCATCAGTTCTTGAAATCTCTATATAGAACACTTGCGTTTTTGGGCAATAGGATTGTAGAAACTCAAGATTTGCAGCCAATTTGAGCTGCAGAATTCACTTTATGAATACTTGGAAAAGAGGGGTGTAAATGATGAACTAGCTGTATTCCTGCATAGCAAATATCAAGAACAAAGATAAATCCGAGTTCATACGATGGATGGGAAGTCCGTGTTTGAGTTGGAAATGGATATATGATTATTATACATCCGCTAGTTCAACTAGCGGATGGACTGAAACAATTATTTCTCTACCAACACGTTAATGGGACTTGGGGGGCATTTTGGACCTAATTTTTTTTTTATGTCCGCTCCTTCAACTAGTGGATGACGACTAATTCAATTAGATCTCAGTCCTTGAATTATATAATGGAGAGTAAATATGCTATTTACCCATTTCTCATCCATAGTAAATATTTGTTATGGATCATTTCCTTATATATATATACATATATGAGAAATAAAGATACTTACATTACAAGAAGAAAAATTACACATAAAATTCTTTCCTCTTAATTTTTGTTTATAAACATATAACTATTACAAATAAGTATTCGATCGCAACAGTTTGTGAATTGCAATAACAAGATTATTTAACTCCGAAAGTACTTAGAGTTATATCGCGTGTAATCAATAAACCAATTGTATTGTCGGCAATAAAGACATTAAGAATAAGGATTAGCGGTGTCATATTTGTTCAATTATTACTCTATAAAACTATTGTTCTAACGTAACCATCATGTGAGCCAATGCATTTTTCTAGGAAATATAATTCAGATAGATATTTTAATTTGATTCCCCTGTTTACAAAAGATTTTTAATATTGTAACATAAAACTTGGAATACCAATGTTATTACTGTAAATATAGTAAACATTTAATATACAATAACAATGTTACTTAAATTTAGTAAGCAAAATCAGATTTAGAAAGTTAGTGTACTTACTTGAAAAAACAGAATCTAGAAACACAAAGACAAATAAATTCGAGTCCTTTGAATTCACAAAGTCTCCTTGAAGCAAATTTATTCCCTCACTGGTGCTAAAGGATTTTTAAATAATTACTTCCCAAGATAAAGCGGATTTCCAATTCTTAATTAGAAGCACTTCAAAATTAAGAATTCTTCGAACTCAATTTCTATGTTCTATACTTGAACTTATTATTATAATGATGAATGAGATGGAGCATGCTTATGGGCGGAACAATAATGCACCAGAAAGAACTTAATATCTTACTGTTTGCAAATAGAAAGTATCTTATATAGGCAATAAAAGGTTCAGAATAGTTGAAGAGTCACATCTCTTGCTTTATCTTGCTTGCAAAACAGTTGCAACAAAAAAAAAACTGACTATGTGACTATGCAACGGGTCACAAGCAGTTACATGCAACGGTAACAAGTTTTATTTATTATGTGCCTATGCAACAGCAGTTACATGCAACGGTAACAAGTTTTATTTATTTCTTTATTTTCTAACAATCCCCCACATAAATAAAATTTGAATGAATTAATGCAATCACTAGTTCGAGTACATAAGTAAAGATACTTCATCGGGTTAAGTAGCCTAGTGGTTTTGAACTTGCCCTAGTAAAGTCTTTCGGATTTACTTGGCTAATCAGTATACTTGATGTCTTTGAACTGTTAGCTTTTCGTGTAAATCAAGACAATAGAATTCACAAAATATCTCTTCAGACATAGTTGGTTCTCACGTTTGTGTTCATTTTGGCCTTGAAACACCTCTTGGTTCCGTGAGTATATTAGAGAATTCAGCCTTCAAAATTCTCACAGAAGTGGCCCCCCTTCTTACTCACGTAGGTAACTTCTATCAAGAGTATCCTGCAATACCCCACTTGAACGTATTTCAAGATATAAAAGTCATTAAAAGCGTAACTTATCCTGATTCTCGTGGCAGATGTGCACTGTCTCGTCATAGGAATGGTTAGGAGTAAATATCTCCTCAATGCTTTACTGAGTACTACATAGTTCAGTTTGCCCATTGAACCTAGATCTTGGGATCTCCAGTCAACTACGTTGGGTTGCCACTATGACGACTCTTATTTAAACAATAGGCTTTAAACCCATTCCTTTCGATGAACTTTCCACTTGCTCTCTTGTTCAACCTTTCGTAAGCGGATCCGCAATATTATCTTTTGACTTTACATAGTCAATTGAGATAATTCCATTTAAGAGCAATTGTCTAATGATATTATGTCTTCGTCGTATATGGCGTGACTTACCGTTATATAGATGACTCTGTGCTCTTCCAATTGCTGATTGGCTATCACAGTGTATACATATAGCTGGCACAGGTCTTGACCAATTTGGAATATCCTCTAAGAAATTACGAAGCCATTCTGCTTCTTCTCCAGCTTTGTCTAAAGCAATGAATTCTGATTCCATTGTAGACCTCGCAATACACGTTTGTTTTGAGGATTTCCAAGATACTGCTGCACCTCCAAGGGTAAAGGCATATCCACTTGTGGATTTCGAATCTTTATTATCAGATATCCAATTAGCATCACTATATCCTTCCAATACCGCTGGATATCTTGTATAGTGCAATCCATAATTTTTGGTATATTTTAAATATCCCAAAACTCTCAAAATAGCTTTCCAGTGATCTTTACCTAGATTACTCGTATACCGACTTAGCTTACTTACTGAATAAGCTATATCTGGTCTAGTACAGTTCATGACATACATTAAACTGCCTATTATACGAGAGTATTTTAATTGAGATATGCTATCACATTCATTTTTGGCTAGATGAAGATTTATATTAACTGGGGTCTTATTTAGAATTATATTATACTTATTAAAATTTTCAAGTATTTTTTCAATGTAATGAGTTTGAGATAATATAATTCCATCAGATGTTCTAGAAATCTTGATTCCTAATATTATATCAGCAACCCCTAAGTCTTTCATATCAAATCTATTTGCCAACATACGTTTGGTAGAGTTGATAACTTCATTGTTGCTACCCATGATTGACATATCATCCACATAAAGACAAACAATGACATATTCTTTTTGAGTGCTTTTGACATAAACACATTTGTCACACTCATTGATTTTAAATCCATTTGATAACATAACATTATCAAATTTCTCATGCCATTGTTTTGGTGCTTGTTTCAATCCATACAAGAATTTAACAAGTTTGCATACCTTCCTCCAGGAGCAATGAAACCTTCAGGTTCTTCCATATATATTTCTTCATCTAATTCACCATTTAGAAATGCAGTTTTTACATCCATTTGATGTATTTCAAGTCTATTTAATGATGCTATTGCTATTAGCATACGAATAGATGTGATTCTTGTAACTGGTGAATAAGTGTCGAAATAATCCAATCCTTCCCTTTGTCTATATCCTTTAACAACAAGCCTTGCTTTATATTTATCAATTGAACCATCAGCTTTCATCTTCTTTTTGAAGATCCATTTATATCCTAAGGGTTTGGAACCAGGTGGAAGGTCCACCAATTCCCATGTATGATTTTGCATAATGAATTCAATTTCACTATTAATCGCTTCTTTCCAATGAGAAGCTTCTGGAGAGGATGTTGCTTCCTTGTAAGTTTGAGGATTGTTTTTTAATAAATATGTTAGAAAATCCGGGCCAAAAGACTTTGAAGTCTTTGCTCTTTTGCTACGTCTAGGTTCATCAGACTCTTTGTCTATATTTTCAGGATTATCACTAGTAGCCTCCAAAGGTCTTTTGTGTGAATTTGACTCTTTATTCATGTTATATGGAAACACATTCTCAAAGAACGATGCATCTCTTGATTTAATAAAAGTATTAACATGAATATCAGGAATTTCAGATTTATGAACAAGAAAGCGATAAGCACTACTGTTATTTGCATAACCAATGAAAACACAGTCAATGGTTTTTGGTCCTATCTTAACCTTTTTAGGTTTAGGAACCATCACTTTTGCTAGACACCCCCATACTCTTAAGTATTTATAGCAAGGTCTATTACCTTTCTATAATTCGTAAGGTGTTTTGTGAGTTTTCTTATGAGGCACTTTGTTTAGAATATAATTGGCAAAAAGCAAAGCTTCCCCCCCACAAATTCTGGGGTGCTCCAGAACTAGTTAGCGTAACATTCAACATTTCTTTCAATGTTCAGTTCTTGCGTTCAGCAATACCATTAGATTGAGGTGAATAAGGAGCGGTAGTTTGGTGAATAATACCATGAGTAGAGCATAACTCTTCAAATGGTGATTCATATTCACCACCTCTATCGCTTCTTATAGCTTTAATCTTTTTGTTAAGTTAATTCTCAACTTCATTTTTATAATGTTGAAACATTTGTATAGCCTCATCTTTGCTTCTCAGCAAATATACATAACAATATCTTGTGCAATCATCAATAAAAGTAATGAAATATTTTTTCCCACCTCTTGTTTGCACAAACTTTAAATCACATATATCAGTGTGAATTAAATCTAGAGGTTCTGTTGTCCTTTCAACGGAATGAAAAGGTAATCTTGTCATTTTAGATTCCACACAAATTTCACATTTATGCTTTTGATTAATATCAAATTTAGGTAAGAACTCTAAATTAATTAATATACGCATTGTATCATAACTAACATGTCCTAATCTAGCATGCCATATATTTGAAGATTCTAACAAGTAAGCAGAAGAATTCATTTTATTATTATCAATAGACTTTGGTACAACAGTCATTACATTCATCTTAAAGAGCCCATCAGACATATAGCCCTTTCCCACAAACATATCATTTTTGGTAAGTACAAATTTATCAGACACAAACACCAACTTGAAGCCATTCTTGCTAAGCAGTGAACCAAAAACTAGATTTTTGCGGATATCCGGCACATAAAGCACATCGTTGAGAGTCAGTTCTTTGCCAGATGTCATTTTCAGCACAATCTTTCGACGTCCTTGAACCTTTGAACTTGAGGAGTTTCCCATGAAGAGTTGCTCGTCATTTTCCACTGGTTTGTAGGTAGAGAACATCCATTTGTTGGAGCAAATGTGGCGAGTAGCGCCAGTGTTCACCCACCATTCTTTGGTGTTTCCTACCAAATTACATTCGGATACAACCGCAGAGAGATTAATGTCTGAAATATCTCCATAAATTTTTTTCCAGTTCTGTCACATTTGCTTGAGACTTTTGTTCTTTCTTAAAGTTCTTTGGCTTGCGACATTCATTTGATTTATGTCCTTGTTTGCCACAGTTAAAGCACTTGCCTTTGAACTTCTTCTTGGCTTTGAAAGTACCTTCGCCTTTGCGCTTCCTTTTGTTGTTATTGTTTGGCCTTTGTTCTACCACATTAGCCTTTGCTTCAATGAAATTTTTCCCATTCTTCTTCTCAGATCCTCGATTGTCCTCTTCAATCCTAAGTCGCATAATCAGTTCTTCGAGATTCATCTCTTTGCGTTTATGCTTAAGATAATTCTTGAAGTCTTTCCATGATGATGGAAGTTTCTCAATCATTGCAGCAACTTGGAATGAGTCACTTAGTGACATTCCTTCAGAATGAATGTCATGTAGGATTACTTGTAATTCTTGAACTTGGGTGATGACTGCTTTAGAGTCTACCATCTTATAGTCGAGAAATCTACCGACTATGAATTTCTTCATGCCAGCATCTTCAGTTTTATATTTCTTGTCTAAAGATTCCCAAAGTCCCTTTGCAGTTTGAATTGTACAATACACATTATAAAGTGTATTGTCCAATCCATTCAATACATAATTTCTGCAAAGGAAATCAGCATGTTTCCATGCGTCAACTACAGCCACTTTTTCCTTATCAGTTTCTCCTTCAACAAGAGTAGGACATTCCTTTTGAAGAAACCTTGCCAAGTTCAAAGTTGTGAGATAGAAGAGCATCTTTTGTTGCCAACGCTTGAAATCAGTTCCATTGAACTTTTCAGGCTTTTCTCCATGAGACATACTCACAGCAGGGATGGTGCTAGTAGATGTCATTTCTGTTATACAAACATAGAATAATTTAAGAAATGTACAAAGAGGGAAAAACATAAACAAACACAAATAAATTTCTGTTTAACAGAATAATTTGTATCCAAATTTCTCTGATGATTCTCTCTTAAGTAATCAACTCTCTGATGATTCTTTCTTATTAAATTTACTGGATGGGGTTTTTTTTTTTAAATTTTTTATGATAAGGTTGGCACTGATGATATACTATTTCTATAATATAGTTGGACAGGTTTTGCTAATATCCAATACAATGATTATTTTGACAACTACATGCCATTGCAACTTGCATTTATTAATTAATTACTACTGCTCTACACAGTACTATACTACTCCTATATATTTAAACACTATTTGACGTTTGAATATATATAGTAAACATAACAAAATCAAAATCTTATATATATTGTTATATGTTTCCCGGCTGGTGCACCATATATATATATATAATAACAAAATAATGTGTATTAAATTTCAATCAAATTATCAGAAATTCAAACAACAAATTTTTGAAAAATCAGAAATTTGGTTTATAGAACGATTTTCTGTTCAAATAAATAAACTGAAATTTTTTCTTTTTGAAAGAGATACAAATTACATAATGATATTAAATAAAACTATAATTACAGAGAAAATAAATTTGCTTCAAGATTGTTATTACTGTAAATATAGTAAACATTTAATATACAATAACAATGTTACTTAAATTTAGTAAGCAAAATTAGATTTAGAAAGTTAGTGTACTTACTTGGAAAAATAGAATCTGGAAACACAAAGACAAATAAATCCGAGTCCTTTGAATTCACAAAGTCTTCTTGAAGCAAATTTATTCCCTCACTGGTGCTAAAGGATTTTTGAATAATTACTTCCCAAGATAAAACGGATTTTCAATTCTTAATTAGAAGCACTTCAAAATTAAGAATTCTTCGAACTCAATTTTTATGTTCTATACTTGAACTTAATATTATAATGATGAATGAGATGGAGGATGCTTATGGGCGGAACAATAATGCACCAGAAAGAACTTAATATCTTACTGTTTGCAAATAGAAAGTATCTTATATAGGCAATAAAAGGTTCAGAATAGTTGAAGAGTCACATCTCTTGCTTTATCTTGCTTGCAAAACAGTTACAACAAAAAAAACTGACTATGTGACTATGCAACGGGTCACAAGCAGTTACATGTAACAATAACAAGTTTTATTTATTATGTGCCTATGCAACAGCAGTTACATGCAACGGTTACATGCAACGGTAACAAGTTTTATTTATTTCTTTATTTTCTAACAACCAATTCATTGTAAATTAACTCAAATACGTAAAATTATTATATATTACAATTATTTCATACACAAACTTTATTTCTAATTAGTACTTCAAAACCTAACGTGGATATTTATTGAAAATAAAAAAAAATACATATAGCATGACCAAAAGACCAAAAAAAAAGCTTGGTACAACTACAAATACAACATTCTTTCTATGTACTAGTAGTGAAGTTAAAGTTGGCACAACTTACACGTCTAAGCAATAAAGAAGAGCTAAAACCCAGCCTAGACTTGGCCAAATCAAATTGAAGTAGATTATTCTCCAATTGATGTGCTCCGATAACTATTGGAGTTCTAGGGTTTAACCCTCCATCCATAAACCCTAAACACAACACGTCTGGTCTTGTCTCCACCATTGAGTTAGCGCCAACAACTGGCCACGTAACGTTTCTGTTTTGTAAAACAAGTTCAATACTTGGAACTGCGGGCCTAACTCGAGTCCACGCTAAATTTGTCGAGTTGAAACATACCCCATGTTAACGCCAAGATCTCGCCACGTGCCTTAATCACGAAAAGCACACCTAATCCTGCACAATGAACACGTCAGCACCGGATACAGCTTTGGGCCGCCGGGGATCGCTCCGGTGTGAGAATAAGTACAGGCCGGAAAAAGGATTAACAATGGAGGTTGTGTGCTCTAGTGTCTGGAGAGAAAAAATGTTATGTTACTTTTTTCTTTTTTGTAATGTCCTATACTCATATATCATTTCACCAACTTGCATGTTTTCCCCCGATGCTTACGTCAGCTAGTTGCATGCAGGCTTTATCATACTTTATTCTCCCTCTAGTCAACATTATGTCAACTCCCCATTAATGAAGGTGGCTTAAGACGGCTTAGCCCATCTAATCAATCAGCCGCCTACTAAACCCATAGATTAGGGATAATCCTTTAGCCCATAAACTGCCACCTGTCTTCCACTATCAGTTCCAACCCACGCTTTATATAAACAACCATTTAAATAATGGTCCAATGCTCCAAGAGTAAGGATAGGTTGGACCCGGAAAGCCCAAAATAAATAAGGTTTGACCGGCCCAAATAATCGCAGCCCAACATTGCCCCCCAGTCTTTTATTGAACAATATGTTTGATGAAAGAGTATAGGAGTCCGACCCAACCACCAAGAAGAATCCAAACAGACTCGGCAAAGGCCACTCAATAGAAAGCCTATGACCGGGTACAGATTCCCCAATATTTAGAAATACATGCCAACCTTTCAAATTCAAAAAAGCAATTGACGGCTTCTCCAATTCCAAGAACAGACGCCAGCCTCCTTTATCATTGCCTTCATTTAATGTGCAGCCTTTGGGTTTCGAAAACGACTGAACGGGCACCATTATAAAAACCCCAAGCCTCCAATCTAGATATCTTTACCTGTTTGTTTGAATCTCAAAGTATTCTAGCTTTCTTCTTCCTCCGGCTTTCTCTTTCAATCAATCTGTCAACAATGGCTTCCCAAAACACAGAAAGCACTACTCTGACTTCTGAGATCCCTCCATCTACAAATCCGACCGCTCCAAACCGTTGGTCTGCTCCATCTTTTGGCAAAAACCCTCCACCCCCCTTCCTGTACCTCCTCCTTTCAACTCGAGGATGAGGAACAACACCCCATTGCCAACAGCCCTTCTACTCTTACAGAGGACGATATCAATATCATCCGTGAGCGTTATTCCATCCCAGATACTCATCATCTGAGGGTACCGGCTCCTATTGAAAGAATGTATCAACGCCCTGAGGGCTGGACCGCCATGCCCCTTACCTTCCTGGAAAAAGGAGTTCGTTTTCCTCTTAATTCCTTCCTCATCACCCTTTTAGGGTTCATGGGTGTCGAGTTCGCCCAATTAGTCCCCAACTCCTACATTCACATTCTTGCCTTCATCGCTTTCTGTAGAGAAATAGGAGTTTCTCCTTCTATTGACTTCTTTTTTACCCTCTTCACTTCGGGTAAATCTCGCGAATGAGGTTTCAAGGTTTTGGGCAAACAGGCTCCCAAACCCAACTCTAAATTTGATAGACGCCCCCTGATGGACACCCCTTCAAGCAATAAAAAGTGGTACGAGAAGTGGTTCTACGTCAAGGGGCCTGAGATATCCTCCATCCCGGACTGGACCACTGCTGCTTATGTTACTTCAGATCTGGGTGATATTCTAGAGGAGCGTGTACGGGAGATGGCGACGATCATGGAAAAGCTTCCCATGAAAGAATGGAGCTTCGTCCTCCTAAGCAAGCAGGCATGGTTGTACAACCATAAATGTAAGTCTGAAGTCAACGTTTGTGTATTTTCTTGAATCTTTTTTTAATATATATTCTGAAATACATTTTCCAACTTTGCAGTATCTCTTATCAAGCCCACCTCCTCCGAGATAAAAAATTTAGAGGAATATCTTGCTGCCAAACCAACCCAAACACCCCCCCCCCCCGAAGCTCAAGATGTCAAAAAATAAACCGCCAAAGACCAAACTGCTGACCCCCCAGTTACTGATTCAAACCCTGTAGAAGCGGCCAACCAGCTTCGCCGAAAGAATAGGGCTGTCAAAAAATCCAAACATGCCCCAGCCCCAGTCCTTACCGAAAGCCTTCTTGACATGTCCGTTGCCGAACGCACCAAAATCCTTTATACCAAAAAGAGAAAGACCAAAATTACCCCTCTTACTGCTGAAGAACTAAGAGTACCTTGTTCTGGAGTCAGCCGACCCCCAACTATTCCTACTATAACTGATGAATTTGAGGCTGAACACAGTTCTCCTCTTATTCGGAGAAGAAGAACCGCTTCAGACTCCCGACTATCTTCGCCTCCCCCTAAGCAACCGACACCTCCACCAGAACAAGCAACATCTTCCTCGCCCCCTCTATCTTCCTTTTTCGAACCATTTCCTGGCGTAGTTGGTCCTCCATCTCTATGGCCAAATCAGGGGGAAGATTTCCCTCTACATCTTTACAATTCTTTCATTCTTGAAACAGATGACCATCGTTTCGGTAATAGCTTCGTCTCTGATTTGATGAAGGAGGGTCTAATCAACCAAGCTAGAGTACGTAATTCGTTATTTAGCCATCTTTTTTATGTACAAATGTCTTCTTATAATTCATCCTTAACTTTGAACAATTGCAGGCAAATGGGGTCTTCGGGCGTCTCTACCAAAAATACAAAGAGGTTGAAGCTGATGAAGAGGCGGCCCGGAAAGAAAATGCCCTTCTGAAATCTGCCTTGGCGAGGGAGAGAAGCGAACATGAGAACCTCCGCTTCAACTGCAAAGGTTTACAAGGTGATCTCGCTAGAATGAAAGAGCAGCTGGTCGCGTCTGAAGCTTCTCAACACACAATTATACAGCGGAATGAAGAACTTCAGCGTGCCAACGAACAGTTGTCTCATAATAACCGAAACCTGACCTTAGCTGTGTCAGAAGCTAAGAAATTCGAAGAACGCCATCTTGATCTTCGAGGGAAAGTTGAAAGAGAGCTTCGTGACTTAAAGCTAATGGGTCCCCCCCTTACCGAAGAGCTTCGTAAAGAGATTCAAGATGAGTACCGGAAGTCTCCTTCCTTAATCAATGAAATAGTTCAAATGTATGCGGAGGGTTACCAGGCGGCCCGAAACAAGGGTAAAGCTAAATTAGCCGCTATTGCTGTAAACCCGTTGCTCCTTGATTCTTCTGAAGACGAAGATGAGGAGTAATGCCGAAGACAATCTATAAACTTGTATAAATTTCAACGATAATGTAATTGCCTTTGTTTAATGAAATATATCTTATCCCTTATTACCCCTTTTCAATTTTAATTATACTGTTACTTAAACAATATACAATCTGAGCTTAACACTTCAAACAAAATTAAGTAATAATGTAAGATGAGACTTACTCATTACCGAAAAATAACATGCCATTGTTAGAGCTTAACACTTTAAATAAGGATATTTGCTCCGAAGAACTTATAATGTCATCCAGCCTTATAACAATTTGGTAATTCTGTTCTTTCCGAGAACCGAAGAGGTCAGATTAGAAATATTCTCTTCGCCGTCATAAGGCTGAAGGAATCCCACCTGGTTTAGCTAAAGATATATTCCGCTTCGCTACAAGGAGTCGAAGGGGTCCAATCTTATAACTGGTGACCACGTTTTCTCCGAGAGCCAAACGGTAGTTCGCTTCGCTACGAGGAGACGAAGGAATCCAACCTTATACCAAGCTGGCAACCTCGTTCTCTCTGAGAGCCGAACAGGTTCAACCCAAAAATATTCCGCTTCATTACGAGGAGAAGAAGGAATCCAACCTTATAACTGGTGACCACGTTCTCTCCGAGAGCCGAACGAGTTGGGCCATCAATAGTTCGGGTCGCTACGAGGAGACGAAGGAATTCAACCTTATACCAAGCTGGCAACCTCGTTCTCTCCGAGATCCGAACAGGTTCAACCCAAAAATATTTCGCTTCGCTACGAGGAGTCGAAGGGATCCAACCTTATAACTGGTGACCACGGTTTCTCCGAGAGCCGAACGAGTTGGGCCATCAATAGTTCGCTTTGCTACGAGGAGACGAAAGAATCCAACCTTATACCAAGCTGGAAACCTCGTTCTCTCCGAGAGCCGAACAGGTTTAACCCAAAAATATTCCGCTTCGCTACGAGGAGTCGAAGGGATCCAACCTTATAACTGGTGACCACGTTTTCTCCGAGAGTCGAACGGGTTGGACCATCAATAGTTCGCTTCGCTATGAGGAGACGAAGGAATCCAACCTTATACCAATCTGGCAACCTCATTCTCTCCGAGAGCCGAACAGGTTCAACCCAAAAATATTTCGCTTCGCTACGAGAAGTCGAAGGGATCCAACCTTATAACTGGTGACCACGTTCTCTACGAGAGCCGAACGGGTTGGACCATCAATAGTTTGCTTCGCTACGAGGAGACGAAGGAATCCAACCTTATACTAAGCTGGCAACCTCGTTCCCTCCGAGAGCCGAACAGGTTCAACCCAAAAATATTTCGCTTCACTACGAGGAGTCGAAGGGATCTAACCTTATAACTGATGACCACGTTCTCTCCGAGAGCCGAATGGTTGGACCATCAATAGTTCGCTTCGCTACGAAGAGACGAAGGAATCCAACCTTATACCAAGCTGGCAACCTCATTCTCTCCGAGAGCCGAACAGGTTCAACCCAAAAATATTTCGCTTTGCTACGAGGAGTCAAAGGGATCCAACCTTATAACTATCAAGAAGAAAAGCCATCATTGGAGAGAAAAGTCACTTTTATTGATAATTGTCATAGTAGTTACAGACTTCCGAACTTTGACACTGGCTCTACTGAAAATATTTGCGGAGCCTTCCAGCATACCAAGTATTCTTAATCTCAGACCCATCTAAGGCTCGCAACCGATAAGTCCCAGGCTTCGGTACGCTAACGACTTCATAAGGGCCCTCCCAATTTGGCATGAGTTTACCCATATTATGAGGTGTAGAAGCCTCTACCTCCCGAAGAACAAAATCCCCAACTTCCAATCTCCGAAGCTTTACCCTTCTGTTGTAGTATTTAGCCACACGACGTTGATATGTAGCCAATTTTATCAAGGCTGCCTCTCGGGCTTCTTCGAGCAGATCTAAGTTGGCTTTGAGTCTCTCATCATTGTACAATTCTTTAAACTGACTGACCCGAAGACTTGTAGATCTAATTTCCACTGAAACTAGAGCATCAGAACCGTATGCCAGCCTAAATGGGGAATCTCCCGTTGTAGTCCTTGGCGTAGTTCGGTAAGCCCATAGTACGCTAAGTAATTCTTTAGGCCATCTTCCTTTGGCGTTATCTAGCCTCCTTTTGATCCCATTTAGGAGTATTCTGTTAGTCACCTCGACTTGCCCATTAGATTGTGGATGAGCAACCGAAGTCTTCGATGCAGAATTCCTAACTCCTTCAGGAATGCCTCAAATTTTGATCCCACAAACTGTCGTCCATTATCTAAAATTACTACCATGGGAATACCAAATCGAAATACTACTGACTCCTTCAAAAACTTCAAGCATTCTTGCTCCGTAATCAGCAGAAGCGGCTTCGCCTCTACCCACTTAGTCATATAATCTATTGCTACTATAACAAAACTGACCTGACCTTTCGCTTTTAGGAGTGGACCCAGTATATCTACCCCCCAGACAACAAAAGGTATAGGAGATAAAATTGAATATAGCTCTTCTGGTGGCTGATGTGGGATTGGACTATTCAACTGACATTTTGGACATTTCTTCACATAGTCAGTAGCCTCTTTGAAAATTATTGGCCAATAAAAACCCTGACAAAGCACTTTATACGCTAGTAACTTTGCGGCCATGTGATCACCACAGATACCTTCATGAACCTCCCGAAGGGTATATTCAGCTTCAGACGGAACTAAGCACTTCAGCAATGGAGAGGAATAAGCCCTTCGATACAGATCTCCATCAATAAGTATGAAGTTTGCACTTTTGTATCTCACCTTCTTAGCCAACATCTGATCTGAAGGCAGTATACCCTCTGCTAGATAGTTTATGTATGGGGTCATCCAACAATTAGACTGCTCTACGCACATTACTTCCCTATGCTGGATGCTAGCGTGTTTCAGGATTTCCAAGTAAACTGTCCCGTCAAAATCATTGGATTCAGTTGTTGCCAGCTTCGATAATGCATCAGCGTTTGAATTATCAGTTCGACCAACACCTTGAAATTCGCACGAGCCGAAGTACTGAAGTCGATCTTTTAATTCTGAAAGATACTTAACCATTTTAGAGCCTCGAGCCTCATATTCCCCCGAAACTTATTTGATGACCAATTGAGAATCACTGTAAATAATTAACTTCTGAACCTCCAGACTCTGGGCCAGACGCAACCCTGCTAGCACCGCCTCGTATTCAGCTTCGTTATTCGTTGCCCTGAATTCAAATCGGATAGCCTGCTGCACTTTGAATCCCTCCGGACTTGTCAAGAATAATCCCAGCACCACTAAGGTCTGAAGTAGAAGATCCATCGACATACAAGGTCCAACAATCGTAAGCCTATTGAAGTGTAGCCACCATTTCTGTAGATCCCTCCACATCATTTAGGCCCCAATCAGCTTCAAAAAATGAACATTCTACCACAAAATAGGCCAAGGCTTGGCCCTTAATAGCTATTCGTGGATAGTACTCTATGAAGAACTGAGATAGTTCCATCGTCCGTGCAGCAAGTCTCCCTGAAATATCTGGCTTCCCCAGCACCTTCTTTAGTGGCTGATCTGTATATACCACTATTACCTGTCCTTGGAAGTACTGCCGAAGCTTTCTACTAACAACGATCAAAGTAAAGGCAAACTTTTCAAGGTTTGGATACCTTGTTTCTGCGTCCCTGAGGGTATGGTTCACATAATAAACCGGGTGCTGCTTACCCCCAACCTCACGCACCAAAATTGCTCCTACGACCAATGAACATGCAGCCAGATACAAATACAAAGGTTCAGTAGGAACTGGCTTCACCAATAGAGGTGCCGAAGATAAGTACTTCTTGATTCCTTGGAAAGTTTCTTCGTACTCCAAAGTCCATTGGAATGTTTTCGTATTCTTCGGCCCTTTCAATGTGTTAAAGAACGACAAGTATCTCTCTGCCGATTTAGACATGAACCTCCGCAACGATGCTATTCTACCAGTTAAACGCTGGACATCCTTGTACGGCTGTGGTGATTTCATGTCTAAGATAGCCTGGATCTTCTCTGGATTGGCTTCGATACCCCTTTTACTGACCAAATATCCCAAAAACTTGTCTGCTCCCAGCCCAAAAGTGCATTTAGTCGGATTCAGCTTCAAATCATAATGTCGAACCTTCTGGAAGCACTCCTTCAGATCGTCCAGATGACCCCGAACAGACATACTTTTCACAATCATGTCATCAACATAGACTTCCATATTCTTTCCTAGCTGCTTCTCGAAGACGTGGTTCATCATCCTCTGGTAAGTAGCTCCCGCATTAATCAAATCGAACGTCATTTTCTTGTAGGCATACACCGACCGATGAGTAATGAAAGCTGTTTTCGGTATATCCTCTTTGCACATAGAAATTTGATGATATCCCGAAAAAGCATCCATGAAGCTAAGCAAGGCATACCCCGAAGTTGCGTTAATAAGTTGGTCAATATGAGGAAGAGGATAGAAGTCTTTAGGACACGCTTTATTCAGATCAGTGTAGTCTGTACAAACTCGCCATTTTCCATTATGCTTCTGTACCAGAACCACGTTTGCCATCCACTCCGGGTAGTCAATTTCGAAGATAAAGTCTGCAGCTAATAACTTGGCGATCTCCTCATCAATTATTTTCTGTCTTTCTGGAGCGAAAATCCTTCTCTTCTGCCGAACTGGCTTCATAGCTGGATCCACTTGCAATCTGTGCTCAGCCACCTTCCGACTCACCCCAGGTATGTCACTAGGAACCCAAGCGAAGACATCGGCATAACACCGAAGCAATTCCATCAAGTTTGTTCGGCAAGGCTCTGGCAATCTCGAACCGATTTTTACAGTCTTCTCTTTCCTTCCCGGAATTAACTAGATATCTTCGGTCTCCTCTGCGGGCATGACTAATGGTTCCGTTCCACTCTCTGTAAATGGTTCCATCTCAATGGCCATGGTATGTTTCTGCTTGCTGACTCCTACTCCCGAAGTGATCAGAGCATTTTGATAGCACCTCCTCGCCAAGTCCAGATCTCCTGCGACTTCGCCAACTCCCTGGGACGTAGGAAACTTGATTTTGAAGTGGGGAATTGAAGTAATTGCCTGCAGAGCTGTTAAAGTAAGCCTCCCCAAAATGGCATTATAAGCTGAATCTACATGTACAACGTAAAATTTACAGATAATTTGAACCTGTTGGGGAACCGTCCCGAAGACAACCGGCAGATCAATGGTTCCTGCCACTTTGACTGGATCGTTGCTGAAACCATATAAAGGGGCTTCCTGCCCAATTTCCATCTTCTGACCATCCAGAGGCATTCAGTGATAAGCATGAGCATATAGAATATCCACCGAAGAGCCATTGTCGATCATCATTCTCTTCATATCCACTGAACCGACTTGTGCAGTAATCACCAAGGCTCCTTCGTGTGGCTCGATAGGTTCCGAAGGGAAATCTTCATCGGTGAAAGAGATTATGGAACCCGGGTACGCCCTTTCGGCCTTCAGAGGCTTATCTACCAGAGTCATCACCGAGTTCAGATATCCTTATCTTTTCCTCCCTGCAACCTTACCCATGTTTCCCCCAGAGATCAGATCTACAACATGTCGTGTCGCCTGGTTCGGCACTAGTTGAACCGGCTGGGTGGTTTGCACAAACTCCCTATTCCTCGGCTGGTCCCTTCGTTGTTCTCGCCCTGCTACATACTGTATTAGAGTACCACTTTGAACTTTTCTCTCGATGAACTCCTTCAAACTCCAGCAGGAATTCGTATCATGCCCGACCGTCCGGTTGTAATTGCAGTATAAAGCAGGATCTCCGGACCCTGGTCGGGGATTATTTTTAGGCAGTTCAAAGTATGGTTGGTTCTTTATTTGTTCCAAAATAGTAGCCCAATCTGTGTTAAGCTGCGTATACACCTTATTCACTTTCTGAGTTGGCACGGGCGGACGATCTCCCCTGGGTGTCCAGTTATTGTTATACCTTTTTTGATTCCCTTCAAATCGGTCATTACCGCCACTACTCTTTCTCTGATTACTGCCTGATGTTTCCTTGTCTTTTTCTTTTACCTTTTCCGAAGAGCTCTGCTTCAAGCTGGCCATCACCTCTTCTGCCACGATAAAGCCTTCAGCCTTCTCAAACGCTTCGGCCAGGCTCTTCGGATGCTTGAACATCAGTTTCTTTACTAGTTTCTCTGATTTCACCAGATCTAAACCATTCTGAAACAACCCTACTGCTTGAAGATCGTTGAGATCTGAGACCTGCCCCACAGCTTCTCTGAACCTCTTCACGTACTGCCCCAGAGTCTCGCTCGAGTACTGCCTTACTTGAGCCAACGATCCAGTGGGTTTTCCCCTTCTCTTATTGCTCCCAAAGCGAGTATGGAATTTGTCACATAAATCTTCCCATGACGCAATTGAATCTGAAGCCAGAGTCCCCATCCACTGTCTCGCGTCTTTTCTCAACGTCAATCCGAATGTCTGACACTTAGCTATATCCGAATAGTCGTAATACTCCATCAGACTGTCAAATGCTTGACTGTGGTCGTATGGATCCCTAGAACCATCATAGCTTTCCATATGAGGCGGCTTCTTGTTAGGATCTGCTTTCTCCTTGAGAATTTCCGATGAGAAGGGAGACGCCTTTTTATCCGAAGTCTGCTTCCCTTGCTGAACCTCCGTTAGCTGCTTTTGAAGTTCTTTTATCTCCTTTGCCAAGTCTTCTACTCCCCCGGTTGACGAAGCGAATTCTTTCACTGGAGAGTTCGTCTTTTTATGTTTAATCCAATTTTTTCTACCCGGACTAGACGATCTTGAAGGACTTCGCCTGTTACTTCGGCTGGAGCGAGAACCCCCTGTGTGGTGTACCCTCTTCGGACTCTCTGGAGAATAACTACTTGAACGGCTTCGTCGCCCATCCCTTCTACTGTTCCTGCAATATTCAATACGGGGCACCCTTTTCAAAGCCTAGGGAGAATATTCTCGTGACCCACTTCGTCTTTTTTCGGGGTAATGACTATAAAACCCTCTTTCCGACTGCCTAGAATATTCATCTGCCCTTGCTCTTCGTCTTGGTGATCTACCCCTTCTTTCCGATCGAGGGTAACTGGATGCTTCATCTTCTTTCTCAACTACAAGAACCATTTGTTTAGAAATCTCTTCCCTCTTCTGTAGGAGTGCTTTCAAAACCGTGTCGGTCTTTTGAGCCATCTTCGCTAGGGTAGAGATTTTGTCTGCCTGACCTTCTCGGTGTTGGGTCTTAGGCGGTGTGCCTACCACCCTTTTCCGATCCTTGTCAGGACCTTTACTAGCAGTAGAAAATAACTTCCTCTTGGTATCACCACGGTCTCTACCCTGAGAATCTCCCAGAGTCTCATGTGACCTAAGTCTATCATGAATACTTTTTGAGGGCCCCAGCCTATCTTTCACCGAAACCCTCTGCAAGGAAGAACTTGCCGTCGTCGGCTGCCCTTCGGCTGTAAACGTTTTACTTTTCACCATGGCTTCCGATGTAAGACGTTCAGTAAGTTGTGATTGAAAACCAGAAACACTAAAAGCCCTCCTTCTAGCGCCAATGTTAAAGCCAAGATCTCGCCACGTGCCTCAATCACGAAAAGCACGCCTAATCCTGCACAATGAACACGTCAGCACCGGATCTCGACGACTTTGGGCCGCCGGGGATAGCTCCGGTGTGAGAATAAGTACAGGCCGGAAAAATGATTAACAATGGAGGTTGTGTGCTCTAGTGTCTGGAGAGAAAAAATGTTATGTTACCTTTTTCTTTTTTGTAATGTCCTATACTCATATATCATTTCACCAACTTGCATGTTTTTCCCCGATGCTTACGTCAGCTAGTTGCATGCAGGCTTTATCATACTTTATTCTCCCTCTAGTCAACATTATGTCAACTCCTCATTAATAAAGGTGGCTTAAGACGGCTTAGCCCATCTAATCAATCAGTCGCCTACTAATCCCATAGATTAGGGATAATCCTTTAGCCCATAAACTGCCACCTGTCTTCCACTATCAGTTCCAACCCACGCTTTATATAAACAACCATTTAAATAATGGTCCAATGCTCCAAGAGTAAGGATAGGTTTGACCCGGAAAGCCTAAAATAAATAAGGTTTGACCCGAAAAGCCCAAAATAAATAAGGTTTGACCGGCCCAAATAATCGCAGCCCAACACCCCAAAAGGTGAAACTGGAGGAACTCGAGGTGCCCAAATGAGTCGACTTGCGAAAAATTGAGTCACGGTTCGGAAAATCGGAGTCTTGAGAAGTGTGTAAGGTGTTGTGGTACTAATCATTGCATAAGTGAAGGACCCTTTCTTGGTGTTTGAAAACGTGGATGTGTTAAATGGGACAGGCTTGTTATCTATTTTTATTGATGTCACTTTTATGTAGTACTCTCCTTTAGGGCCCACGGTTATTGGGGTAAACCCTACCGGTTCAAATACTTCCATTCCGGGTATTAATTTATAGGGCCCGTTTCCGAAGAAAATGAGCCCATTTCCTTTGTTGGTGGAAGTGAGGCACAAAGCGAATTTGGTCGAAAGCCAAAATGTGATGGTAAGGCAATTGGATTGTGCCCTAATCCAGCTATTCCTTGCACTTTTTTGGGTAGTGGCCCATTTAATAATTTGGCAGGTGCACAGGCAAAAAGGAATTGAGGGACAGTGACAAATAGGCCTGGGTTCGACCCGTGGGTCGAGTGGATTGAGAAAACGTCTTGCCCTAACTCAACCAAGGCAGTCTGGTGGGTTATCAGGTTGGTTGTCATGACACCGCACGTGTTGTTATGGCAACCGGGCCGGACCGTGGAGAAGCACTTGTAGCAGTAGTGGTTACCGGCACGTGCGCATTGAGTCGAATGGCAAAACGGAGTCTGATACGTGAACGATTAGTAGTTTTTTTCGCAATTAATCCACAAAAATCGACTGTTTAAATCAACAAGAAGTTCTATTGGTAAAAGGGGAGTTCTTTTATGGATGTTGGTTACATGGAGACCCGAACCACTATCTTTTTGAACCTGTAAAACGAGCGTGATAGACTTATAGGTTGTTCGAGATTGTGATACAACTAACTGGGAGAGAAAAAAGAAGATGAGAACATAGTAAAGAGTTGAAAAAGCCATTAGGGAAGCTTATAGCAAAGAATGTAATATATGGGACTAGTTTTTATATGGTGACAATATTTGAGCGTGTAAATATATTGGGATGTATGAATAAAGGTGTATACAGGTGGATTAATATAGGAATTTAAATATGTTGTCTCATTCTTTTCTCATCTCGTCACATTCATGTATTAATGTTCGATAATCTCTATTTAATTACAAATTTAAATATCGATAAAAGAATGAATAACAATTAACAAAAATATATAAAGTAAAACAATAGATAAGACGGTATTTTTGAGACTGAAAATTTGGATTCTTTATAGGGGTGGCAAGTTTTTCGTGTTTGGTGGGGGGTGGCGACATTTTTTTGGTGCTTTATGAGAAAATTTGGGTACGGTTTTTGATGGGGATGTGACGTTATGAATGAATGTCTGCAAGCCCGTTTTAGTATGTAAGGGTAGGGGAAAATGATGGTTATCTCTTTAGATATATAAGAGGCCAAAAGAAGTTTAATAGTGATTTACGCCTCTTGTCATTTTTAGCGATAAACTTCACAGGTTACCAGGCTATATGAGCTGGTTCTTGGCCCTTTTTCTTACATATCCCAGTGGATGTAGCTCTAAATATGGCTTTCGAAATTTATAGTATATATTTTTCTCTTTTGTTTTTTCCTATAATTTTAGTACAATGTATAACTGGCAAACTCAAATGATAATAGTTACATATGCCTGATGTTATGGATGTGGCAAGGTATATTGTTATCATTTACTCCATCTCTTCTACAATTAGACGTAAAATTTGATTTTTGAGATTAAAAGACGGTATATTAAATTTTAAAATTTGTATAACTTATAAAAATCTATAATAAAATAAATTTTATGATTAATAGTTTTTGTTATATATTATACAATTATAATAATTGTATCAATAAGAATTAAATAAATTCATATTAATTTAAAATTTAATGTCATCATTTGATCTCAAAAGTAAAATTATACGTCTTAAGTTTGAAATTTCGCTTTGATAGGAAGTCGCAACTGACCCCTCCTTATAAGTAATATTTAAAAAATAATGTTATGTGCAACTCAAATTACTAATAAAAATAAAATTATTTGTTTGTGATTAAAAAAAAAAATTAGTTAAAAGGTTAATATACCCCCTCTTTTGCATATATTGATGGTGCACTTTCTTTAGTTACAAAATGAGATTTCACTTTAAAATAATACCTGAATGCCACGTAAAATTATATCTTTCAGGGATATGATAATCAATTTTTATTATATATAAGAAGATTGTTATTTTAACTGGAAAATTTTTATATTTAACCTTTTAATTTCATTCTCTCAATGAAGTCAATTAAAAGTAATTGTCTCTCTCATTTTCAGTGTTTATTTTTTTGAGTCAACTCATAGCGAAAAATTCTAGGCTGATTGGGAGCGGCGATCGGTCCAAAATTTTATTTTATTTTTCGTATTGCTTCTTAAAAAATGTGTAGTATTTATTTCAACTGAAATTTTTACAAAATTCATTGATTTAGGTATAATTTGGTTACATATACAAAACAGGATTGTACAGTCTTGAGTTCTTCTCCGGGGACCGGGAGTGGCGACCGGATAGTAGCGACAGGTCCAAAAGTTTTTTTTTTTTTTTTGCTTTGACTCTCAAAAAATGTAGAGTATTTGTTCCAATTGAAATTTTTACAGAATCCAGTGATTTTAGTGTAATTTGGATACATATAAAAATCAGTGTTGTACAGTTTGTGTAACACTATTTTTTATATGTATCAAAATTACACATAAATCACTGGATTCTGTAAAAATTCCAGTTAGAATAATTATTATACATTTTTTGAGAGTCAAAGCAAAAAAAAAAAATTTGAACCGGTCGCTAAACCGATTGGTGTAGCCGATCTCCCTAGAAGGACTCTTATTGGGATACTCCCTATGTCTCTATTTAAATGACGTTTTAAAAATTTTACTATATTTTTAAATATATGGCGTTTTAAATATTTTAAGATAATTAGCCATTATTTTTCCTAAATTACCCTTATTAATTGTTTACCAATTTTCTAGACTCTCTCTTTATCCAACCGTCATTTTTCACTCCCTATTTTTTCTCTCTTATCTTTTCTCTCTATTTCACTTCCTACTTTTTATAACTTCTCTTTCTATCTCTATTTCACTATTTCATCTCTCTACCTCACCAATTTCAATTTCAATGGTTTTCATCTCTTCTTATTCTAAAATTAATTATGGACTTTATTTTTTATTTTCTCAAAAAATTTTGCCTTCATATTTATGGGTGTTGGGGCATGAATTTGTAGGCTCGAATGATTCAGTGGGCCAAGCCACGTGCCAGAATATTAGGCTTGACTTTTGAGATTTTCACAGTTTTAATTGACTTGTAGTTCACATACCTAGTTTGACTTCCTACTTCTAAGGAAACCAAATCCAATCTAATCATGAGACTTGTGGTTATAATAGAACTTTACATATGGACTTTTATTCCTACTCGAGGAAGGGCGCAAAAAAGTAAGAATATGTGATCAACTATAAATATACAACCATAATTCAGGTTCCAGGTACCTTATATATTGTTTACGTTTACGCACTAGAGCAATTACATACCTAAAAATGTTGACGTTTCGAGCATGTACTTATTCTTATACTCTATCCAACAACAACCCTGACCGTCAGGCTCCTCAATGTGTTTATTTGTTTACTGTTCAGGTTTTATGTTCGTTGTTTGGTGATTCAGCGAGCGGTCAAATTTTGGCATGCGGTCACATCGGCTATTATGCCTTCAACTAGTCCAGATTGTAGCCATCACAATTTAATTTTGCAAAACATAGAGCTTCATCTTCGGACTTAACGTTCTCCCAAAGGGACGACGCCGTTCGGAACGGACTAACGTTCTCCAAAACGGACAGGGTTCTTTGGGAAGGACTTAACGTCTTTCCGAATGGACAACGTTCTCCCGAACTGACAACGTTCTTCGGGACCGACTTAATGTCTTCCCAAATGGAAAATATTTTTCGGGACGAACAAACGTTCTCCCGAATAGACTAACATTCTTCGGGAAAGACAAACATTCTACCGAGCGAACAACGTTCTTCGGGACATACAAGCGTTCTCCTGAACGGACTAACGTTATTCGGGACGGATAAACGTCCTCCAGAACGGACAATGTTTTTCAAAACGGACAAACGTGCTCCCGAACGGACTAACGTTCTTCGGGACGGACAAAAGTTCTCCCTAACGAAACTTCCTCCCGAACGGACAACATTCTTCGGGATGGACTAGCGTTCTCTCGAACGGACACCGTTCTTCTAGACAGACTTAACGTTCTCCTGAATGGACATCGTCCTTCTAGACGGACTTAACGTTCTCCTAAACGGACAACAATCTTCGGGACGAACTTTGTGATAAACCGAAAAAATCGGATTGTCCAGAAATTTAGTTTAAGAATTATTAATTAATAAAATAAATTTTTATTAGTTATATTCTGGGTTATGTGTTTAAAGGTCGTTCTATGACCTAGAAGATGTGAATGTGGTTAGGATTCTAGCTATGTGCTAGAATTAAATGATTTGAATTTCCAAGACGAAAATAAAAAAATTTTGAGAAATTTTCAAAAAATCACTATTCATCGGTTTCTGCTCGGGAATTATTTTTGAATTTTCGAGAAACACGTAATGATAGGATTTGAAGACGACATGGAATATCTAGTAATATTTCAGTTATGGCTCGCGAAGTTTTTCGCCTACGGACTTAAAACCCTAAGGGTTAGGGAAAATGAAATCGAAAAAGAAATGGTTAAGTGTAATAATAATGATTATTGTACATAACGAATATAAGTATAATACTAGTTATTATACGAGTACAATATGAGGGTAATACGACGTATGATACGAATATCATATGAAGTATATACGAAGAAAATACGAGAATTATACGATAAGAATATGATAAGTCTTAATGGACTTTAACTATTGGACTTGGATTTTTGTCAAGCCCAATTGGTGAATGATTAAGGCCCAATGATTATTTAAATCAAGCCCAAAGTTAAGCCCAATATGAATTAGCTCTAAGCCCAAACTAAGAACCGAACCAGTGGATCGAACCGATAGGTTAACGGGTGGGTAAAACCCATGGGGCAACCTTTGGGGGGAGACATGAGAGGCACATGGAAGCACATGGAGGACATGTGGAGCACATGGAGGACATGTGGAGCACATGGTATCATATGTGTAGCATATGGGATGACATGTGGGAGACATGGGGGGTGAGGAGGATTGCCTAATGACCATTTTGCCCTTGGTCTTGCAAATTCTATAAAAGAGAAGCTTTGTTAGTTTATTTGTGGTTTTGCAAAAATCACCAACTAGCATGTGAGAGAGAGAGAAGAGCTTATAACAAGTAATCCAAGGAGAAGGAAAGCTATGTAAGATTTTTGTCAAGAACAAAAGTTAAGGACTCAAGAACACCAAGAGGTATAAGTGTTTAAACCTTGATTTTCATCTTTCTTCAATACTTAAATTGATAGAGAATTGATAATTGGTGGTGCATGTATTGAATTAAGTGATAAGGTGGATGTTAGTGGACTTTAAAACACTAATAACTAAGAAAAGGTAAAACCATAATTGAATGGTTAAGAATTTAATGAAAAAATGAGTTAAAACCTTGAAATAATTGTTAATGAATAAGTTAAACCATTATTGAATGGTTAAGGAACTTAAAGAAGAAAGTTATTAAAACTTAGATGTTTATGATGATTAGAATCATAGGTGAATAACCAATAGATTGATTCCATTTAGTTTGGAGTAAAAATCTCGAGTAACGAAGTTATGACAAAAGTTACGAGATTAGACGTTAATCAACGAAATCGTAAATTTTCCTGGAATGAAAGTCAAAAGTCGTCGTTTAACTCGAAAACCTTGGTTTTCGATGGCGTGTCGTAGAATGAGGTATTTAACACTTGCGGGAGAAAGAACGGTAGAATTCGGACTTAAAACGAAGAAACGAGCGTCGAACGCGTGGAAATGGAAGAAACGGCGAATTTATCACCAAAGGATTCAGAAATTGAATCTGACTGGATGGAATCGTAGAATATGAGATATGTGAACTAATGGCTTTGGAACGAGCCAATTCTGAGTTATAACGATCGCGTTACGAGCTCGGAAAATTCAAAAGTTGAAAAAAAATTCTAAGGCACAGGGATGGCGTTGTAGCGCCGCCCGGGCCTAAGAAGTTGGCGCCGCAGTGCCTAACCGGGTAAATTTCTCTAGAGGACTGGCGCCGCAGCACTAGTTATTCCTTGGGAGGCAGTGCCGCAGCGCCAGTGTGGGAGTTTTGCTACTGCAAGTGGGGCACCTCAGCGCGGCCCAAGCAAGAGAAACCAACGTCGCAGCGCCGGCGCATGGGAAACCTAGAAATGAGTTTTTAACAACTCAATTCTTGGAGAACGTGTACGAAAGGATAGTGAACATATAATTCACATAATGTAACACTTAAGCAGTGATTTAAACCTTTAGTAAATGTTGAATGGAAAGATTTAACGGGAGGTTAAAAGTCAATGAATGTAAATGCAAATTATGTAACCGATATTCGGGGACAGTATTCGCGGTGAAATGAACGTGTGGGATTGCTAGGGTTGTAATTCCATAGATGTTGAGTGACGAGGGTGACTTATAACATTCCGGTGTTATAATGTCTAAATGAAAGTTAAATGTAAAGTGTATAGATGCTGTAAACGTAACGTAGTTGTGATGGACGATCGGTCTCAGCATACGACGGACCATATGGCTTAGACATTATGAAATGATGATGAACGTAATGTTCATGTAATGAATCACTATTGAAAGTGATTAAACCCTTAAGTAAAGGTTGAGTGAAGCTTTAAAAGACGAATAACGGGAATGCTGAATACGTAAACGATTCTCGTGAATCGTATTTGCGCTGAGCAAACGTTCTAAGTATACATTGGTTGTATGACTTAGACGTTAACAAATGTAGTAAGTAAGATGTGTAATCATCAAGGAAGCAGTAACGAACGGTAATAAGAGAATAAAGAATAATGAATAACGTATAACGTTGAACAAGCCAAGTTAATAATAATAACTTGAATAACGTTCCGAGTCAAATACACCGGACATCGTAAGATATGAAAGGAGAATTAACTTAACAAACTTTATAGTTTCAATAGTTCGGATAAGTTAAGGTTGAGTTGTGGTACAATCGTAGTCTGTAATGGTCGAGATATAGTATCTGGGCTAAACGATTTCGTCAGAGAGCGATGGTTAATACGAACTAGCAACCGATCTAACTCACTGTGAAAGACAGTGTAGACGAGATGGGAAACTAGTTTGTTGGTTGTTTGTGGGAAACCATTCAGTGTACTATACTGAATACTGTTAGAGACTCGATGTATGCTAAGTGTAATGTTATTAAAAAATAGAAGGAATGAATATAGAGGTTGGTCGCGTAAACTTAGATTACAAGAACGCGAACCATAAAAAGTAAAGTGAAGTTTAAACCAATCAAGTCAAGTATATGACTAATTGGTATATGTTTTTCCTTACGTGTTATATATGGATTGCGATGAACAGTATAGCGTAAGCAGTATGCAGCGCTAAGGCAAGTTTCCTAACTTCATTCATATTTTGTTATGAATGTTAATTTCTTAACTTTCTCAGATGTTGAACATAAGAAAGTATTTCGTATATGTAAATGTGTAATGTTTGTACAAGGTGGTAGAATGTATGAGTCCTTGTGCCACAATGTTAACACTTTGGTGTTTCTGTGAAATGAACTGTTCTGTGATTGAACTGCTTCATGTTAAGAAGTTCAGTTTTTTCATGAACCGTTATTGTTAAGTCTGTGCTATTGATTCTAGCCAGACAGAATGTATATGACCGAGTAGAAAATGAAAGTATGAAAAAGGAAATATAATGATTTTTTTAAAATGATAGGAATCAGAACGTATTCCTATTATTCGAGCTGCTTCGTAACCATTGTTCGGTAATTGTAGTCTTAAAAGAATTTTGATTCTTGAGTTGTTGTTATTCAACTGCTATGACTTGCTAAGCAATTGAATGCTCACACTTGCTTGAAATAAAGATATTTTCAGCGAACGACAGTAGTATATATTAAAGGATCCTGTGAAGATCAAGTTGATCGGTGTCTTGCTATGGTAAGGTGCTATGGTTGCGAGTACCATTAGCGTTACAAGATAAAGTGTCATTCGTCATATGAATGAGCGTGAAGATCAAGCCAAGACATGTAGAATAGTTAGTTAAACTATTCTGTAGATGTGGTGACTAGTTAAGTCACACTTGTAAGATGTAAATAATAATGTAATTATCATTATTTGTAATGAATGAGGTTTTAAGGTAATAGAACCTGGGAATAGCAGATGTATGTTGTTATATTTAGTTATATAATGAAATATGTTTGGAATGAGATGTACTCGTGATGTACGGAATCCGGGTGTGAAGATGGATCGGATTTCAGGGCGTCACAGACTTAACGTCCTCCCGGAAGGACAACGTTCTTTGGGACGTGTAAACGTTTTCCCTAACGGACTAACGTTCTTTGGGACAGACAAACGTCCTCCGAAACAGACAATGTTCTTCATGAAGGATAAACGTTCTCCCAAACATACTAACGTTCTTCGGGAAGAACAAACATCCTTCTGAACGGACATCTTTCTTCGGGACGGAAAAACGTTCTCCAGAATAGACAACGTTTTTTAGGACAGAAAAACGTTCTCCTGAATGGACAAACGTTATCGCGAACAGACAAATATTCTTTGGGACGGACAAAGGTTCTCCCGAATAGACAAGCGTTCTTCAGGATGGACAAATGTTCTCCTAAATGGACTAACGTTCTTCGGGACAAAAAAACGTACTCCTGAGCGGATAAAACGTCCATCGGACTGGACATTCATCAGAGAATCATCTTCCGAGATGGGCAAGCATTCTTCAGGACGAACAAGCATCCTCTGGTTCGGGCTGACGTCTTCCGGGACTAATGTCATTCGGCTAATGTTCTTCGAGACAAATTGATTAACTCTCTTGTTTTAATTTCTTTATAATAAGAAAGTGGGGGCAATGTTGGGGCATGATTTTGTGGGTCCGAATGACTCAATGGGCCATGCCACGTGACAAATATTCCAGTCAGAAGGCTTAACTTTTGAGGTGTTACACCCCCAAATTCGGGTACTTCAATCCCACAGACGTGGTGTTCACGATCCATCACAATCACATCTAACTACCCATAAAGTAGAATATTAAACTTCATAATAAATAATCCTTATAAAGGTTACATAATTAAACGAAATCACAAGTCAACTAACCTTTAATTATTACATCATAACAGCGAAATATTAAAAACATAAATAAGTTCATTACAGTAACTTCTCAACTAAAACATAATCTAAACAACCTCTATTTATGCATTTTGCCTTTGCCATTTCTTTTAGATGGCTCCTCAGATTTTTTTGACCTTAGCTGAAATGTTTTATGCAAGAGTGAGCAAACAATTTGCCCACAAGTAGAACAACATACAATAGCAGTATATGAATAAACAATGGACAAGCTTTAACTAGATAATATAATTTTTACTGGAAACAATCAATGATAATCAAGAACTATGAGTTTAATGGAATATTCGGCTTTTAAATCAATATTAGATATCAAGATCAAAGGTATAACTGAAGGTCACAAGACCACGAACTATTTCCCAGGTTATCAAGTATTTCTACCGTAACATTTAACAGTCAGGAGACTATATGAACCATCCATCTCGTACTCCAGGTGATCAGTCATTCGTACTATGTATTGTGCACAAACATATCATCGTTATTGCGTAGCTTGGAATTATAGTTTCCAATAACATATACCCCTAATATAGGGTTGTTTAGATCAGTTTTATCATTAGGATCCGCACCAAAGACAAGTTGGTTTGGATTAACTTCAAAAAAAAATTAGATCTTTAGAACGCTCATCAACTATGGACTAGTCGAATCATAACGGGTTCGATAGCCATTTAAGGGTTTAATAATAATATCATCTTAACAATGGCACTTAAACAATGATAGAACAACAATGATTTATAATTGAATAAACATAATTTATCAAAGTATGGCTTTTGGAAAGAAGTAAAAAGCCTTATAAACATTGAACAAATCAATAAACATTGTCGAATATAAAAGTAGCAAAGGCTAGAAAACTTACCTCGTGCAGTCGCTATAAATTTACAGAACACTTCCTATAAAAATATACTACACATTTCAGTCACAATAGCACATCAATTAGCTATGAAATAGCATTCACCATCCCCACTCTAAACCCATCATTCTTTGATTAACACATAACACCATCTTACATGTTACAATCTGTTATTGTATCTTGTTACATGTTTTAAGCTTCATTACATTCATTAGAATAGGTTAGATTAGCATCACCCTAGCTGTACACTTAACATCTCTTTACTGGGTTTGTTCTGCATCAGGTACGGTCGCGCCACATTTGTACTGGGCACCAGCGTCACGACGTCCAATACTAGCGCGACAACGCTCTGCTCCAAAATCAGTTTCTGCAGTTCGCGATTCAGCTTTGATTCATCCCAAAAAATCCCAATTTTTCCATCCAAACTCCAAATTAACCAATCCCAGATGTCATAAACTAAATAGACACAATACCAAACATCTATAAAACAATTATAACATCTCAAACAACTTCAACAACCAATTTTAAGGATTCAAATTCCATATTTATACTAGTTTTTAGTATTTTTACATATAATACGAAATCATTCACCACGAATTCGATTTTCAACCATTTTGATTCATTCAAGTTGCATTCTTTTCATTTTTCAGAGTACTACAATAATCAACCACCAATTTTAGATTTTAAGCATGATTCACCACCAATTTTTGTCTCTAAACATACCATAATATACATATTAAACCAAAAGTTAAATTCTTCTTCTTTAACACTTATACACGAATTTGACTACTTCAAAATCCAATATATATAGATGATATATAACAGATTATAAACACCCATAAACACATATTCCAACTTCTCATCAAATCAAACCATCAAAAATAGTTTTCAGCCACATTATATTCGAGAAAAAAAATGAAGAGTTTTAGAGTTGAATTATTACCTCTTAAATCCTTTTAATCTAGATAGATGATGAAGAGGGTTTGTTCTTCTTGATTCTCTAATGCTTCTTCTCCAATTTCCTCACTGAGAACTCTCTCTCACAATTCTCTTAATTTTCTCTCTAATTCCGCTTTTACAAATAAACGTAAAGAATAACTAAAGAATGAGTTTACGTAAACTTAAGTTGGGTATCAGTTACTAGCAATCAAGGTTCTCAGCAGTTAGGAAAAACAAAGGTCTAGGCCTTGTTTGGTTAAGCTCCCTTAAACTCCCCCCACCCTTCCCTTTTTATTTATTTTAATATTTCCCTTATTATATGATACACATGTCACACTTAATTTATTGTTAAATTATTTATCCACATTCTTTCCAAAATACTTATAATTACATTCCCAAATTATTTATCCATTAAACCAATTTTGATATTTTAAATTGAATTTAATCAGTTTATTAAGAAATTAAAATAAACCTTATCAATATAACTATAATTTTTATTTAACCAATGACTAGCCCTCTAATTTAATTATTTAATTAAATTAGAATATTTCCACCACACTAGCGTAATAAAATACGCACCAAAATATAAAGTCATCTCACATATATTTAATCAACATAATCACACTTAAATAAATTATTTCATAAATAATTTCCATCAAATATTTATTTTATTTAATAAATATTCCCTCTAAAATATTTATTTAGTTCCATAAATATTTTTAATTATTTATAAAATTTACAATCGTTACATGAGGGATTCACAATCCTAATTGACTTGTAATTCTCATACCTAGTTTGACTTCATACTTCTAAGGAAACCAAATTCAATCCAATTATGAGAATTGTGGTTATAATAGGAATTTACATAAAGACTCATATTTCTACTCGAGGAAGGGCGTAGAAAATTAAGCAGGTGTGATCAACTATAAATACAATACCATAATTTAGATTCTGGGTACCTTACATATTATTTACGTTTACACACTAGAGCAATTACATACATCCATTGTTGACGATTTTGGCTTGTAATTATTCTCACACCGGAGCTATCTTCTGGCGACTCTGGCCGCCATGCTCCTCAGTGTGTTCATTTGTTTACTGTGCATGTTTTACATTCGTTGTTTGGTGATTCAGCGAGCGGTCAGATTTTGGCGTTAACAATGGGTACACAATAAAATTTCAATCTCTTTATAGAATATTTGTTATGCTACCATGGATGACTTTTAAAACTTGGTACTGCAAAGCTTTCAAAATGTAAGAAAATGAGAGAATGAGAGAGTTTTAAAAAGATGAAAAGGTCAAGTTATTTTATGGAGAGAGAGAATGTACACTTCTAGTTGAAATAAATGAGTTTTTTTAAAAATATATATATATATATATAGATAAACGTGCTGTTGAGAGGGTATTTTTTTTAATTAATCACGTGTTAAGGGTATTTTAGACAATTAAAATATTTTCAATCATTTTTTTAGCAAGTGTGTAAAAACTTCTAACGTCATTTAAATAGGGACGTGGGAGTATTTTATGTAAGGTCTAATGGACTTCACCGAGTGATGGATCCACCTTTGGGCAGTGGGGGTAATTGACCCCACTGAATTTTCAGGGGGTCAATTTGTCCTCCCCTCCCCTCCCCTCCCCTCCGCTCCGCTCTCCTCTGTCTTAAATTTGTATACATGTGATGTTTTTCTTCAGTCATCTAATTACAACGTTAACTCATCAAATAAAAATTCTTTAAATCATGTTGTAATTTTTCTTTTTTATAATTTCACAAATTTAGTAATTTTTTGTGAATTATTGCAATTGTTTAAAATGAGGCTATCATGATATTTTTGCAACAACGTCGACTTATCAAAAAAATACAAATTCAAAGATGAATGGATGAATGATTGTATAGTATAACTTACATTATTGAACATGATATTTTTGTAATCATTGAAAATGCGGCTATCATGTAACAATTTCATGTTATGGAGTCTCGAAAAAAATTATTGTAAACAATATATGAACATATATTATTTAATTTTGTGATTTATTGTATTATATTTATATTTTTTATTGATAATTTTCTTCAAATTTGAACCCACTGAACCAATGGGCGGGATCCACCCCTGAATTCACCAAAAACCTTTTTTAGGTGATTGAGTTTAAATTTTTGAGAGCACATGTATTTTTGATATTTCTATATGATTTCTTCTCACACGAAGGTAAGACCAACTGTATGATCATATGAAAAAAAACTATGTATGGGCTAATTTTTTTTTTAACTCGTGCGCAAGACAAGACGAGCAAATAACAAAGTTCGGGAAAGGAGAACCAATTGTACGTAATTTTATCTTTATATAGAGAAAAGTTATTCAACATTGAAAATGTGACAAAATATTCAAAATTATAAGGGAGTTCGTAATTCATTATCATAACGGTTGTATAACAACCGTAGTAGCCATAGATCTCAAATTAATGTAACGAGTGAGTTAAGATAAATGATCATTTTAAATAAAATTTATGGGGGAGCACTATTTCCATATTAGTTTTTGATATTTTTAGATATTTTTATATGGTCTCTTCTCTCGTGAAAGTGTGGTTATTTTCTTCTCATTTAAAAAAAATTATATAAAAATATCAAAAATACATATAAAAATATCAATTTCCAACTTCTAATATGGGTGTGAAAAGACTTGCCTTTGACCAGATTATGATGAGTTGGCCACAAAAAAAATTCAAAATAGAGCGATACAAAGCATCTCAAGTGTACAAGGGGTACATAATCCATATGAACACAACTAAGACAAAGAAGCACCAGGATAATATAGTGCTATGTGAGGACTGAGGAAGTACAAGTACAATTCCTGGTGGGTATATATAATAAAGAAAGCACACTGAGCTGATTGTCCCCATGACTTCATATTATTGGTTATTAAAGAGAAATAAAGTGTTTTCACTACAACTGTAATGAAAATGAGAATTAAATTGATTATTTAGCTCTTTCATTGACAGCATAGAGTTTTTTCATCAAGTGAACAAATGATATTTTTGTGCGTCTCCATTATTGGAGGAGCCACTACAAATCTATATTATACAACCTCTATATAAAATTTAGTGATTTTGTAGGACCCTTGCTGGCTTTTTTTTCTTCTTTTTTTTGTACTATTTTGTCCTTTCAATTTTAAATATATTATTATTTTATCTTTTTATCTAGTCCTCTAAATTTTATAAAATTTTAATTTTACTCCACGTGACACCGGGTGTTAGTACTAATAAAACTCACATAATTGAGTGGTGGACCTCACCAATCAACAACAAACCCATCAGAACTTCTTTTGGGGGCATATGGAAAAGAAAATTTAAGACTCATTATGTGAACGAGGGCCCAAGAGTATTATAAATTTTTTTTGATATTTCTACCTGATTTTTTAATATTTTTACATGAAAAGTGTAGTTATAGATGTATACGACGAAAAAATCGTCGCTATAGGATCTATAGCGACAATTTTCATGTAAAAATATTAAAAAAATCATGTGAAAATATCAATTTGCTATTAAAAATTATCAGCTCACAAGATAGATCTAAAGAAGGATTACATTCTTTTGCTTAGAGTGTAGTACTAGTAAGCATGTTAATTACTGCCCGCCCATAAAAATATCTTAACTAATTTTTGAAACAATTTAAGAAAAATAAAAATAAAAGAAAAGTATAAATAAATTCTCGTTTAACCATAATGGACCACACTTACGTACACCAACAATAATAATCTCTTCTGTCTAAATGTTGTAGACTATTTTAGTACTTTTAACGATAAAATAGATTTATATTTTTTTTGATAATTATCATTTTATATATTTGAATTATGTAATTTTTAAAGAACTTTTAAATAAATATTTTTTGTACTGCGATCATCTTTATCTTTTTGTGACAGATATTCCAACTGTCATTCAATATGAGGGCAAACAAGAAAATCATCATATTCTGGAAATAGGATCCATGTTGGTTAAGGAACTCTCATACTTTGAAAAAGGATGACCCTCTAGGAAGATATTGCAAAATGAAATACTGTCTCAAATGAGTCTCCTTATAAAATAAATAAAAACACATTATAAGAAATTTTGCCAATTTTCTGACACGGGGGAAAAATATCAGTGAATATTGAGTTTAATTTAATATTTGGGATGTATGAATTTTAAGTAATATTGTATTTTTTTATTAATTAGGATATCCTTGTAGATTTAATTATTTAGGCGTTATGTTTTAGGCTTATTTTTTAAGTTATGAATTTATTATTATAAAGTTTAGGTGGTATAAATAGTTATTAGGGTTATTTATTATGAAACAACTCATTATTATTGAATATTGATAATT